>CM035417.1:51777295-52222295 GCA_020310875.1 Ceratopteris richardii | reverse complement strand
CCACCTGCCTGCTTATTTATTTGCCTACCTAGCTGCCTACCACCAAACTGCCTACCTAATAGTATACCTATCCATCCATCCTGCCTACCAAACAACCTAGCTACCTACATACCTGCACACTTAATATCTCACCCACCTATCCATCCATCTATCTTCTAAAAGAGTGTTCACATTTGCATCTGATGGAATCCTAAGACTATCAGAAAGGTTGCTTACATTTCGAGATTATGTGGCTCTGTAGAATATTAACATTGTGGCACAGACTCATCAACAAGGCATAGGACATGGCCAACATGATAATCAGTACAAAAGGGTAATCTGTGCAAATGCCATGCAAAATTCCATTGTCAGCTATTATCCCTTTACACAGGCTAGAGATTTGATTGAGCTGCATCATCAGTCTTTTCTTGCCTCTCGTTCCCTTCTCTTTTGGTACATGTTTGCCGCTTTCAATAATGTCTCATGAACCTGAGAAAAATGCGGTGATAATGTTCTTTCAACTGTATGTAGCCAGCTTTTCACATTCGGACTTGTATCTAGCAAATCTGACACCTTGCTTTTATCCAGAAGCTTCACATGTGCAGAAGTAAGACAATGTTTTAAGTAACATCCTCAACAAGCAAAATAAAACTAGCTCACTCAATGGAAATGGAAAATACCTGTAATTGCATCATCTCACAGGCAAGGCTCAAGTCTGCAATAGATGGCTGCAAACTGCCTGTCAAAAAGCCTTCTTTATCTGACAACCAGAGTGCTTCCATACCCTTTAGAGAGGCTCTCAAAAGTGATTCCGCCTCCGCTGCTGCGTCAAGGTCCAAAGGACGTCCCATGACAGGTGCCAAAACACTATTGAATACCAGGCCCACTGCAGATAGTTCACCCTTAGAAACATTATTTCTATCTTTGCAATAGTGAACAACATGTTGTCTTCCTTTGAAAAGAAATTGAAAACCTGAGCCACTCCTCAGACTGTTATGATGCCAATCCAAAATACAATCAATTTGAGCCCTCTTTTTGACATCAACAGGGTACCTAACATGAAACTTTCATATTGAAATCCTTTCAGAGGACATCGACCACATTGATACCTGAACTCTTACCAATGGTCTTTTATGTTGGGCTTCGCACAAGCTAAGTACCTTAGCATAGCATGGCTGTAGTATTTAAATTGAAGTCAGAAGTATCGATAATGTGTACAAACCAAGTAATTAAACTTTTATGGTACCTTTCAAACAGATGAAAACCATTGTCATCCATCGCAGGAACCAGGCTCATTGGATTAATGGCTATTAAGTGGGGAAAAAAAAAAGAGAGAGAGAGAAGGGGAGGGGAGTCTTCCAGTCATTTACTTTTCATTTCAAAAAGGAAAAAAATGAAAGTAAAGTACAGTCAGACAACATGATAAATTGACATCATGTCCGCTTCTAAGCTAATGAAATTTGGTCGAGCAAACTTATCTGCAGCAACCACTTAGGAGTCAACACCATAGTCCGTAAAAAACAAAGGCCAACAGATACACAAAAGAAAAAAGTGTTGTTTACGCTAGCAATTAAAGTATAAATAGTTTTTTCCTTTTTTTTGTGTGTGTGCATGCACAAATATGAACCACACATGCACCAGCACATCCGGGACTCCATCTTGCCACATATGCATGCATATGCATACGTCACCCACACATAAATCAATTTAGGAAAATTTTAATGCCCAATGCTTGCAGGACAATGTTCATACATTACTAATATCATTGTTTTCTAGGATGTTGAGAATTAGGGTATTTCGATAGAACCACACTTGGAAATTTTCTGTATTTATTAAGAATGTTTATATTTTGGGATAAACCCATTGAGAGCATATTCTTTGGAAGGAAGATTGGCCAAGCTTTGATCAAATGATTGCATTTGCTTTTTGGGAAGTGAACTGTCTTCTAGCAGCAGAACCTTTTTTTCCCCTAATTGATAAACGAAAAAAAAAAGATTACGCTAGGTTAGAAAATTGAACCAGGGATGTTTTCTGAGCTGCAATGGAAATTCTCTATTCGATTTCTCGTTCAATTGTGGCATACAGTAATACCTACTCTTTCCTAAACCCAAGAAAGTACGACATGCCAGGCAAATGCTTTGGTAATTCATATTCAGGAAAATCATTACCATTTATGCCAATTAAAAGTATGTGTAGTCCATCAACTATAGTGTATCATTGTGGAATGTATACTGTAGAATACATCATACATATATGATATTGTGCATAATGTGCCATATGTATTATGTATATCCATATTCTCCACCCTTTGTCCAAGCTTACATTCATTCTCATGGAAGTTCATTTGTCCTACATGCAAGGAGATTTGCGTTCTACTCCATATAAGGAGGCCCTCATGAAACATTTCATTTCTCCTCTTTCCTTCATGTAGCACCGTGAGACTCTCTCCATGAGGATCAAGCTCTATAGTTTTTATGTAAGTTTCTATTCCAAAACTTAGTTCATTTTCTTTATATTTCATCATTATGTTGTTCCTAGTATATTTTGAGCCTCCATAGCTTCTTTTAGTTTTTGTGTATTTTGAACCATGTTTCTCAACATGGTATGAAAGCATAGGTATTGTTTTGATAGCATTTATTTTTTTGTTTTTTTTTTTCATTATCTTCATTAGCATGTACAGCATTATGTTATTTTTACTGTATTTTGAGCCTCCATAGCTTCTTTTAGTTTTGAGCATTTTGAACCATGTTTTTCAACATGGTATAAGAGCATAGGTATTGTTTTAATGGCATTTCTTTTTTAGTTTTTCTTTTTTCCCCATTATTTTCATTCACATGTATTGCATTCTTATTGAAAGGGTTTGGATATGGTGCTCAAGGGGTAGAGGACGCGTGTATGTGCCTCAGAAGTGGAGGTGTTAGCAAGGAGATGAGGAGCAGCTGCTTGGAAGAAAGGGAGAGAGAATCGACCAGCTTTTGGAGGAGCTCACTATGAATGAGAGAGCTCTAAAATTTTATTCAAGTTATGTTAAAAATAAAGAATAAGTGACATAGCCTTTATAGAGGCCTATACATATGTATACACTATAAAGGAGTCATTTAGGACTTTACCCAACAACCTTCCCCTTAAAGGCATAAATGGCACCTTTAAGCTAAGTGACTCCCACCATCTATATACATAATTGATATTGTGCTTTGGGTAAGCACTTAGTGAGAACATCTGCAGGGTTCTATGATGTATGGACCTTAATCAATGTGATAAGACCATCCTCAAGCACTTCTGGAATGAAGTGATATCGCACATCAATATGTTTTGTGCGTGCATGGAACATGGCATTCTTTACCAAACATATGGCACTCTGGCTATCACAACGAAGCAAAGGTGCTCTGTCAAGCAAACCAAACTCACTGCAAACTTCAAAGATGTGCTAACCATATTGCTTCTTTGGAAGCCTCAGTGGCTGAAATATATTCAGCCTCTGTAGTAGACAAAGCAGCAATCTTTTGCGGTCTACTACACCATGATAGAGCACAATCTCCAAGAGTGAAAACATAACCACTTGTGGATTTCCATGTATCCACATCACCTGCCATGTCAGAATCACAGAATCCCTTCAGCTCTAATGGGTCCTTTCCATAACTGAGGTATTTGTTTTTAGTTCCTTTCAAATATCTCAAGATAGATTTGATTGCCTCCCAATGAGCTCTACCAAGATTAGCCATGAACCTGCTAACAACTCCCACTGCATGAGCAATGTTTGGCCGAGTGGAAACCATAGCATACATAAGTGAACCACAAGCTGATGCATATGGAACACTCTTCATGTGATTGGCTGCATCATCATCTTTGGGACAGTCATCCTTGGGAAGCTTAACATGTGGCTGCAATGGCACTCCAAGAGGCTTAGCATCCGCCACATTAAATCTGTCCAGCACTTTTTCAATGTACTTTTCTTGGGATAAATGCAAAGTATGCTGCTGTCTATCCCTTTTTATTCGCATACCAAAAATATGCTCAGCTTCCCCAAGATCTTTCATTGAGAATGCAGAGTTGAGCTGCTGTTTTAGAGTATTCCGTGTGCTCTTTTTCTTCCCAGCCAGCAGCATATCATCTACATACAGTACAAGAATGATTGGGCTGCCATCTTCATCCTTTTTAGTGTACAAACAGTGGTCTGCATGGCTTCTTTTGAACCCATGTTTGAGCATAAATGCATCAAACTTCTTATACCATTGTCTGGGGGCTTGTTTCAGCCCATATAAGCTCTTTTTCAGCTTGCATGCCAGATGCTCTTTTCCAGGAATGGCATATCCTTCTGGATGTTTAATGTACAATTCTTCGTCTAAATCACCATGCAAAAAAAAGTTGTTTTAACATCCATTTGGAATAACTCCAAATCCAAGGCAGCTGTGAGAGCAAACAACACACATAATGTGGTCATTTTAACCACTGGAGAGAACACCTCTTGGAAATCAATGCCCTCTTTTTGGGCACATCCCTTAGCAACCAACCTTGCCTTATACTTGGGTTTGCTATCAGCAGTTTTGATTTTGTACACCCACTTGTTGGGAACGGCCTTCTTTCCTTTGGGAAACTCAATCAAATCCCAAGTATCATTTGCATGCAAGGCCTTATCTCTTCCTACATGGCTGACTCCCACTTCCTCTTGTGCTCACATAGCTTTGCCTCTTTATACGTAAGAGTCTCACCCTCATCTGATAATATAATGTAATGTATAGAGGGGCTATTCACTTGCCTCCTAGGACGTGTAGATCTCCTTACCCAATGATCCACATTACCCCGTAATGGATCTACATCAGGAGGTACATCAACTTCTTCACTGTTAATGGGCTGTTGTACATCATTTCCAGCCCTGTTTTCAGCATGAATAGGTGGCTACATATGCCCATCAAGAGCCTCTTCTTGTTGTCCAACATCACCTGGCTCAAAAACCACTAGATTGTCTACATTTTCAGCCATATGTGGTGCATCTTGAGGATCTGAAATAGGCCTAACATGTGGCTGGTCTTGCTGAAATGTGACCTTTTTATGGTCATGTTTCGAGGCAACATTATTTTGTCGCAGCCTTGCCTCATTAAAAGCAACATCCCGGCTGCGTATGATCCTTTTCAACTGAGGTAACCATATTCTATAACCCATTTCACCTTCTTCACCATATCCCATGAAGAGGCCTTCAATGGATTTGGCATCAAGTTTACTCCTCAACTCCGGCCTTATGTGTACAAAAGCTTAACAGCCAAAGATGCATAGTGATCATATGAAGCAGGTTTGCCAGACTAAACCTCTTCAAGGATGTCACCTTTCAAGGACATGTGAGGGGATCGATTGCATATATGTACTATAGTTTTAAGAGCCTCTCCCCGAAAAAGATGAGGGAGATTAGCTGTGGACAGCATGCATCTCACCCTCTCACAAAGAGTTCGATTATACCTTTCAGCCACACCATTAGAAGAGGGGCTATATGAAATAGTAAGCTCCCTCTTTATGCCCAAATTTTCACAAAAATTTTTGAATTCAGCACTTGTGAACTCACCCCATTATCCATACGGAAGCATTTCAGCTTCCTACCTATTTGGGTAGTCACAAATGCATGAAATCTCTTAAACGCAACAAACGCTTCATCCTTTGATTTGAGTAGCTTCACCCAAATTTTCCTAAAAAATTCATCAACAAAGGAAATAAGATATAAAGCATCCCCCATAGATTTGGTGGGCATGCTACGTATATTAGAATGGACAAAATCTAATATACAAGACTTACGAGACACACCAGAGTAATAGGAACTTTTCACTTGCTTTTCATATTGACAATCATTACAAAAATCTAGCTTGGTGCCTTTAACATCAAGCTTCTTCAAGTTACAAAGTTTGGATAGATCCTTTTGGCTCATATGGCCAAGTCTTTTACGCCCGCAACCTTCTCGATTTGCTATGAAAGGGAAAGAGCATATGGTTTGTCGCTTGCATAAAGCCTTGTATGGTCTCAAGCAAGCTCCACGTGCATGGTATGACAAAATACATAAGCACTTGGTTGCTCTTGGCTTCACATGTAGTTCAATTGAAAGCACACTATATGTACGCAAAGATGGCGCTGATCTTATAGTGCTTGTTCTTTATGTCGATGACATACTCTTGATTGGGCATGTGATGCAAAACTTGACATTCTTATGGCTTATTTGAAGCATGCTTTTAATGTCACTTATCTTGGTCTTTTGAGCTTCTATTTTTGCATCCAGTTTGTATCCGTTGAGGGGGGAATTGTTATGCATCAAGCAAAGTATGTTGAAAAACTACTTCAACGTTTTGACTTTGAGGATTGCAAGCCAGTTTCCACACCAGTTCAGACAGGATTTAGATTCTCAGTTCAGGATTCCAGTGATGCATTTGACACTTCTCTTTATCAACAAGATGTGGGATGTCTTATATATGCATGGAACACAAGGCCGGATATACGGTATGCAGTTTCCAAGTTGAGTCGATTCATGCATAGCCCTCCCACTAAGCATTGGCAAGCGGTGAAATGTGTGTTCAAATATCTAAGAGGAACTTTGAGCTTAGGTCTCTTTTATGACAGAGATATTCAGCCATGCTTGCATGCTTTTACAGATAGGTTGTTATGATACTCGCGTGTCCACTAGTGGTAATTGCTTTTTCCTTGGAGACTCATGCATATCTTGGTTGAGTAAGAAGCAACTTACAATGGCGACATCGAGTTGTGAAGCGGAGTACAAGGCAGTTTTCACATCTACAGTGGAGTGTATATGGTTGAGACACCTATTGATGGATCTTTGCATGGAGATTGATGTTGCTACACATATTCTCACTCATAGTCAGAGTGCAAACAGTTAACTCACAAGATGTGTTCGATACACTAATGCCTTTGTTCCAAAATGGTGCGCTTGATTATGACCATGTAGACCAGCCAACTGAGGCTCAAAGGGCTGAAAAATTCCAACCAAATAGGCTTGAAAATAAGGAAAATTTCTAGCCAAACATGGCTGAGTCAAAATTGTCAAAACTGCTCGAAATTTCCAGCCACATAAGGCTGAACATTTGCATCAAAATATGGCTGAAAATGAGCATGAAATTCAGCCCACGCATGATGTACATGTTGATGATGTATTGCACAATGAATGCATGTCTATCAAGAGTGCACAAACTATGCCAAAGTGGCTAAAACAAACTTTGCAGGACAACAAATTGAGTGCACCTTTATTTGGTAGAACAAGACCAAGCTCTCACCATGCATCAAGTAATTTTGTGGGTTATTCTCTTATTGCAACAGCATGTAATGAAGAGCCACTTTCTTTTGAAGATGCATGTGAGGATCCGCTATGCAATCAAAAATGGATTCCATACATAGGAATGGTACTTGGGAGTTATGTGAATTGCCAAAAGAAAAGAATGCCATTGGTACAAAGTTGGTTTATAAGATTAAGAGAAAATCTGATGGTAGCATTGATCGTTACAAAGCTATATTGGTTGCCAAAGGATATGCACAACAACATGGCATTGACTATGAGGAGACTTTTGCACCTACTTCTAACATAACTACCATCCGTACCGTGGTTGCATTGGCTTCCCATCAAGGTTGGAAAGTGCATCAGTTGGACATAAAAATAGCCTTCGTGAATGGCGATTTGCAAGAAGAGGTCTATATGAAGCAACCTCCTCGATTTGCTATGAAAAGGAAAGAGAATATGGTTTGTCGCTTTCATAAAGCCTTGTATGGTCTCAAGCAAGCTATACGTGCATGGTATGACAAAATACATAAGCACTTGGTTGCTCTTGGCTTCACATGTAGTTCAATTGAAAGCACACTCTATGTACGCAAAGATGGTGCTTGTTCTTTATGTCGATGACATACTCTTGACTGGTCATGTGACCCAAAACTTGACGTTCCTATGGCTGATTTGCAACATGCTTTTGATGTCAGTTATCTTGGTCTTTTGAGCTACTATCTTTGCATCCAGTTTGTATCTGTTGAGGGGGGAATTGTTATGCATCAAGCAAAGTATGTTGAAAAACTACTTCAACGTTTTGACTTTGAGGATTGCAAGCCAGTTTCCACACCAGTTCAGACAGGATTTAGATTCTCAGTTCAAGATTCCAGTGATGCATTTGACACTTCTCTTGATCAACAAGCTAAGGGACATCTTATATATGCATGCAACACAAGGCCGGATATACAGTATGCAGTTTCCTCGTTGAGTCGATTCATGCATAGCCCTGGCATTAAGCATTGGCAAGCGGTGAAATATGTGTTTAGATATCTCATAGGCACTTTGAGTTTATGTCTCTTTTATGGTAGAGATATTCAGCCATGCTTGCATGCTTTTACACATAGTGATTGGGCTGATTGTTATGATACTCGCGTGTCCACTAGTGGTAATTGTTTTTTCCTTGGAGACTCATGCATATCTTGGTTGAGTAAGAAGCAACCTACAATGGTGACATCGAGTTGTGAAGCTTAGTACACGACAGTTTTCACATCTTTAGTGGAGTGTATATGGCTGAGACACGTATTGATGGATCTTTGCATGGAGATTGATGCTGCTACGCATATTTGTTGGAAATCAATGTCACATCAGTCCAAAATCCTATTAGGAAAAAAACCCTAATTTTGGTACTTAAGTCATTTTTGGCACAAAATTTGGGTAAAATTTTTATGAGCCTATCTTGTAGAGCTTGAAGAGAGCTTTCTAATGGTATATGACATGTAGTCATCAGAGATCAGATTTGGAAGAAAACCCTAACCCTAATTTTCTGCTGATTTAGGGTTTTCACCTCATTTGATAGCTCTCAGCTTGCAAGTCATAAAAATGTCTTCAGTTCATTCATCAAGTGGTCAAAGGTGTGAAAAAGCAAGTCAAAAGCAACTTTCAACAATGAGTTTAAAATAAAGCAGAAGATGTTATAAAAAAAAGCGATGGAGTTTTAAAAAACTCACAATTTCAAATTAGGTCGCAAAAATCAGCTTTATGCTTTATTTTATCGCATGAGATCTTGAAGACTATAAAACAAGAGGTTGTGGTCACTTTACAGATTATCCAATGCCAACTCTTGGTGGAGTTTAGGGTTGTTGAGTTGATGCACTCATGGAGCAGCCATGGTGCACATATGGGAAGCTATGGAGGAGTTATTGAAGCTCATGAAGAGCAGCCATGAAGTTTTTCTTGGAGAAGAGTGTTCTCACACTCTTACTTATGGAGAAGACTTACCTATCAGCAGCTTGGTGGTTTGGAACAGCCATCTACATGATGTATTTGAAGATTGTCTTCTGCATGAAGATTATGGAGTACTTCAAAGACATAGGATGGAGCTTAACATAAGATTGCATCTTATGTTAACTATTCAGGTACATATTCTCTTTATGCACACAGGTACTAGTTGGAGTTAATGGAGGCGGTGGCATCCATTTCTGAAGGAGTTCTATTCGGCATACATAAAGGAGAATTAGTACATGCATGCTACAGGCATCAGATGAGGTGTTAGAGAAGGTGTTTCCACATGAGTATGAGGATTTCTGTCATTGTTTGATTAAGTGTTGTATGTTCATGTTTGTCAATATTGGAAGATACTGGAATCTGTGTTGTAGATCCTGGAAACCTATGGGACTTGTGGAATTTGTTATGGACCTACCTAATTTCCAACATGTGGTATCAGAGTCCCAGACTACCAACATATGGTTTCAGAATATCTTCTAACATTTGACATATGACATATACACTTAATCTAGATGAGTAGAGATTTGAGAATTAGACAATTCAGTCAGATGATTATTTATCAATGTGGAGTATGAAGTTGATGATCTGTTAGCAGCCGAATACTTTTGGAAGAGTAAAGATACTTTACAAAAGTATTGCTTGAAGACCAAGACTTGATGAAGAGAAGGCTACTTCAAATTGAAGGAAAAACAATAGTTTGGAGAAGATGAAGGAACCACATCAACATCAAATCAAGGTATTAGTTTCTACTATCAGATTGTCATTTGCAGGTCATATCTTAGAAGAGCAGTTATGAGGAGATTTGAAGGATTCAAGAAGTGATTTTAAACACTTTCATTATTTTGAAAGTAAAAGCATTAGCTACATCAAAACAGGTATCTAGAGGTTTTTCTTGACAGCCTTGATAGAAGATCTCTTTCATGGCAAGAAAGCTCATCTAAGAAGACAAATTTGCCATATTTCCAATGTTCTCAACCATTCTATCAGTCATTTCATAAATTAAGCCCATTGTGCTCCCTTCTCTATCAGCCAAGCATAAAATCTTTAATATGGGAGCACACACATGCACAATTTCCTTGCAACTTCTCCAAAAAAATGGACTCAATATAATCGTAGAAACATCTTCTTCCTTTTTTGTTCTAGATACTTTTTTTTATAGTGTACTGTGGAAACAATCATGGTCATTGGCACGTAATCCATTGTAAACCCTATCATCAATCAAGTTTGAGAGCATAATAAACATATAACCAAACCTTGTTTGGGCAGGTTTGAGTGACTCTTTGCTTCTAAATTTTCTATATGTAGCAAGAATGCTTGGCTTCATGGTAACAGAAGTAACAATTTTTACAACTTGAGTCAATATTGGGTTCACCCATGGAAGCCCACCAATATCCTCAAAAAGAAGATCAATGCAATGGCAAGTGCAACGAGTATAAAAGATATGTTGCCATTGCTCCTCAATCAAACATACAGCTCTCACACAAAACAATTAGCTACATTATCCATACATACTTGGACCACATTTTGTGGTCCAACATCCATAATAGCATCTTTGAGGATCCCAAAAATATATTCGCCTGTTTTGATCTAACCAGATGTGTCAACTGACTTTAGGAACATGGTTCCATAAATGCATGACACCATAATATTGATGATTAGGCGATTTCTAATATCGGACCAACCATCAAAACATATAGTGCAGCCATATATTTTCCACTTCTCACGGATTTCAGCAAATCATTCTCAATGCATTTGACCTCCTCTTGCAAATGCCCCTTACACAAATGACTGTATGAAGGAACTTTGTATGAAGGGCCAGCCTTTCCAATCGCACTAAGGACTCCTTACTTTCCAAAAAGGTATATCTTCAGCAAAAAAGAACCTGCGTAAAGTTATATTTGCATCCACACGTTTTTGAAATCCCAAGCCTTTTGCAAAGCCCCCATAGGCTCTCTTTTTCTTTTGCTTGGATTCCCTTGTTGGAAATTAGGTAGGCCCATAACTAATTCCACAGGTCCCACAAGTCCAGGATCTATAACACAGATTCCAATATCTTCTAAAATTGACAAACATGAATATACAACACTTAATCATACAATGATGAGACAAAGATAGAGGGAGATTAGACAACATGTTCAAAGTGTTACGTAAGCCACTGCTTACTCACACCATCATATATACAAATGTCAATTTACAATGTGGGAGTCAAAATTCTCAACCACTCTATGTGAACAAAAATAGATGGAAGAGTGAAGGTACAGAATTTACAAGAATATTCAGATGTAGGGACAAAAATCTGAATATGTATGAGATGTATGACCTGATAGGTTATAAAAGAGTGTATATGAGTGACAGAAAGAGGAAAGATCAGTTTGAAACTGATATTCAGCAAACCCTAATCTGAATTTAGGCTATGGAAGACCCTAAATCAGATGTGTGTGTGAAAGATCACATACTTACAGAATTAGCATAAAATACTAACATATTGCTGACAGAAATTCTCATACTCATGTGGAAACACCTTCTCTAACATCTCATCTGATGCATGTAGCATGCATGTACTGATTCTCCTTTATGGATGCCACTGCCTCCATGTATGCCGAATAAGACTCCTCCAGATATGGATGCCACCGCCTCCATAAGCTCCAAGTAGTACCTGTGTGCATAAAGAGAATATGTACCTGAATAGTTAACATAAGATGCAATCTTATATTAAGCTCCATCCAATGTCTTTGAAGTACTCCATAATCTTCATGTAGAAGACAATCTTCAAATACATCATGTAGATGGCTGATCCAAACCACCAAGCTGATCATAGGTAAGTCTTCTCCATAAGTAAGAGTGTGTGCACACTCTTCTCCAAGAAGAACTCCATGGCTTCTCCTCAACATAGCTCCATAGCTGCTCCTAAAGTGCACCATGGCTGCCCCATGAGTGCTACTGCACCACCACCTCAAATAGTGGCCTAAGCTAGCGTTAGCTTTCGTTGGATGATTTCAAAAGTGACCTTAAGCCTCTCTTATATAGGCCTTACAAGTTTTTGTGAAAAAATCTGCTTTTCGTTACTAAAATAAAGCTTATCGTTTTTTTTTTATTAGGATCGCTATTTTTATAACTAGCTTTTGCTTTATTTTAAACTCATCGTTGAAAAGTGTTTTGTACTAGCTTTTTCACACTTCTGACCACCTAATGAATGAACTAAAAACATTTTTATGACCTGCAAGTTGAGAGCTATCAAATGAGGTAAAAACCCTAAATCAGCAGAAAATTAGGGTTAGGGTTTTCTCCCAAATCTGATCTCTGATGACTGCATGTCATATACCATTAGAAAGCTCTCTTCAAGCTTTACAAGATAGGCTCATAAAAATTTTACCCAATTTTTGTGCCAAAAATGACTAAGTACCAAAATTAGGGTTTCTGCCCTATATGGATTTTGGACTGATGTGACATTGTTTTCCAACATCCCTCCAGAGCTTTCACCTAATCCAAATGCACATACATCATTTTGCTCATCAACTCCATGAGTTTCATTCTCACATTGGCTAGCCATAGATCCATACACAACTGAATCTTCCGTGGACCGCACATGTACATAAGTTGCATCACCACTTTCATGGCTTTCTTTTGCTTGCAATTTCCTGGATACAACTTTAACCTCTTCGGGAGCTTTATCACATTCGCTAACACCATATCTTCTCAATCCAAGGATATGTGCCCTAATTCTATTAGCCCCTTCATCCCACACATGATCACAAAATTTGCATTTGCATCTATGTTGACATTTGGTCAAGGTCTTCACCTTGTCAACATAGTCCCATTCTTGTCCTTCTCTTTTTGGCATCTACAAGGAAAAAATAAACAAATAAATCAACAATAATATATTTCAATTTACAATAGTGTATGTATGTCACATGTATGATGTGCATTTGTGCTTACGTGTGCATAGCGCATGTGCATTTGTGCTTATGTGCATTTGCATTCACGTGTATGCATTGTGCACAATGCTAATGTCTTGTGTATGTGCAATTAGTGCTTATTGGCTATGTCCACATAGCCAATAAGCACTAATTGCACATACACAAGACATTAGCATTGTGCACAATGCATACACGTGAATGCAAATGCACATAAGCACAAATGCACATGCGCTATGCACACGTAAGCACAAATGCACATCATACATGTGACATACATACACATAAAAGGTGCACATGCATACACAACAATGCATACATGAGAGTAGATTAACCTAGGTACATCATACAATTCACCACTTCAGACTATAGTCTACATACCTTGATCTTGCCCCAATTTGAACGTGCCCCAAGCCTCTTTGAACCTCTCCGGACCCCAACTTCGAAGCTCAACCTCAGCCCCACCTATTGCACCTTCGACCTTGCACAACTCCTCACTCTCGACAGTCTCGCATGCGCATAAACAAAGGGCATAACAACAAAAACCCCAAAAAACACGCAACAACGGGCAAGAATGGGCAAAAAAAAAGTCGCGTTAGTAACGCATCCGATAAAAGTTCGTCAAAAACATCAGCAACAAGTCCGGTACAGACGTTCCTAACGTGTCCTGACCTAACTATGGTTAGATGCTTTTAAAACATGTATTTATTTAGTATAGCTCTGTTGTTGCAAAAAAATAACATTTACCTCATACTGAAATGAGACATTAAAGCTAAAGGCTGCCCATCCAGCTGATGATAAATCACCGCTTTATTTGTGAATCTTCTATGTTGTTGCCTCCTTCACATTTAAAACTAAAAAGTACAAGCTGTTTATGTGCTTGTTGATAAGCATGAAACACTGAGTATTGACATAGAAGCATGAGGATGAAGTTGAACTTGGCCACATGCCAATCTCTAAGGTGTGAAAAGACGCTGAGAACAAGAGCAGCTGGTCTGCCCAGCATCGAGAGTTGAGCTCGTAGCCCTTAGTGAGCCACTACCTAGTCATAAGAACTCCGATAATTCCTTGGGGAAATGCTTTGCATTTATGTGAGTCAATATTATCCTTAAGATAGGGTGATGGATATCATCACAAATGGCAAGTTGAAGCAATATTCAGAGCTGAAAGCAGCAGTTAATGCTCAACTTACAAAGCTAAACAGAAATTTCCATATATGCTATGTTTCTTGCACCAACCTCCTTCATCAAACAACAAAACTCCCCTAATGGTTGCACTGGGTTAGAACACACCTACATTTACAAAAGTATGATGTGAGAGGAAGAGTAAGAAGTAGAAGAACATGGAAGTACTTAGCTTTCCTATCTCTCTTGTAGAGGATTGCACTAAAAAATGCCTCAAATGTGCGTACAAAGAGTGCACTCATGAAGATGGTACAAATTCAGCCTCTCACATAATCAATTTCGAAAAGTGAGGATTTTAAACGCATCAATGCAGTGGCAATTTATGGATTGTGCATTACCATCGCAACAATGTACTTGGTCAAAATGTCTTCAAATTGTTTTAAATTGCACCTCTACCTTGCTTAAGTTGTTGAAATATGTCCCTCCATCCCGATTTTATAGTAAATTGCCTTTAAAGATGCTCAACCTAAATAAAATGCCTTCTCATAGCTGCATTGACAATTTATTGTCCCAATATAAAGTGGATAGTAAAGAGGAAGGCAACTAGCAGTGAACGGTGCCCAAGAATAGGATCCTTGTGTGCCAAAACTAGCATAAATAGAGCATTGAATCAAAGGCCATTGGCTGATTGTTTGGAATGTGTAAATTTCATAACAAACCATTGTGGACGTGAAACCGTACCTCCATGAATCCATACACTACTCAAGCTCGCAAACGTCTATATAGACACAATGAATCCCTTACATAAAGGTTCAGGTCTCAAATGAGGCATATTCAATAAAACACATGTTACTCCCTCTAAAAATCTCCTTTGAAATATGTACGTGAAGATCCATAATTGGGTGCTAACCGAGGTAATCCATGTCGTATACAAAGCTTTTAAGTCCTAAGTGTTGATATATTTCGATCGTCATGCGTGTGAACACAATTACAACAGCCAGGGTACTTTTTTCCCTCTTTAAGAGGGTTTTTTCCCCCACTTGTACATACGTAGATAACCCTAACGGGTTGCTTATCTTTGCATATTCACTTGGTAATACATTCTAAATTGTGTTGTGCTCAAAGCTTTTTCTTCTAAGTTCTTCCTTGTGTTGTTCATGTGCTTTTGCAAACCTCAAACTCCAACAATTGATATCAAAGCATGTCGCCGCTTCATCTAAGGCATCATCAAACACCCCTCAAGTCATAGTCCCAAAATCGCACGAAAATTTATGAGCAATAGTCGGGGCGATTACGGGTTCAAAAAAGCTTCGTTTTGTGGCATCAAAATTTTGATCTTAGCTCGTTTCAGCCTTCGAACACACTATCGCAGTGACTGTGGAGCCAATTTCTTCCTTTCATGCCGGACATAAGGTTTCAGATTGCAAGTACAAGTGACTTCAAGTCTACTACAAGTTTAGAGGAGCTCGATAGTGTGTATTTGTTCAACTTTTTGGGGTACAGTCATTTTTATGCATCAAGGTATTAAGTCACTGGCCATGGCTGAAAGCAATGATGTATTCTGTATGTTGGTTGTTTAGGATAAGTTAGACGGCTAATCACCCGTTGTGGGCATATATGATGCGTCATGTAATGGTGGCAAAAAGGTTATGGAATATTGTGCATGGTGTTGAAAAACATCCTACTACAATTGCAGATACAGTTATTGAAGGGGATGGATACGATGATCTTCAAATTCTTGTTCATGCTACGGAAACTTCATTGGGATTGCAGAGATTCTCAAGCATATGCATTGATAGATTTGTCGATCAAACATGTCATTATCCCTCACATTCCCTCTTGCAAAACAATAAAGGATTCTTGAGATACTCTTACAACTTTTTACCAAGCAATAAATGAGGCTCGTGTTGCTTACCTCTGAAAACCATTGGAGAGTAAGCATATGAACAAAGAAGATTCTATGGACTGTTTTTTCACAAAGAAGATTTGATGGGGCAATTGATTTTTGTTGACGAAGTCTTGCCATATCGTTCAATTGTAAAGATTGTTCTTAACTTTCTTCCAGATTCATATCAAAATTTTGCTTTTAATCTTCGATTGATGATGAAATGGAATCCAAATGCCTTAACATTTGAAGAGTAAGTCTCTGTTTTGTTGTAAGAAGATCGCTCCAGACAGAATAGGTCAATTATGCATGTTGGAGATCAAGCTTTTTTACCTAGTCAGAAGGGCAAAGGAAAATGGAGCTCATCTACTAGTAAGCCGAAATCTTCTAATGTTGCAAGGTCGAAGAAAGAAGACAAAGATGAAAAGAAAACAAAAAAGAAAAAACAATTTTTCGAATACTGTAAGGCAAATGATCATGTCATAAAGAGTTGTCCTAAACTGCCTGCAAAAGAAGCAAAGGAGAAAGAGGTTTGAATGGTTGTTTCATAGACCTCTATACTTAAAACACAAAGTCTACTAATCTTGTTCAGAATGAAGAGTAGGAGTTTCTAGCTATGAACAATCTTCTCACGAGCAGTGTATGACTTCAGTAAGCACTATATATCTGCAGTAGACTCAGATGTTTGGTACTTTGATAGTGGGAAAACCAAACATATTACCTTGGAGCACAGTTTCTTCAATTCACTAGAAGCCTTCCCCTACAAGGAATATTGCCACATGTGCTAAAAACTCCTCTTATCCTGTAATGGAAGTTGGTAAGATCATCTAACTAATGTTGATGGAAGTTCTTTCACATTGTCAAACGCTCTATATGTGCTAGGGATCAAGAAAAATTTGTTATTAGTTTCAACATTAGCAAAGATTGACTTGGTTGTCACATTTATTCATGACAGATGTACAATTCATGATCTCTCAAATGGTGATGTTATTATTGCTTCTTGCATTTTATGTTGTGGCCTGTATAAGCCCATAAACTACGAGATCTGAGAATGATTCAACGTATGCGGTTCAAGATTCTCATGCTATCTCATATGCAAAGCTTTAGCAAGCATGCTTTGGTCATCTGAATTTCACTAGTTTGCTATGCATGCAAAAATCTGAAACGGTGTCCTCTCTTCCCAAACTTGAGGCACCTTGTAAACATGTTTATGAAGGTTGTATTCTGGGCAAAATATAACATTTCTCCTTCCCAAAAGATGGTTAAGCTCAAGCTTCTAATAAATTGCAGTTTTTTCATTGTGACGTCTTTGGTCCTATGCAAACACCTTCTTTTGGGAACTACCTTTACTTCGTGACTTTTATTGATGATTTTTCCATGCATGCATGGGTGTATCCATTGAAAGAGAAGTTTGAAGTCTTTATGTGCTTCAAACAGTTTGTAGTTATGGCTGAAAATCTGTCTTCATGTACATTGGGCACCTTCTATTTTGATCAAGGGGGGAATACATGTCTTCTAATTTTAATGTATTTCTGATTGAGCATGGGATAAAACATCAGTGTACAATATCGTATACACTTCAACAGAATGGAGTTTTTGAAAGAAAGAAAGAATGGGTCTCTCATGGAGATGGCAAGGTGTATGGTCAAAAGTAAGGCTTTACCACATAGCTTATGGCTTGAGGTTGTTATGTGTATAGCATATGTTTAACAGGTGTCTCATCAAAGCACTACAATTGATCACTTCATATGAGGCTTGGCAACCATCTGTCGCTTATCTATGTGTCTTTGGTTGTCTTGCATATGCATGCCTGAAGAACAATGCAAGAAATTGGATGATAAAACATTGAAATGTATTTTTGTTGGGTCAGTTCTGATAGCACCATGGTCTGTATCATCCACAAACTAAATGCATTTTGGTTAGTCGTGAATTTGTTTTTGTAGAAGATGCAATTCAGCCATTACTTTCATGTACCAAAGAGACTTGAGTTATCTCTAAAGATATATATACACTTTGCTTCCTTTTTTTATAGGTGGTAAAGTGCTGGTCCAAATGAAGCAATTTCTCGATGTTTATGGGTTCCACATGATGATGCAAATCATTCCATTTCTGATGGAGGTTTAGAGGATGCACTTGTCGATGAGAGAGTTGACATAGAAGAGGCTAAAACTATGCCTAACTGGCTTGTGCATACCTTGAGAAAGAGCAAACTAGATGCACCTTTATCACATTGTACGAGTTCAAGCTCTCATAGTGTTTCCTTTGCATCGGATTGCTATGAAATGGATTCCTCTAGTCTTTGTGATAACAATGAGCATGTTTCTTTTGATGAATCACAAAATTCAAAAAATTTGGATGGCCGCTATGCAATAAGAATATGATGCTATTATGAAAAATGATACTTGGTCTTTATGTGTTTCGCCTCCAAGCCAAAAAGCCATTGGCACTAAAGGGATATACACGTTGAAACGTAAACCTAATGAAATATTTTACAGGTATAAGGTTAGGCTTGTTGCCAGAGGTTATGCTCAAGAGAGAGGCATTGATTTTGAGGAGACCTTTGCTCCCACATGTCGAATGTCCACTATTCATAGCATTTGTGTACCTGCAACTTATCATGGGTTGAATGTTCATCAATTGGACATTAAAACTTCATTTCTAAATGGTGACTTACATGAAGAAGTGTAGGTTTTTCAGGCCCATGGTTTTGTGCAGAAAGGGCATGAAAACAAAGTCTCAAGATTGAAAAAGGCATTATATGATTTGATGCAAGCACCATGTGCTTGGAATGAAAAAATACATGCCTACTTGATTGCACTCCTCTTTTGAGACGTCAAATTTGGGGCATTTGCATCATTATTTGGACATTCCGTTTATGCAAGTTAATGGATTTGCATCAATATTTGGGCATTTAGTTTATGAAAGTTGATTGAGGAATAGCTTTGTCTCAAACAAAATATATTGACACATTATTGCAGAGTTTTGACTTTGAAGATTCTAAACCTATTGCCACTCCCATGGAAACGAGTTTACGAATGAGTCTTCATGATTTTGGAGATGCATATTGTCACATAATCCTAGTAGGAGATGGTTGAACCACACCTTAAGAGAGAGGATTAGGAAGTAATCCTCAACCATGGCTTTTGGGGCAAGTGGTTAGCCCATCGCACTCCTAACCGGGAGGTTGTGAGTTCAATTCCCAACATTGGTATCAGAGCCTAGTTGCGTAATTGGGCGAGATGGAGGTTTGCGCCTCATTCGTGGGCACTTGGAAAAAGCGTTTATCCATGGTGAGTGTGAAACTGGCCTTGAATGAAGGCACATGGACATTTGGGCACCCACGAAGGATGGGATAGGTCCAAATTTGGTCCATGTGCTGGAGTTTGAGGTTGGTTGGAAGCACTCATGCATGGAAAGTGGGTCCAAGAGTTAGAAGGGTCCACAAGTGAGCATTGAGGACAATGCTCAATCTAAGGGGGAAGGAATGTCACATAATCCTAGTAGGAGATGGTTGAACCACACCTTAAGAGAGAGGATTAGGAAGTAATCCTCAACCATGGCTTTTGGGACAAGTGGTTAGCCCATCGCACTCCTAACCGGGAGGTTGTGAGTTCAATTCCCAACACATATGATGTTGCTCTCTATCAGAAGGATGTTGGATGCTTGAATTACTTATGCAGAATGTGATCTAATATTCAATTTGTTATCTCTGGAATGAGCACTGTACGCATTGCGCGGGTGTCAAGCATTCACATGCGGTTAAGCGCATCTTTCGCTATCTGAGTGTTACTCGACTACTTGGATTGTTTTGTCCGAAGGGTGGATCATTACAACCATTACATGCTTTTTCTCACTAGGACTGGGTTGGTTGCTATGACACTCATCTGTCCACCAATGGTTTTTGCTCCATGCTCGGTAGCTCATGCATATCTTGGTTGAGAAGAAAACAACCTACTCTAGCCACTTCTAGTTGTTAGGCCAAATATAGGGAAGCTTTCCCAATGATTATTACGTATGTGTGGCTCAGACTTCTTTTGGGTGTTGGTCAGTCTTCTATCACTACCATCTTCACTTACAATCAGAGCTCATTGGAAGTTGCGAGAAACCTTGTGCTCCATGCTTGAGGTGCACTATCATTATGTCAGGGAGAGAGGGAGAGATTCTCTGCTTGAGAGATTCTCTATGCTCTGCTTCATAGATTCTCTGCTTGAGAGATTCTATTCTTGAGAGATTCTCTGCTTGAGAGATTCTCTTCTTGATTCTCTGCTTGAGAGATTCTCTTCTAGATTCTCTGCTTGAGAGATTCTCTCTGCCCTGATTGAGAGATTCTCTGCTTGAGATATTCTCTACTTGAGAGATTCTCTGTGCTTGAGAGATTAGTTTAGATTATGTGTCATACAAGATAATGTTGCATACCTTTTGACAAAAGCTCTGCCTAGGGAGAAGTTCAAAGTTTTTCGCAAAGCTTCTTCACTTACATTGGAAGTTGCAAGAAACCCTGTGTTTCATGCTCGCACAAACCAAATTGAGGTGCACTATAATTATGTCAAGGAGAGAGGGAAAGATTCTTTGCTCAAGAGATTCTTTGCTTGAGAGATTCTTCTGCTTAAGGTGTAAGTTTAGATTCTCTTCTTGAGAGATTCTCTGCTTGATAGATCTTTAGATTATGTGTCACATAGGATAATGTTGCATACCTTTTCACAAAGGCTCTGCCTAGGGAGAAGTTCAAAGTTTTTCGCAAAGCTTTTGGCTTACTTCCTTTTGTGGATTGATCTCTTTTAACATGCTTCACACTGTTTTTATACATGAGTTCATCTCTTTGTTCACCACATCACTCCAAGGGGGGATTTGTTGATATATTTCAAAAGTGATGTGCGTGAACACACTTAGGACCGTCGAAGCACTTTTTCTCTCTTTAAGAGGTTTTTTCAGGCTTGTATTTATGACTATAACCCTAATGGGTTACTTATCTTTGTACATTCACTTCGTAATACATTCTATATTGTGTTGTGCTCCCAACTTCTTCTTTCACAGACTTCGTACTCCGAGGCTAAGTGATGCAATGCATGTTACATGTGAGTTCTTTGGGGCTCTTCTCATGCTTCACAAAGAATTTGTGACTGCATTTGAAGGTCAATGATGCACAGCCCATCTCTCACCCTACGTAAAATTGTTGCTCATATAGCAACTCTTGCAAAGTACTTCACTTTCATGACCATGAATTTGCAGTGCGTCCCAAAGAATAAGAATTAGCACAAGTTAGTACACGAGGTTGTATATGTCACCAGATTGTAAAAGAAGCACTGGCATATTTTTCTCCATAAACATTAAATGTAATGAACGGCCACAATACTGTAGTAAAAGTATAGACCTAAGACATCCATCTAGCAATATTTGTGTGCATGTGTCTACATTGCCAAGCCAAGTGAAAGCAACAGTACCTTCCCATTTGGAAACGTCATGTTTATAGTCAGCTTCTACCATGAGCAATCTAAATTTTCTGTAATTCATTTATCGCCATTGAACGAACAGAATTCGAGAGAGGTTCAATGCTCAGGTGTAGAAAAATAGCTAGAGGATTATATTTCTGGTAAGGGTTGGCTTTAATTCTTTCACAGAAAAGAGGCGAAGAAGTGACCGTTACTGAAGAAATCTTAATAACATGATCGCGATTACGATGATAATGACGATGTCGTACCGTCCATGGAACGCATGCTTCGCCTAAGTCAGCAACATTTCTTCAGTGGTAGTGACACGTCTATGGATGGTTGCATATATGGTATTTCTAGATACTTGTTATCAGGGCGATAAGAAGAAAACACCAAAAAAGAAATCATACATTTGAACTCTGGCTTTCTGTGTTCTCCTTTTGCCAAGTTCACAAAACGCTCCTCTGCATCAATTCCGTTAGTTCTGGGCACAAAGCAAACGAATGAGACGATGAGCAAGCAATTTCCGCACAGCCACAACTTGAAGTGTTTAGTCCAGAATCACTACAAGCAGAAAATGATGACAGCACGGGAAGGCTGCGACATGCGGTCGACGAAAATCCGCAGCTTCCCCATCACAACTTCGCCTTCAATGGATAACCCGGAGAAACGAGCAGTACAGCAAGAGGCTTCTTAGTGTGCCTTTTTCCAAAAGCATTCAAACATTTGTCTTTTTCCTCTTGGAAACCGCCAAAGTAAATGTCTGTTAAGGAGAGTCCATATAACCGGAAATGTCTGTTGAGAGTCATAATATAAGGTGGACTTCCGTTCTCCAAGAAGATTGATTATCGTCCCAGTTTGCTTGCTTAGTGGTTGGGCCTCTTGCTTCTTGACACGGGGGCGAGGGTTCAATCCCTGCGAGCAACATGTAAGGGACATGTAATCTGAAAAGATGTTGCATTGTGGCTGAGTGCCATAGTTTGTCTATCCCTACGGTAGTGTGGACCGCCGTTTAATTCAGTCTTGTAAACCCCTGTTCTTGTGGGATAAGGAGGGTCTCATGGGTACTATGCCCTTCATTGTAGAGTTGCAATTTCAAAGTTAAAGTCCGGGGGAGTAGGCCTCGGCTGAACCTCCATTTAAAAAAAAAAAGAAGATTGATTATCGTCAGGTGGACTTGGAAGAGGCTTTTCATTCACACAAGGGGGTATTTTTACGTGCGACATCACGGGACATTTTAAAGTGTCAGTCAAAAATGTGGATGTGCCACATACGATGGTGTGGTAATTGATTTTTTATTTAATATCGGAAATTCACACAAATATGGGACTTCCTTATCTCACAATAGGGGGTTGAACTCAGTTCCATAGGTGGGATTTGAATCATAGACCTTTAGAGAGGCATTCATGTACATTAGAGTTACACTAGAGTCCCTCAATGATGATAGAATATCCAACTTTCAAAAAAATGGCACGTTATGATTTGATCACCAAGTTGTCAAAAATACACATGCATTATAATTTAACCAAATCTATATATGTATACATGATTGGTTCATCACACTTCAAGTGACCATTAGTCTATGATCAATGTTTACCCCTCATGATTGTATCTCGCATATTCCATTACAGAGAGAAGCCAATTATGGATTACTTATTTAGTGAGAATCCTAGCTTACATGTTACATGAAGGTCGAAGCCAATTATGGATTACCTATTTAGTGAGAATCCTAGCTTACATGTTACATGAAGGTCGTATTGGATTATTTATGGCTAGTAAATTGTTTAGGTAGACTTGGCTCACTTCCAAGTGGGATTTTGGTTGGAATGGTATGTAACACAAGTTGAGCTTGGTGTTGTTTTAATTTGTTGGCTCCATTTTGAGGCTAAATTGATTTGGACTCAGTTTTGACCTCTATGTTCTATATGGTTTCTTTTTTTTTTTTTTAATTGTTGATCATGAATCTAATAGGTTGGTTCGATGCACTATTCCTCAGTAGGCCCCATGTATCACCCACATAGACATGGTAGTCCACTGTGTGGGTGGTGAGTACCAAGATGTACTCTGTGGGTGGTGAGTATCCACACATGACCATCAATGTCTCACTTCAAAAGGCAACACACATGACCATCAATGTCTCTCTTCAAAAGGCCACATCTCTCTTTTGGTCTATTTATAAATGATTTTTGCACTAGTCTAGGCATTGCCTTAATCCGACATACATCTATCTTGTACTCCTCCATCGAAAGTTGTCTAGATCACCATTTAAGATCTAGTTTGAGAGTGCATGGGTGGACAACACCATCACTATTCTACTTGTTATTAGTAACAAAATTTTGAAGTTTTGCTCTATTGTACTTGTTATTGTACACAAAATTTTCGAGTTCCACTCTATACTTTGTCCTCTTTTCTATTCCAATCATTCTTTCTTGCAATTTCTTTCTTACATTGACCTTACTTAAACTTCAATTATCACACATAAAGTGAATGAAATTCCTACAGCATTGCATTATAGTGTATGAAACACGTACGCCTTATATGTGACTAAAACATCTTACTGAAATCGATGTGAAGTTTTTCATTTTTTTATATACCCAACGATTGAGCACTCATTTTATTAAATGTGTAACTTTTATACCATAACACGCTTCACATGCATTTGAGAGCTTTCAAGAAACCATATATTAGTGATAATCTAGTCGAGCCTTGGATTGATATATCTAAGTGTGTTTTCCAAGTCATTATATCAATGCTAGACCTTTGATGGCTTTGTTGAATGCTAGACCTTTGATGGCTTTGTTGTTTTGAGGGTTTTGTAGATCTAAAGGGCAACGCCTCTGTTGTGAAATCACCATGTCCTATGAAATAAATATCTAAGAATTGAAGTAGCAAGACCATCATGACAAAGAGAGAGCAAAGATCCATAAATCACCATGTCCTATCAAATAAATAGCTAAGAATTGAAGTAGCAAGGCCATCATGACAAAGAGAGAGCAAATATCCACCCATCCAACTCCACTCATATATATACCTCTAGGCCGAGGGGGTGCATGTCCTGGGGATTGGCCAAGTGTCCCTCATGTGGACACTTTCCCAAGGGTCATCACATGTCTTCTAATTTCCCAAGGTTTATCACATGCCAATCGAGGACTCTTCTCTCACATACACACAAGGTGGCTCCTAGAGAAGCTTCTCCCAAGACTAAGGTTCCCACACCTTAGATAAATCAAGCCTAATGTCCCAACCATTCAAATGGGAGCTCATATGAATAAATACCCCAAGGGTGAAAACCAAGGGTTTCACCCAAAGGTCCAAAGCGTGTTCCAAGGGTAACTCAAGGGCTAGACCAAGGCAAACATACATCATATTCTAACTGTTATAACTTATGGAATATGTTGAACAATGCATTGTTGGAGTGTTAAATTATTAATGTATTAATGTGTTTTTGATGTTTTTGATATAGCAGCTGAAGCTTCGTGAGGAGCATGCAAGGCGTGAAAGGGCGGACATCAATAATCTGAATTATAATTTATTTAGTTTGTAAATAAACCCTCGTAGAAGGTTCTATTGTTAGAAACAGTTAGAAAAGTAATGGTTAAAATAAGGGTCGTTGTAGACCGCGATTTTGGTTATTGAAAGCAAAGGCTTTCTGTAAAAGTTACAAGCTTTTGGTTTCACGCTTGCTTTTCGAATCCGCTCTCATGTAACCACTCTTTTCGATGTAATCAAAAATTCCTATAAATACATGCACTCTATGGAATGTCGAAACAGAGTGCATGGGGGGAGATTGCACCCAATACTATGTTCTGTCTCGTCTCTTGTTGTGTCTATTTTTTTGTGTGTTTTCAGCATCCGTAACCTCTGTGTGCGCGTGAGATAAGATCTTGACAACAGTGGTATCAGAGCTCTGCATGCATCAATACGGAGGGGTTTGTTCACTATTCTCTGTTCGCGGTTCTGATTTCAATTTCGTCTCCGTCTCCGTTTTCGTTTCCGGTTCCTGTTCCAGTTTCAGTTTCTGGTTTCTGTTTCTATTCCTATTCCAGAACCAGAACCTACGTTTACACCTACATTTGCTCCTATGTTTAAAACTACATTTACTCTTTCGACTTACTCCAAGGCATCGACTAAGGCATAACTTAGGCATTACATTGGCACTCAAGGCTCCCTTGGCGATCGTTGGCTAGGCACGAGCCAATTTTAATGTATGAGTGGCAATAAGGACTTTTAGATTCACCAAGGTGGGAGGATTTGAACCCACAACCTCATTCATACAAGGGAAGTGTTTTACCACTACACTCTCTCTTGGTATTGACACTCAAGTTCTCTCCTCTTATATTTAACATAACTTGCAATTTTTCTTACTTTTTCAAGGCGGCACGATGCGACGCGACGCGTCTCAGGGTACATCCTATCAGGGTACACTTCTCAAGATACACCAGGGTACATCTTGACAAGGTACATCCTGTTAGGGTACATCAGGGTATATCCAGACAAGGTACATTCTGCTAGGTTACATTTCCTGAGGGTACATCCCGAGAGGAAAGCACTAGATTAAGGGTCCAAGATAACTTGCTTGGGTGAGAATTAGGTTCAAGAAACTGAGGTTGAAAGCAAGAAAATTCTGTAGCAAGAGGGTTTTGTTCTTTTCATATTCATGGACCCTAGACTATGTCAAGCATCACATGGTTAATCTTAATAATTTAATGACTCCATGAACATTTCCATGCATGTGTTTTTTTTACATGGAACATGCTTATTTTTTTGGTTCAGTGATGGAACATGTGATTGGCTATCCATGTTTATTATTTTATCAACTGAGGTCAGTTGATTTTTCAACTGAGGGAAGGTTCGTGAGGAGCGTGCAAGGCGTGAAAGGGCGAACATCAATAATCAGAATTATAATTTATTTAGTTTGTAAATAAACCCTCGTAGAAGGTTCTATTGTTAGATACAGTTAGAAAAGTAATGGTTAAAATAAGGGTCGTTGTAGACCGCGGTTTTGGTTATTGAAAGCAAAGGCTTTCTATAAAAGCTACCAACTTTTAGTTTCACACTTGCTTTTCGAAGCCGCTCTCATGTAACCACTCTTTTCGACGTAACAAAAAATTCCTATAAATACATGCACTCTGTGGACTGTCGAAACAGAGTGCAAGGGGGAAGATTGCACCCAATACTACATTCTGTCTCGTCTCTTGTTGTGTCTATTTTTGGTGTGTTTTCAGCATCCGTAACCTCTGTGTGCACGTGAGATAAGATCCTGACAACAATAACCTTTAGAATCCATATATTTAACCTTATGAACCCTGTAGAGCCCTAACCGGTTGAAACTAAAGGTGCAAAGTATTTTTCCTCTTAAGGTTCAAAGGATAAATTTAAAATCTTAAGGTGCAAAAGTAAAGAATTAAAAGAAAAGGTGAAGGTGGAAGGCCGCGCAAAGGTAGAAATGGGCCGCCCAATCAAAAATTTTATTTTGAAAGTCACTCTTGTTCTAAAGTCACTACAGGACAAAGTAGCGAGTCGTTGAGGACCAGTTCAAAAAGACAATCTTGGGACATTGAAAGGACACCAAGATTGTATTGCAGTTAGAGTGCGCGAACCGGCGGGCCTCAAAAAAAGAAGGACAAAGGCTATTCTTGGAGACATGGAGAGCTAGGAGCAAGAGAGAGCTCCAGAAGAAGCGAGAAGAGGAAGCAAGAAGAGCCTCCAGTGTGCGACGACATTCAAGAAGTGCAAGAGGTGTCAAGAGGAAAGTGTGCAGAGAAGGCGGGGTGGATTCCAAAAGTTCCAAGGTCTATTGCGTGTGCGCCGTGATACCAATTCCTTAGCTTGGCGGAAGCTTAGTGCAAGGTGTGCACAAGGGAAGCGGGAAGCAAGTGAAGGATTGGTGCACGAGAGGCTGCTAGAGGGCTTGAGATAATTGGTCTTCAGTAATTGATATTCTCTGAAGTGGTATTTAGTCATTGATTAGACTGTGCGCAATCCTTGTAATTGCTAAAAGATAATCAATATTCAAGGTTTCCAAGAGTATTCCTTTGCAGAAGTTCTCACTGTATTCCATTTTCATCATCTCCTTTTTCTCCTACAAACCCTCAAACTCCTTCTTGTCCCCGAATCCCCAACAAATTTGGCACGCACGGTGGGACATCCAAGGAGCTTTGAGCATAGGAGACTATATATTGCCATTGGAGGACAATATTCCAGTGTCGACAACATTACTCCAGTGGGCCAAAAGGTACATACTTTTATCAAGTGTCTCATTTTAAGTGGACTATGAATAGCTCATGACCGCGACCCGGTCACAAACCTTGAGAATCAAGTGCAAGCAGACAAGAAGAAAGACGAACAGAAGATCATCGAGTCCACTTTCATCGACTTCATCGGTAGGAAGCATGGCAGGACAGGTGGACCTAGAAATCTTGCTCTCCAGATTAAACATAAAATTTCCCTCCTTCAGGGGTTTAGCCCAGGAGGACCCAAATGAGCACATTCGACGATTTCTTGCATTATGTAAGACTAGGGGGCTAATGGGTAGGGAAGATGCTTTCTTGATACTCTTCCCCGCCACATTGGAAGGTCTGGCAGACAAGTGGTTTAGCCAGTTTGCTGAAAATCACTTTACCTCTTGGGATTTGATGAAAGAGGCCTTTAAGAATCAATTTCAGCAGGGCAACACGGCTAAGATCATTATAGAAGAATTGGAAAACTTAAAGTTGGGTCCAGGAGAGAAGTTCCCCTAATTCGTGACCAGGGCCAAAGCATTAATGGCTAAACTACCGGATCCACCACACGACTTCTTTGTCAAGAAATGGTTAGCCAAACCCTTACCTGTGGTCACCCAATGCAAAATAAAAGAGTTAGTGCTACCTACTGCCTCTGTTGAGGAATTCATCAATACGGCCACTCGCTTGGAACAGATAAGGCACCAATATGGTGCAACTTCTTCCCAACCATCATATGGTACAGAACTGGAGGACCCAGTGAGCCAGTTAAGAAGGGAACTAGAAGGCTTGAAAAGGAATAAGCCCTATACAGAGGAGGAGACTACTGTAGCTCAGCTGAGAAGAGAGATTGAAGCCCTCAAGCTCCAAAAGGAAGAGGAAGCCCAAGCAGAGGCACTAGCTCAGCTGAGGCAGGAGTTGCAAGAACTAAAAGGAGGCGGCATTAAGAACGGACTATGGTGCTCCATGTGCAGCAAGCAAGGACACATAGTAAGTGAATGTCCTTTGCTAAATGTGACTTGTCAATTATGCAGGAAAATTGGGCATGAGGCCCATGAATGCCAATCAAGGGGAATGCCGACAACGACATACTGGACACAAGGCGGGCTCTTGCCACCAGCAAATGTAATGGTAGCAGCAACGAACCAAGGTAATAACTATAATCCTAGACCGAGAAATAACCTTGCAAATGGGCCTAGAAGGCTAATTATTTGCTTCAGATGTGGAGAATGTGGGCACTACCAATCTAGGTGCACCCTTCCGGAAAATGCACCTCCTTGCAGGAATTGTCCAGAGGCCAGAGATCACTATACAAACTGTTGTCCTAAGAATCAAGCCTCTACTTCCGGACCCCATCTCCAAATGATCTCTGTATTCAAGGAGGAGATATTACCTAAGGTGAATGAACCCTCACCATCCACTAGAGTGGTACAATTAGAAGAACTCGAATCTTTTGCAGTACAGACAAGAAGCAAGGGAACGACAAAAGTGGTAGAAAATCAAGAATTGATAATTAAGGAATTGAACAAAGACAGAGTTGCAATTGAAGACAAAGATACTACAGGTACAGACACAAACCACAATGAATGTCTCACAGGCACCAGCGATGCCATTGGGCATGCCTTCAAGAGGGCTCAAGAAGAGTTTGGCAAAGCAAATGAAGCTCATCTTCTTAAAGAGTCAGAGGCTTCAAAACTACTCAAGTCAATTAAGAAGGAGGTTAGTATTTTTTATTTAATAAAGATGGACGGGAAATTCAGGTCAGAATTATTGCAGATAATTGATGAGGCTTCTACGACAAGCTTAGTAGCTAAGACTGCTATCTTACATCAAGGGATAATTAGGGGGGAAGCACCCCTTACAGATTATAAAAGCCCTCGGCTTACAATATCAATCAAGGGCCATGAATTTCAAGGTGTTATTGTAGATGGGGGTTCTGGCATTAATTTGATGCCTGAACATACCATGAAAAGGATTGGACTCCACCCTTCAAGACCTGCAAATTTCACGGTTACTTTGGCAGATCAGAGCAAAGTAAGGCCCTTGGGGGTAATCCCAAAAGTTCCACTTGAAGTACAAGGTAATCTATTTATCCTGGATTTTGTGGTTTTAAGATTGCCCCAGGTTGAAGGAGGATTTCCTCTCTTAATTGGAAGACCTTGGCTGAGGCATGCCAGTGTCATTCATGATTGGGGTAAGGACACCATGTGGGTACAAAAGAAAGGGCAGGAGCTGACACAAATTCATTTAGAAGAAGGCCCAGACAATCAAGGAAACACTAATATGATGCAAACAGTGAGCATTTGCATGGAAACAGAAGCGGAGGATCAACCCCAAATAGATTTTGAGGAAGAAGAGGATATTTTAAGTTGGCTTCATGCCGGCAACTCTTCTTCTTGTTTTGGACTTTTTCTTGATAATCCTGGTACATTTGGAGGCTATGATGAAGACAAAGGAAAGGTCCAGGTTGATGGATTGGGAGAGCCCATCACTGACCACAGAAGGGGCAAGAAGATACCCCTCAAATACAAATTGGAGGAGGATGTGTCAACATCAGATAACGAAGTTTCCAAAGCTAAAAACAAGGTAAAAAATTCTAAGGTTGAATGTTCTTTCCCAATTCAAGAAATCCCTGCAGGATGGATGCAGGACAAGGAGGAAAACATCGAAGTCCAAAACACACCTGCTTATGAAGCAATGCACGAAAAGCTAGTAGAAGAAGACAAGGAAGCAGGTGCACAAGAAGATAATATGGTAACAAGAAATCCGGTCCAAGAAGTACATTTATGCACCCAAAACAATAATCAACCAGTTCTAGTGGCCACTTGGTTGTGGAGCCACCCAAAGCTCCTGGAAAAGGTAAAATCATTCTTGACCCAGTATGCAGATGTTTTTGCCTGGCATTATAAAGACTTAGAAGGAGTGCCTGCATCTTATGGAGAGCACAGAATTCCTCTGGTTGAGGGAGCCAGACCCATCAGAGGAAGGAGTTATAGACTTAATCCAAAGTATGCCGAAGCTGTCTATGTGGAAATCCAAAACATGGAAGATGCAGGAATCATCATTCCTGTGGAACACTCAGAGTGGCTCTCGCCTATGGTTATAGTACCAAAGAAGAATACTAATAAAATCAGAATTTGTGTGGACTTTAGAGCTCTCAACAAGGTGACCATTCCAGACGGGTTCCCTATGCCTTTTGCAGAACAGGTCATTGAAGAAGTGGCGGGGCATGCACTATATAGTTTTATGGATGGCTTCAGTGGCTATAATCAAATATCAATACACCTAGAGGATCGTGAAAAGACTGCTTTTATCACACCGTGGGGAACGTATGTGTATGTAAAAATGCCATTTGGGCTCAGAAATGCTCCAGCCACATTTAACAGAACGATCAATCTCATTTTTGGCCCCTTATTGCTGGAATCACTTAGAATCTTCATGGATGATTTCTCTTCATTTTCAGGATCTCACAAGGAAACTCATCTAGATTGTTTGGACCAGCACCTGAGGCAGCTGCAGAATATTTTCCAAAGATGCAGAGAAACTAAGTTAAAGCTCAATCCAAATAAATGTCATTTCCTTGTGACAGAAGGAACCCTTTTAGGACATGTGGTATCCGCTAAAGGTATGGCCCCAGATCCTGACAAAATTCTCTCTATATTAAAGTTACCTAAACCTAAAACTCCTAAAGAGATCCAGAGTTTTTTGGGGCATATCGATTATCATAGAAGGTTTATAAAAATGTATGCAGAGATAGCTAGACCTCTGACTAGACTCACAGGTAAAGAAGTACCTTTCAAATGGGAAGAAGAGGAGGAAAAAGCATATCAGACATTAAGGTCACGGTTAGTGTGTGCTCCTATCTTGGTCACCCCGGAGTGGTCAAAAATCTTTCATATACATGTCGATGCCAGTGCATATGCAGTGGGAGCAGTTCTGACTCAACCCAGTGAAGAATTTAAAATGGACAGGCCAATTCAATATGCCAGTAGAATCTTGACCAAGGCTGAAAGGAATTACAGTACTACCGAAAGGGAAGCACTAGCAATAGTCTTTGCAGTTCAAAAATTCCACCATTACTTATTGGGGGTAAAATTTATTATTATATCAGATCACCAACCTCTCAAGTACTTACTCAACAAACCACATGCTACTGGTAGAATATGGAGGTGGTTACTGTTATTCCAAGAGTTCGATTTCTCGGTAATCCATAAGCCAGGAAGAGAGAATGTGATGGCGGATCACTTGTCCAGAATAAATAGGAGGGATCAAACCAGTGGTATCAATGATGATTTCCCTGATGCACACTTGTTTACTATACAAGCTAAAGGATGGTATGATGATATCAAACAGTTCATCAATACTGGATTGTATCCAGAAAGTGCTAATGCTGTACTTAGGAAGAGACTGCTTATCAAGAGTAGACCATATACTTTCATTGAGGGTAAACTCTACAGACAGGGCAAGGATGACAGGATTAGGAAATGTTTAGAGGAAGATGAAGTGAGGGAAATACTGCAATTTGCACATGAAGGAACAGGTGGTGGGCACCTTCCAGGGCATATCATGAGCCAGAGAATACTAGATGCTGGTCTATGGTGGCCTACACTCTTTAGGGATGCAGATGATTGGAGAAAAACATGTGATGTGTGCCAGAGGTGTGGACCTAAACCCACCAAGCAAAGACATTACCCTTTGGTAGTTTCCACTTCTTGGCAGCCCTTTGAGAAGTGGGGATTAGACTTTGTTGGGCCTATATACCCTGCGGCACTTCCAAAAAGGGAAAAGTACTTGCTGATAGCTACGGACTACGCAACAAAATGGGCTGAAGCTATAGCATCAACGGACTGTTCTGCACAAACAGTGGCTGACTTTTTGTATTGTAACATCATTTGCAGATTTGGATGCCCGCTTGAAATCTGTACCGATCAGGGTACTCATTTTGTTAACAAAGTACTGCAAGAAATTTCCAACAGGTATCGCATTTTACACAGGACTTCTTGTGCATACTACCCACGAGCTAATGGACAAGCCGAGTCAACGAACAAGATATTAATTTCAATGTTACGAAAAGAATGCATGTTACAGCCGACCTCTTGGGGACAGGCATATCTGGGCACATTATGGGCATACAGACTGGCCTATAAAGAGACTGGGTATTCTCCTTTTCAATTAGTTTATGGCTTGGTTCCCATTGAACCATTTGAATTCATCAGAGGCTCTATAAGAACGGAAAGACTAGAGAAAAATGGGATGGAAGTTCCAGCACGACTGACTGCTTTGCATAAACTGGAAGAATCGAGAATTTTAGCCTCCAAACAGTTAGAGAAGCTTCAATTACACAGGAAGGAGACTCATGACAAAAATCTATGGCAAAGCAATTTGAAGCCTGGAGATTTAGCTCTGCTACACAGACCACAAATTTCTACTCAAACAAAAGGGAAATGGATCCCTCACTGGGAAGGCCCTTTTCGCATCACGAAGATACTACAATGGGGTGCTATGCAATTGGAAACACTGGATGGGGACACCCTACCCTTGGTAAACATCTCCCGACTCAAGGGGTACCACCTAAAGTCATAAACAGTGCATTTTCATTTCTTTTGTTTCATTAGTGTTTTGGATTGCTTTAATAAATACAATTAATAAGCAAATATTCACGCAAGTTTTTTTGGAACGCAAATTTTGTTATGTTGCTCAATAAAAATCAAGTTTATTAATTGGTGAATAAATTAGGCGCCAATTTTTTGATTGGCCCTTACTTCTGCAAATGACTTTCATTACCACCCTCTCTTTTGTTTAGCTTTTGGATGGATGAGATTAGAACTTGCATCTCCTCTCTTTTGAGCATACTTTTGGGTTAAACCATCCATTCCTCTGAGGTAGTCTTTCATTCCTCCTTGCTATATAAGGTGCCTTCTCCTTCATTATTGCTCCCCTCAGCATCCGCAATTTTGTATCCTCATCAACGCTCTGGCCAGGTTTAGCTGTCCATGATAGTGCACTTTGATCTGTCGTGCATCCGTCGTGGAAGAGAGAGCTGTGGAAGAAAGAAGACGCAGTCCTTCCCCCTCCACCTCCCTCCAACTTTTCCCAAAACCTCCACTCCCACCTCTCAATCCTCCGCTCCTTCACTCCCTCTCCCTCTTCCACCATCCTCCTCCTCATCCTACACCTCAACCCCCCCCATTGGCGGCACCCAACCACCCCCCCCTCTCCGACACCCAGCCCCCCCCTCCGACCCCGCTCTACACCTAACCACCCCCCTCATCCTACACCCAACCCCCCCCCTCCGACCCCGCCCGACACCCAACCCCCCCCCCCTCTCCGACGCGCAGCGCCCCCCCCCCCCCCCCATTGGCGGCACCCAACCACCCCCCCCCTCTCCGCCACCCAGCCCCCCCCTCCGACCCCGCTCTACACCTAACCACCCCCCTCATCCTACACCCAACCCCCCCCTCCGACCCCGCCCGACACCCAACCCCCCCCCTCTCCGACGCGCAGCGCCTCCCCCTTTCCGACCCCTCTACACCCAACCCCCCCCTCATCCTACACCTCAACCCCCCCCATTGGCGGCACCCAACCACCCCCCCCTCTCCGACACCCAGCCCCCCCCTCCGACCCCGCTCTACACCTAACCACCCCCCTCATCCTACACCCAACCCCCCCCTCCGACCCCGCCCGACACCCAACCCCCCCCCCTCTCGGACGCGCAGCGCCTCCCCCTTTCCGACCCCTCTACACCCAACCCCCCCCTCATCCTACACCTCAACCCCCCCACTGGCGGCACCCAGCACCCCCCCCCTCTCCGACACCCAGCCCCCCCCTCCGACCCCGCTCTACACCTAACCACCCCCCCTCATCCTACACCCAACCCCCCCCTCCGACCCCACCCGACACCCAACCCCCCCCCGCTCCGACCCAGCCCGACACCCAACCCCCCCCCTCTCCGACGCGCAGCGCCCCCCCTTTCCGACTCCTCTACACCCAACCCCCCCCCCTCCCGACCCCGCCCGACACCCAACCCCCCCCTCATCCTACACCTCAACACCCCCCCCTGGCGGCACCCAGCACCCCCCCTCTCCGATACCCAAACCCCCCACCTCCGACTCAGCCCGACACCCAACCCCCCCCCCCCTCCGACCCAGCCCGACACCCAACCCCCCCCTCTCCAACGCGCAGCGCCCCCCCCCTTTCCGACTCCTCTACACCCAACCCCCCCCCCTCCCGACCCCGCCCGACACCCAACCCCCCCCTCATCCTACACCTCAACACCCCCCCTGGCGGCACCCAGCACCCCCCCTCTCCGATACCCAAACCCCCCACCTCCGACTCAGCCCGACACCCAACCCCCCTCCCTCCGACCCAGCCCGACACCCAACCCCCCCCCTCTCCGACGCACAGCGCCCCCCCCCTTTCCGACTCCTCTACACCCAACCCCCCCCATCCTACACCTCAACACCCCCCCCTGGCGGCACCCAGCACCCCCCCTCTCCGACACCCAGCCCCCCCCCTCCGACCCCGCTCTACACCTAACCACCCCCCCTCATCCTACACCCAACCCCCCCCTCCGACCCCGCCCGACACCCAACCCCCCCCCTCCGACCTAGCCCGACACCCAACCCCCCCCCTCTCCGACGCGCAGCGCCCTCCCCCTCTCCGACTCCTCTACACACAACCCCCCCCCCCTCCCGACCCCGCCCGACACCCAACCCCCCCCTCATCCTACACCTCAACACCCCCCCCTGGCGGCACCCAGCACCCCCCCTCTCCGATACCCAAACCCCCCACCTCCGACTCAGCCCGACACCCAACCCCCCCCCCTCCGACCCAGCCCGACACCCAACCCCCCCCCTCTCCGATGCGTAGCGCCCCCCCCTTTCCGACTCCTCTACACCCAACCCCCCCCCATCCTACACCTCAACACCCCCCCCTGGCAGCACCCAGCACCCCCCCTCTCCGATACCCAAACCCCCCCCCTCCGACTCAGCCCGACACCCAACCCCCCCCCTCTCCGACGCGCAGCCCCCCCCCTTTCCGACTCCTCTACACCCAACCCCCCCCCCCCTCCGACCCCGCCCGACACCCAACCCCCCCCCTCCGACCCAGCCCGACACCCAACCCCCCCCCTCTCCGACGTGCAGCGCCCCCCCCCTTTCCGACCCCTCTACACCTAACCACCCCCCTCATCCTACACCCAACCCCCCCCCTCTCCGACGCGCAGCGCCTCCCCCTTTCCGACCCCTCTACACCCAACCCCCCCCTCATCCTACACCTCAACCCCCCCACTGGCGGCACCCAGCACCCCCCCCTCTCCGACACCCAGCCCCCCCCCTCCGACCCGCTCTACACCTAACCACCCCCCCTCATCCTACACCCAACCCCCCCCTCCGACCCCGCCCGACACCCAACCCCCCCCCCTCTCCGACGCGCAGCGCCCCCCCTTTTCCGACCCCTCTACACCCAACCCCCCCCCCCCCTCATCCTACACCTCAACCCCCCCACTGGCGGCACCCAGCACCCCCTCCTCTCCGACACCCAGCCCCCCCCTCCGACCCCGCTCTACACCTAACCACCCCCCCTCATCCTACACCCAACCCCCCCCTCCGACCCCGCCCGACACCCAACCCCCCCCCCCTCTCCGACGCGCAGCGCCCCCCCCCCCCCCTTATCCTACACCTCAATCCCCCCACTGGCGGCACCCACACCCCCCCCTCCGACCTCGCCCGGCACCCAGCCCCCCCCCCTCTCTTCAACCCCGCTCCACAACCAAACCCCCCCTCCCAACTCTCCGCCTCCAACCCCACCGCACCCCCTCCTTCCTCCCCCGTGCGCCACCCTCTTCCTCCCAACACCCTCCACCCCTCAACCCCTCTGCCCCTCTCCCACCACCTCAACCCATCGATTCCTCTCCCCCTGCATAGGCTTTCTTTTGTTCCACTTCTTCTCCCCATTTGCATCCATGGCGGACCCCGCTCCGGGTGCTCGTTCCGATCCTACCTCCGCCATTCCCTCTGACCATCCCAATCCACCTCCTCCCTCATCGGCAGAACAATCTGTTCAAGCGACTCCAACAGCTCCTATGGCCCTTGATCTTCCCATTTATTCCATACACTCTAATTCCACCGACCTTTATTCCCCACCTCCCCTACCGCACCCTTCTTCTCCTTCCCAATCTATGTCTCATTCATCCCACCCATCTTCACCAACCGGAGATTATATGCGCCTGTTTCTCCCACCTGACTTAAACCTGCAAATCCGAATGCATCTATCCCTACCTACCATTGCCCTTCGTCAAATGTTTTCCATTGAGGATCTTCAGCAGGCGGGCTTGTGGGGCTTGGCTAATGTTTTCTTCAATAACCCCGCCAATTTTACCCAGGTTTATGAAGCTATCCGCCTCTTCCCTCATTTTAGAACCGGCACTCTCTTCATCCCAGACATTGCCGCCAGTATTGGGTCTTCCCTAATAAATTTTCGTGCTCCCCCTTTCCTATACTCTGGACTGTCCGCCTCAGCCACTATTGCCTTTTGTACCACACACTTTCAAAGTAATGCTAGGTTTTCGCTCCGCATGACCACCCTTCTCAATGCGTTCATCTTTTTCTTCTTACTACGCAGTCAAACCTCTTCCCTTCCCTGGTCAGATATTCGTATCGCCGATCCGCTTTTCTGCTTTCTCCATAGCCGTCCTTACCCTTACGCAACCCTCATTTATAGTTCCTTGACTTTGCGCTCCCGTCGACTCCGCGGGGCTATCTCTAGAGGCTCTAATGCATTTTCCATCTATTCTGCACCCTTCTTAGCTTGGCTATATCACATTCCCGCACATTCTGCACACAATGCTGCTTATCTCCCTTCCCAACCTGGACCGTCCATTGCTCCATCTCCCTCCCCCCCTCTAATCTCAATTGACTCAGCTTCCGCATCGACACCCGCATCCGCAACCCCTGATGTAACCTCCTTCCCTCCCCAATCTTCTTCGCCTATCCCTCCTGCATCCACCACCTCTCCATTCATGACTAATCCCCCTGATGTAACCTCCTTCCCTCCCCAATCTTCTTCACCTATCCCTCCTGCATCCACCACCTCTCCATTCATGACTAATCCCCCTGATGTAACCTCCTTCCCTCCCCAATCTTCTTCACCTATCCCTCCTGCATCCACCACCTCTCCATTCATGACTAATCCCACTGATGTAACCTCCTTCCCTGCCCAATCTTCTCCACCTATCCCTCCTGCATCTACCATCTCTCCATTCGTGACTAATCCCCCTGATGTAACCTCCTTCCCTGCCCAATCTTCTTCACCTATCCCTCCTGCATCTACCATCTCTCCATTCATGACTACCCCCCCTCACATTCCCTACTTCACTACCCAATCTTCTTCCCCTTTCCCTCCTAAATCTACCCCTTCTCCATCCATGCCTACCCCTCCCATTATCCCTAGACCTCCCCTCTCTTCAACTTTCACGCCACTCATTCAATCACAGCTCAACCCTCAAAACCCCACCTGTATGCTCCCCATTCACCCGGATTACACCTCTCCCTCTATCAGTAACATCCCGGGCAGTCGACCGCTTCCTTCCCCCAATCCTTCACTTCCCATTCCATCTGCCACTCCAACCCTTCATCCTCCTCCGCCGTATATTCCCCCTCCCCCTCCCCCTCCTGCTCCACCGGCCAATCCCACTCCGCATTTTGACCTACCATCAACCCCTTCATTTTTGCAATTACTCCAGGACGCGAGTGTAGTCGCTATCGGCAATGCTCAAGCATCCCAGATTTCCTTGGATTCGGTTTCCGCAGCAGCTTCGGTTCATCAACAGTATATCTCCACAATAGAAAACATCAATCGCATGGCCACCTCTCAATGGCACTCCCTCAACGAAACGGCGCGATTGCTTAAAGAAGAGAGAGATCATTATCGCAATATGGCCGACTCTGCGATGAAAGCCTTAGAAGATCTTCAGAATCGCTCCAACTTAGGGCTTTGTGCTAATGCTGCATGCCGACGTATCCGCCGGGAGAGGGATCATTTTAGGCAATGCCTTAGTTCGCTACAGCTTACGATCGAACAAGCTTCTGCTCCTTTGCCCCCTTCTCCATCAACCTCGGCTGACAATCTCAATCAACCTCCACAATAAATTGCCATCCTCAGTCTAAATAAATTGCTCATCCACAGTCATAATAATTGCTCTTAGATTCCAGTATCGCTTTGTCAATAATTACCTCATCCTTTTGATTTCTAATAATTCTTGTAGGGTGCATTATATTTTTCTTCTTAACTCAATAATATACACACCCTTTACCTTTTTTCTTGCCTCCGTTGTTTTCATCTCTGTGTCTTTGCAATTTCTCAGTTGGTATCGCTGTTGTCTCTCCGGGACGGAGAGATCTTTAGGTGGTGGGCATCTGTAGAGCCTAACTGGTTGAAACTAAAGGTGCAAAGTATTTTTCCTCTTAAGGTTCAAAGGATAAATTTAAAATCTTAAGGTGCAAAAGTAAAGAATTAAAAGAAAAGGTGAAGGTGGAAGGCCGCGCAAAGGTAGAAATGGGCCGCCCAATCAAAAATTTTATTTTGAAAGTCACTCTTGTTCTAAAGTCACTACAGGACAAAGTAGCGAGTCGTTGAGGACCAGTTCAAAAAGACAATCTTGGGACATTGAAAGGACACCAAGATTGTATTGCAGTTAGAGTGCGCGAACCGGCGGGCCTCAAAAAAAGAAGGACAAAGGCTATTCTTGGAGACATGGAGAGCTAGGAGCAAGAGAGAGCTCCAGAAGAAGCGAGAAGAGGAAGCAAGAAGAGCCTTCAGTGTGCGACGACATTCAAGAAGTGCAAGAGGTGTCAAGAGGAAAGTGTGCAGAGAAGGCGGGGTGGATTCCAAAAGTTCCAAGGTCTATTACGTGTGCGCCGTGATACCAATTCCTTAGCTTGGCGGAAGCTTAGTGCAAGGTGTGCACAAGGGAAGCGGGAAGCAAGTGAAGGATTGGTGCACGAGAGGCTGCTAGAGGGCTTGAGATAATTGGTCTTCAGTAATTGATATTCTCTGAAGTGGTATTTAGTCATTGATTAGACTGTGCGCAGTCCTTGTAATTGCTGAAAGATAATCAATATTCAAGGTTTCCAAGAGTATTCCTTTGCAGAAGTTCTCACTGTATTCCATTTTCATCATCTCCTTTTTCTCCTACAAACCCTCAAACTCCTTCTTGTCCCCGAATCCCCAACAAACCCATAAATTATACAACATTCTTCCCCCCTCTAACATTTTCATCCTTAAAAATGTGTGTAGGTATAATATGTGGAGTATTCCCCCGTGCACCATGATCTATACTCTGAGCACGCTCGTCTCTCTTTAGAATCGTTTCCTGTAATCACATAAGGGCTACAACCTATCTCAATTTGAAAGGAAAGGAACCGATTTCTCAGCCAAAGTCACTTTACCTTAGTCCAAGCAAATGTACATGCATGCCCTATACCTCTAGACTAGTGAAATGGTCTTAGCCTAATTGTTTCCTTTCGGTAGTTTCACAAACCTTGAGTTCCATAAAGTTTTACATTTTTGTACACTTTGTACCTTCTTAGAAATGTATAACTTTTAGAAGTATAAAGATTCTATCTCTATCTTGAAATGGCCGGAAACTAGATTCATCTTCCACTTTCAATAGAAAAGAGAGGAATGTTAACTTATTCTTTTCTAATCCTTTTGCAAATACAAATATACTTTATTTGTATTTGGTAGGACTTAGCAAAAGGTATGAAAAGTGGGTCCATTGAGTCTCTCCTAAAACATGCTCAATAAATTAAGGAGAAAAAATACTATCTTCTCATTCTTTGGAAGCTTAGGTGGACTTATGTCAGTCATCCAGCTTTTCTTGAAACATAATGTTCAAGTATTTTGAATGATAGATAATACGCCCAAATTTGATAGTTCATTTCTACTAGTGGACCTTATCTTGATCGTCCTTGATTTTCCCTAGATTAATCCTTAGAACATATCTATGTTCTTGCACGATTTAATCCTTTTGCACAGTTTAATCCTTAGAACATATCTATGTTCTTGCACGGAGTCGAAGAGTTCGTGGAAAGGAAAGAGGTACTTTTGTATCCGTAATTTAGCCTTAATGTATTTCTGGCCTATTTCTAGATTATTAATAAAACTTAAAAAAAAAAGATTTAGTAAGGATTTTGGTCATGCAGGAGTGTGGGTTTTGACGTTCAAGATCCTCATTTTCCAACAAGGAGGTTGTTGGAACATGATGTTAGAACTTGCTTGGTAGGTAGTTTAAACTAAAACTTAAAATCACATTGCAAGCAATGGGAACGTTCAATTATTAGTTAATCCATTTAGATTTCAGAAGGTAAACTTGTAGTTCACGCAATGCTAACCAAGCAAGAAGTTCCTTTATAGGTTTCAGTCATCCATGTTCTATGTCTTAAAAACATTTCGATACAGAGCTTGCATATTTGAGTGACTTACAAACAGATTTACATGTACTTAACATGTATTATTAGGCATCCTAAACTTTGAGCGCACAAACTCAAGCAATAAGATGCATTGTGCATATCAGGATGAGGGTGACTTCAGAAAGGGAATAGTATACGCTTACTGTTCGTTTTATAGCTCAGAAAAGAATACACGCAGACAGGTCTCGCATATATAGCTGGTGCAGTGTATATATAAATTCCCAAACATTCGCTTCCTAGCCCTCTTTCTCGCGCAGCTTGATTCACACTTCAAGGGTTCAACCTTCCTTTCATTATAAAAAAAAGAACACGTAGCATTTCTCCTTTTCACACATCAGAAAACATACCTGTTTTCATTTCACATGATTCTTTTGCATACTCATAATTACACGCTCATATTAACAAATGCTCTCACACCGCTTATATTAGTATATATAATTGAGCACATTCTCTCACATACTCACATATAACAAATATGTAGATGCACATATGAACTTACACATCTTCTTCTGGTTTGAAGATCACATTCCAATCCCAATTTCTAGCTTCATTCTCATATCATGACCACAAGGGTTTAATCCTTATCTTGATGGTCATTGATTTTCCTTAGATTAATCCCTAGAACATATCTATGTTCTTGCACGATTTAATCCTTTTGGAAAATCTTTGATCTTCAAGACTTTATTGATCCAATGACTAAAATCATTTCTTTAAGAATCAGAATTAGTTGGTCGACCTTTCTTCTATGTCTTTGCCCAGTTCTTTGTTTGTCTTAGCTTTGCAAGTTCTTCCAAAGAGAATTAGTACTAACTATCTTGAACTGACTTTGGTTCGTGATTTAGATAGTTATGTATACTAATCTCAAAGGTCACCAAAGTTTTGTGAAGAGGAACAGATCTCTTTTTCCCTTTACCAATTCCTTCAAATCTTCAAACTAATTGAGGAATAATAAGCCATCAAGATACCTTCTTGCTAACTCTTCTATTTATTGAGTGCAGTTTAAATTATTCAAGTTTTAAGTTCCAAAGTCTTATAAAAAAGATACCTCTTTTTGGCATCATATCTGAGACCCCTCTAGAAACTTAGTGAACGTTCTTGAATCACTTATTCTCATCACCCAAAGATTAGAAGATGATCTTTTATAGATCATTCTATTCTTCAAGGATTTTTACTTAGGACATGCTTGACTTTATGGAAGCTCTTTACCTTTTGATTTTAATTCATAAACTCCCTCAATTTTTTATCCTCATCATCTTCAAGTTGCCTATGCATTCTATTGAAAAGAATTCATGTTTTTTAAAGAGGATAAAGGATGGACTTTTTCTAAGGTAAATGTTAGCCTTATTCCACTCAGCCTCTTGCAAATACCACCAAGTGTATTTATATGGTTCAAATAGGTAAATCTCTTTACATCTTTATGAACCTAAGACCATATTCTTAATGGCCTCATCTTTAACATTTATCCCAATGTTTTCTATCAGATCTTGATTCTATTTTCTCTTTCGCCATCAGAGAAAATTCTCAATGGGAGTTAGTTTCCACTATCCCATACCAGTGAGTTCTTTCTCCAATCTATAGAATAACATCCTTAATTTTTCCACATATTTCTTTGTCATTTGCATGCTCTCTGATTATTTTCTTATTAACATGAATTCCACCTTAAAACTCCTTGGCATCATATTCAAGAGAGCAAAGACTAAGGTTTCTAAATTTCATGCCAATTAATTCAAAGATCTCTTTTGGCCGACCTTTAAACTTTCCTTGGTATGATTATAAAAGGGTTTAATCTCTTTGACCAACATAGACCACTTGGTTTATCGAACCATAAAGGGTTTGATATATATGATGAAGTTAGGTCACTTGGCTTTCTAATTTAACATGAGATAAGATCAAGTTTTTTCTCCTTTGGATCCTTTTTTTCAATGATATTTACCCATGGGATTTGCTTGGGATCTTTAACTCATGCCTTCATGAGTTTATATCCTTTCTTAAGTCTTCAACATCATGTTGATGTTCTCCAAACCTTTAACGGTTCTTCTTTTAGGGATCAATAATTATATGTCATCCCTTTGACTTAAGCAAGTTGTCATGCTTAATGATCCAAACTTGGATCCATCTTTATCCATTCTCAAGTACCCTACTCTAGATATGCTTCAATTATTTGGCTATGTTACCTTAGTTTACTTGCAAAATTGGAATTATTCAATGAATTTCCCTTCTTGCATTTATGGTTCTTATTTTGTTTGAAATTTAAATCAAACACACTTAGGTACACGATAACAAATGTTCTCCTTAACTTTTTTATGAAAGAGTTAAGGAATGCATATTTTTCTTAGAAGTATCATATTAATGATACCCTTCTTCCTCCCTTAAAAGAGTTTCCATCCTCGAAAACTATAGGAAATTGATGTTCATTTAATTTCCTATCCAAATTGGAGGTTCATTTATGCTCAATCCTTGATTGAACAAGCCGTCAAATATCCTTGAGCTTAAGCTTCCATTATCCTTAAGTTCAGTGTCTCATACCACCCCACATAAGTGATATTGTAAACCTAGACATCCCATACGATCTAGCTTACAAGCTCACCTTAGTATAGACAACTTTAGCTCTTACTTAGGGATTATTTAAGAAGTTTTTTTCCATCTTAGCCTTATCATGGAAACTTTGTTCTTCAAAGTACCATCAAAATCTTTGTAAGTTGTAACTTTACTAAGTCTTCATTTATTCTCGATAAGACTTTGAAGACTTAGCCTTTATATAGTTTTCATTAATCTGATGCAACGGAAAGTATCTTTGTCTATGTCATATGATAATAGTGCTAGTATTTACATACTAGATATTATCTTTTGACATAGTTGTGCATCTATCTTAAAGGAAATAGTAATAGGCCAATCATTGAAGTAGTCAAATGGTTGTATTCTTAACCATATTGGAAAGTTGTTGCTTGTTCATAGGATATATTTTGGAGTGGTGGTTTTTAGGGTATCTTACAACCATTCACTTTTCCTTTGCTCCAAAAATATACTCCTAAAGCAACTTTGCTAAAGTTCCAAGTGGATCATATCTCTTGTAAATGAAGGAAGAAACTTATTGGGGAAGAAATAAATGCTTCAAAAGGGGGAAATGGTTCAACCATTTTTCCCTAATATGTCATCTTACAACATTCTCTTCCCCCTTTTAGTGTCATCATTGTCCTCAATGATCAGATGTTGAAGTTCTAATGAACTTCTTAACATCATTCACGATGAAAGATTAACCCATGTGTGTGGGGTCTCGTGTAGGCTTCTAGTTTCTCTCTCGAATCCAAATTCTTATTATCACTTAATAAGAAGAGAAACATTGTTTGGTTTGTAGCCTAATTCCTTGGCCTTGCTGAACAAGCATGCCATGGGTATTTATGGAACTTGAGAGTCCATAAGTAAGACTCGAAACTTAATGTTTTTCTATTTGTGTTAAATTTTGTTGGCTTTTGAATTAAGCCAACATATAAAAAGCATAAAAGTTAATGGTTGTTGAGTCACATATCCACAAGGTACCACTAAGATTTTATGCTTTTGACTTCATAAAAAGAAGTGATTTTCCTATCTTAAACCTTAAACTTATTGAACTTAATTTCGTTCTCATGTCCCATTAACCCATGCATATGTGATTCAATCCATGCATATATAGTGTATGCCAAAAACATATACATCTTTTCTTGAAGATGTTTAGCATGCATAAGATCCAGAGATTGAACACCTCTTTAAAGCATGCATGGAATTCACATATGGAAATCCATTTAAGTGCAAAAATCTATATTTATTGCATGCTTCCATTTTCCATTTGAGTTCATGTCATGCTATGGTGGAGATTCCATGTCCATTTGATAACAACCTTCATGTGATTATTGAAGTCATTTTGGAGTACTTTCACACATAGTCCTCTTTACACGGTTTAAGAACATTAAGAAGAGTATTCTTTGTACTTCTCTAACAATGAATATTCAGCTTTGAGGTAGCTTTTTCAACCACACTAGTAAATCTAGAGGTTCCTTGAAAGGTTTTCAATTGTGGTGGGAGCAATCACTGCAAGTTTGTGCAAGTTTTTGAACCTATGATAGACACTTGTAGGTGTTGTTAGCTAGTTTTTGGGCTGTGAATTCATCCTTTCAATGCCATTTTACTACATATATTGAGCACATACACACTATGTATGCTTTTGTGGATACCACTTATGTATGTCTATGTGGTCATTGATATAATGGTTACATTATTGCATAAAGCCTTTGACATTGATAAAGAGGGTCATGGTGAGGTTTTCTTGACTAGGAGACACCCATATGTCAAGGCCTCTTCAATGATGCAGGTGGACACTTGTAGATGTTGTTAGCTAGTGTTTGGGCTGTGAATTTATAATTTCAATGCCATTTTACTACATATATTGAGCACATACACACTATGTATGCTTTTGTGGATACCACTTATGTATGTCTATGTGGTCATTGATATAGTTGGCTTCTTTTTATTAATTTAGGTATGCAGTGGAGTTAGTGATTCACTATGCAGGTTTACATGTCAGTACTTACAATTTTATAACATTTTGACACGTCATATGCTCATTTTGCAAAGCAGACTTTAGGAAAAAAATTTCAGATTTTTTGGTTTTGTAAACTATACAATGGTCGATTTACTCCTTGATATACTTATTGGTGTGAGCACATTTATTGTCACATAATCCTTTTGGTTGGTCATTATTGTTCATTAATCCATTGGGTAGACTCTGTTGAATTTTTTCCCAGAATCTTACACTTGGTCATTCTTTCTTGAGCCCTAGTGGTGCTTTGACCATTCTAACTCCATTTTCATTCTAGTCAATTCTCTATCATCATGGCATCAAAAATCTCAAGCAAAACTGGTGGATCTAGATCTAGTGCTAGTGTTCCCAAGAGGAGCTCTAACTTGTAGGGAAAATGCCATTTTGAGATCCAAAAATTGATGGCACAAACTTTTCTCAATGGAAGAATCAGATTAAAGATGTGCTGATTCGGAGGACAGTGGAAGCCAATAAATGGAATATGGATGATGATGATGATTGGGATGAGTTGGATGAAATGGTTAGGTCTACCATTCAATTTCACCTAGTAGATAATGTTTACTTTACAATATTGGATTGTGAAAGTGCAAAGGAGCTTTGCAAGAAGTTATGCAATACATATGAAAAAGAAATGGCATCAAATAAAGTGTATCTGATGAGAAAGTTATATGACCTTCTCATGAAGGACACATATAGTGCTCCTGCTCATCTAAACAAGTTTGGTGCTATATTCTCTCGGTTACAAGCTCAAAAAATGGAGATGGATAATGAAATGAAAGCATTTTTGTTGTTATGCATCATCATGGGATACATTTTGCATGCTATTAGCAATAGTGCACCTAGGGGTAAACTAGTCTATGATGACATATGTGGAGCACTCTTGAGTGAGGAGATTTGTAGAAAATATATGGTTGACACTCAAAGTGGAGATGCATATAATGTTCATGATTCTTACAAAGGAAAGAATCAGTAATATGGTAGGAGAAAGGACAAGGAAAAGAATGGACAATAGAATTAGAGTTGAAGTAAATCAAGGAGGGATATCAAAATCCATTATTTTCATAAGAAAGGATACATGAAGAAAGATTGCTATGTGTTAAAGAATGCTAAAGGTATAGTACATAATGTTGATGGGCATATCAAATAGCTACTTGCACAATCTCCTTCAACTATGAAGATTGAAGAAATTAATGCTATTTTTTATGATGATGATGTATTGAACTTGATAGTACTGTGCCCATTGAGTCTCTTATGGCCGATTCTCTTTTCCACATGTGGCTACTAGATTCTGGTGCTTTTCTCCATGTGATAGCACATAGAGAATGGTTCTCTATTTATGCAACAAAGTCTCTTGGTATTGTGAGTTTAAAGACTCTTACTAGTATGACGTTGTGGGGATTGGAGATGTGCTTGTGCAGCTCATTGATGGTTTTCCTCAGAATCAATGCCATGTTGTTGCTTAAAACCCTTTTTGCAACAAATCGTGATTTATACTTTGGAGAAGCACTATCTTTCGTGAATTTTAGCTTATATATCCATTTACATGGTAAAGCTTTCTTGAACTTTGGAAAAGGTATTAAATCACAAGTACCATTCTTGTGAATAGAATCCAATTTACTCCTCATGGCATGCTCCCACTTGACATGATCCTCTGTTTGCATAGCCTCTTTGTAGCAAGAAGGCTCACCAGCATCTATTATCATCAAAGAATCCAAACCTAGAACATATCTATCAAGTGGATGTGAGACACATGCATAACTTCTAATGGTTGCTTAACAAGAGCATTTGGAGACTGATTTGATTGAACATTATCTTGAACATCCCTATGTGTAGCAATTTTTATGCATGCTAACTAGAGGACCAATATCCTCAAACATCACTCCTCTCACTTGAAACTCCTTAATTGTTTGTGTATGCATCTTACACTCTTTGAAAATGACATCACTGCTTCTCATAATTGACCATGTTTTAGGATCCCATAAGCGATATCCAAATTGGTCATCTCGAACATATCCAAGAAAAATGTATTTCCTTGACTTATGGTCCAACTTTTGTCTAAGATTCTTGGGTATATGAACATACATTTCACACCAAAAAACTCAAAGATGATCATAATATGGTGGCTTCTTTGTCCATAACTCTTGTTCCACTTTCAGATCTTTGGTAGTACTAGGTGAAAGGTTAATCATGTGAACTGTAGTCAATGCTTCTACCCAAAAGCCTTGTGACAGGTTTGCATGATGCAACATAGAAACTACTCTATCTTGAATAGTTCTATTCATCCTTTCAGCTACACCATTCTATATTGGGGTATAAGGAGTTGTAAGATCTCTACAAATTCCTCTAGATTGACCAAAAAATTTGAATTCATGTGAGGTATATTGACCCCCATTATCTGAACATAAAGCCTTGAGCTTAGTTCCTTTTTCAGTCTCAACTAAAGCAAGCCATTTTCTAAAGGTAGGGAATATCTCATCCTTTGATTTGATAGGATATACTTAGACTTTTCTAGTAGCATCATCTATGAAAGTGACAAGAGAACCACCTAATGACCTTGTGGATATAGGACCACACACATTTGTATGAATGAGATCTAAAGGCTGAATTGAAGAGTCAATGTGCATATTGTGCACATTCCTAGTTTTCTTTCCATATTGACAATGCTCAAAAAATGAAAAATTATAGAAGGATACCATAGATAAGTAGCCAGAACAAGAAAGATTTTCCATTCTGCTATGAGATATATGGCCCAAACAACCATGCCAAATACAAACCATAGGCTATTCAATAACAACTAACAAGTGTTCTTTTTGTGATACAAATAAAGGATAAAGTGAGCCAACTTTGCTTCCTTTTGCAATAACCATAGTGTCCTTTGACATGCAAAAGGACTAAGCATAGAAAACCACCTTGTAACCAAGGTCATCAAGTTGATCAAATGACATCAAACTATGTGATAATTGAGGTAAATGGCATACATTATGCATAGTAAATTTGCTAAGCTACTGCTGAGTATAGAGGTGTTCTAATATCACTCTAGCTTAGCCACCTTCAATGGCGCGGTGAATTCCGTAGGCTTGATAAGGTTCGAGCCTTTGCCGTGTCATCAACAGGTATCAGACCAACAACAAATCAACATGGGAGATGGATTTCCTTCATCCATAAACAAATTGGATCAAGGTAACTACTCAGCTTAGTCACTTAGAATGGAAGCTTATCTTCAAGGAAGAAATCTCTATGGTTACATATCTAGAGATGAGATGATGCCAATCCTCAAAAGCAAAGGGCAACCAACACAAGAAGAACAAGAGAGGTTAAACACATGGTGTTTAAAGGATGCTCTAGCGAGGTCATATATTCTGAACTCAATGTGTGATTTTTTACTTCCACACATTATATGTTGCAAGACTTCATAAGAGACTTGGAATGCTCTTGAAACATTCTTCTCATCAAGTACCAAAGCAAGGAAGAATCAATTATGGATGGAATTCACCACACCCAAGAAGTTGCCCAAGCAAAGTGTGACTGATTTTGTCACCAAAATGAAGGACATAGCAGACTAACTTGAAATCATTGGAGAAATAATTGATGAAGAGTAGATAGTAAGGCAAGTGATCAATGGAATAAAGGCATATGACGAATGGGAAACCTTCATCACAGCCATGGATCTCTACACGGACATGCAGATTCCTGATTTCAACACCCTCATGGGATAATTGTTCACACATGAGGTAAAGCTTATGAAGAATGGAGACAAATCAAAAGGTAATCAATCCTCTGCTCTCTATACAAATAAAAAAAAGAACAAAGATAGCAAAGGCAAAGGTAAAAAGTCTGAGATGAACATGTATTCTATATAGACTCAGGTTGCTCAAATCATGTAGCAGGGAGTGTAACTCTACTCTCAGACTTGGAGGATCCAAGGAATAGGCATGAAGTCCAAATAGGAGATGACACAAGGCATCCAGTGGAGAAGATAGGCAATGTAAAGACTTCTGATTGTAATATGAACCTATTGAGCGGCAAAGTATTGTATGTGCCAACTATGACCAGAAATCTCGTAGCTGTAGATCAGATTGTTGAAAAAGAATTGCAGGTCAGATTCACAAAGAATGGATCATTTGTTGAGGATCCACATCAAGGATTAAAGAGGATAACAAGAGGAGAGAATTTAGGTAGATTATTCACATCTGAACTCCAAGACACTAGAAATATTGCATTATTCAATTATGGCAGCCAAACTCTATCAAAGTTGGAAATTTGGCACAAGAGGTTAGCTCACATAGGTGAAAGATCTCCGAAGCAAATCAATAGGGATCAAAGTGTACTTGGGCTACCAAATATCTCCAAACAACACATGATCTACAAGTGTAGTGTTTCTCAATTTGGTAAGTCTCACAGACAACCATTCACAAAGATGGGATACATTCATGGAGATCTATTGGAGCTAGTTCATACAGATGTATGGGGATGAAGTAAGGAGCCTTCAATCTCTGGATCTAGATATTATGTGTCATTCATTGATGATTGTAGCATATGGACAATACTATACTTTATGAAGCATAAAGATGAAGCGTTTTCATGTTTCAAGAAATACCTAGCAGTTGTAGAAAATCAAATAGGTACAACTTTAAAGAGACTAAGGTTAGACGAAGGGGGAGCATATTTCTCCCATGAGTTTGTTTCTTATCTCCAAGAGAGAGGAATAAAAAGAGAGGTTACAACCAGGTATACTCGAGAGCAAAATGGAGTGGCACAAAGGAGAAATAGAACCATAATGGAGATTGAAAGGTCAATGCTAAATGATAAAAAAATACCTAACTACTTGTGGGTAGAGGATATATCCATAGCCACATATCTGATCAATAGACTCCCATCAAAAGCATTGGATGGGATGACACCATATGAAGCATGGAATGGAAGAAGACTTAGCATTGATCATTGCAGGATTTTTGGGTGCATACCATATGCACATATACCTTCACAAATCAGTCTGAGGAAATTTAGATCCAAAGGTAGAGAAATGTATCTTTATTGTCCATGACCTTAATCAAAAAGGTTATAGGCTATATAATCGAAGCAACAAAGGGTTCATTGTAAGTAGAGATGTTGTGTTTGATGAAAACAAACCTTGGTTTGAAGATGATTGCAAGAAAATCAAACTTCCCTATGATCTAGAGGAAGACTTTCCAACATTATAAAAAAGGAATGAGCATACACTTGAAGCATCAAGTGATTCTGATGATGATCAGAAGAGCCAAAGAAGGGAAATCAATTCTTAGACCTCCAAAGGCAAAGCTAAAGTGCAAGAGTTGAGAGATGTGGCAAAAACTTCTCAACAAACTATAAGAAGGTCTACTAGGGAGAAAAGGAAACTAGAAAGGTATGGTTATGATACTTTTTTGGTCATTACGCATTCAATATACATACCACATGAATCAAACTTTGAAGAACCATCTACATATGAAGAAGCCAAGAAGAAATGAGAATGGAGAAGTGCCATGGAAGAAGAAATAGAAGCACTACAAGAGAATCAGACTTGGGAATTGGCACCCAAGAAACCATCCATGGAAGTCATTGGCTCAAGGTGGATATACAAGGTAAAGAAGAATTCAGATGGTTCAATTAATAGGTACAAAGCAAGGCTTGTAGCCAGAGGATTTGCACAAAATCAAGGTATTGATTATGAAGAAACATTTTCACCTATTGCAAAAATGCCTACATTACAGTACCCATGAGTGTTGCATCTTCCAAGAATTGGAGGATATATCAAGTGGATGTTAAAAATGCCTTTCTAAATGGTTGTATTTCAGAGGAGATATACATGGATCAACACCTTGGCTTGAAGATCAAACATACCCTGAACATGTGTGCAGGTTGAGGAAAGCCTTGTATGGCTTGAAGCAAGCTTCTAGAGCTTGGAATCATAGACTTGTCACTTACCTGCGATATAAAGGTTTTATTGTAAGCAAGGTAGATCCTTCCCTCTTTATTAAGAGAAATCATTTAGAAGTCATATACCTTTGTATTTATGTGGATGATATAATCATTACAGGAAATGATGTAGAAGGAATTAGGAGGATCAAAGCTCAAATGAAGGGGGAGTTCAAGATCGGTGATCTTGGTTTTCTCACTTACTTCCTAGGCTTGCAAGTGGTATATACAGAGAAAGGTATGTTCTTCACTCAGAGGAAGTACATTGGAGACATGCTCTCTAAGTTCAAGATGGAAAATATAAAAGTTGCAAGTACACCCATGTAGGTAAATCTGAAGTTAAGTGCTCATGAAGGTGAACTGATTGAAGACATAACTACCTATCAAAGTCTAGTTCAAAGCTTGAATTATGCCATACTAACTAGAGTGGATATATGCTATGGAGTAAGTGTGCTGAGTTAGTTCATGCACACTCCAAGGAAGCCTCACATGGAGGCAGCCAAGAGAATTCTAAAGTACGTGAAGGACACAATCAATGAAGGGTTATACTATCAATATACATCTGATATAGATGTTAAGCTCTTTTCTTATGCAGATTGGGTATGCTAAAAGATGATAGGAGAAGCACATCTGGTTATCTTACTTTTGTAGGTACAAATTTGATTTCATGGTCCTCAAAGAAGCAACCCACAATTGCTCTTTCATCCATTGAGGCTAGATTAGAACCCTATATTCAGATTTAGGGTTGAACACCAACTCCTCATATATTTGGAGACAATATTAGTTCATTACATCTTGTTGCTAACCCTATCTATCATGCCAAGACTAAATATATAGAAGTTCACTACCATTATGCCATAGAGAAGATTATGAACAAAGAGATTCAACTCTCATATTTATCAACTCATCAACAATCTGAAAATAAGAAGGCTTTTGGATGGAAATAAATTAAACTGGTTCAAATCAATGATTGTATTGCAAGATATCATGAAGGATTGAAGATGCAAGCCTCTTAGGCTTGAGGGGGAGCTATTGGTGCAATTAGCAATCATAAGAGCATTGTTAAAGCTTTAGGACTACACATTCATTTAAGCTTTTTCATATGAAGAACCACATATGAACTCATGCTTGTCAATTTGAGCATAGTTACTTTGAATAATTGTAAAAGTCAAAAGAAGATGGAATCTTGTGAAGTTAGGAATCTAAAACCATGACTCATGTGGTAGGAAGTCTCAATTCAAATCTTCCCTAAAGTGTAGGATCACTTTTAGGTGAGGGAAAATTCAAATTCAAACTCTAGAAATGTGTATAAATACACATACTTTTGGTCATGGGATATTAGAGCTATTCTGAGAGAAATTGAGCTATAAACTTGAGCATACATAGAGTCACACTACCTATGTGTTGTGAAGTAGTAGGACCATTGGGCGAGGGCTCATTCCTTTGGGAGGAAGAGCTAGAATTCAATGGAAAGGGGAGAAAGTACCATTTCTTTATGCGTGAATTTGAAAATTTATAAAATGCAGAAGCACTATGCCCAGTGTGGTAGAAGGCGGGATTAGATGCATACTTTGGTTCTCAACTTCCCAAACCCAACTTCATGAGATGTTATTATCTTATCAACACCCTAACTCCTAGCAAGCACCCCCAAGCTTTGAGCACATTTGTGCTCCCATCTCTAACAAGGGGAAATGAGCTAAAGAGGTTTAAGTTAACCAATAACTTACTCTGGGAAACTCCTACCATATGAAAGGCCACCCTCTACCGGACACAGTGGTGGAAATACTAGTCGATCTATGAAGAACTGTATGAGCCTATGCGAGTACCTTGCGGGCGTGTCACTATCGAGGGCTGAGACACCTTTGAGATAGAAGCACCTGACTGGCTAAAGAGGGTAGAGCAGATCGGCCAAACACATGATGACAGAGTAGCCATACAAAGTTGGTCTCTCTCCAATCTTGAAGATACAATCCTTAAGTTTGCCTATTTTCATAACCTGTCTCATCAGCAGCTCATTACCACATCTGCGAAGTAGTACATGCCATATTTTGTATTGTTGGTAGATTATAGTATAGAGATTAGAATGCATACAAGGAAAGAACCGACCTTTGCCACCCAATTCAAGCCAGATGACCTACCAGAAGAGGCACACACAAGCTCCATATTTCAACCTAATTGGCATACACAACTCTTGAAGGACTACTATGAAATGATGCGTAAATGGGCAAAAATGCCACTCTATATCAAATATAACCCATGTTATTGTCTTGTTTTCCATCGTAGATCTTGGCAAGCATTCGCAATTAAATTCTGCAACAACAAAGGGTGTTTCAATTGGATTAGCTATCCATATTTTGGTCCACCCAGAGGGCCACCTATCATGGCCTATTTAATAGTGATTTTCATCACTACATGAACATTGTAAATAACATTTTTTGTAGATTAGGTTCCATTTTGTTCAAGCCAAGGGGTCCTCAAGCTTGAGGAGCATTAGATCTAATTTCATACCGATTTTCATATTTGTTAGACTACATTTGAGCCTTCAAATAAGCCCTAGAACCTAATTTTTAACTAGGCCAGACACTAGGTCTGGACAGGGCCAAAACCTAGTCAAAAACTATAAAAAGAGCTAGAGAGATCATTTTTGAGGTTAGCTTGTTAGAGTTTTTTGCCATTGTAAGAGATTTCTTGAGTAATAGAAAGCACTAAATTGTTCCTCTCTTTGTTCTTGCCTTGTGTGTGTGTATGTGTATGCATGTTAGTGTGCTTCTCACTCACACACTTGTGGCTTCACTTGCTCACAATCATCATACTAGTCCTCACATCTCCACGGATCGACATTTATGAGGTGGGTCTCCTCACGTTGGTACTTGCCATTGTGCTAGAGTGACAACAAGCCAAAGAAGACAAAGCCTTTCAAGAAACAAGCCAAGATGATACCGAATTCATGTGTAGAATTGGATGCACTTCCTTTACTAGACTAAGGATATGTGACATTGGGTAAGCAAGAGGTTTATTCCACTCCTATCTCAGTCTCTACTTCCAATGTTGCACATAAACCTCCTACTACAATGTCATCTATCCATACCCCTACAAGCCCTGCAACTTCACCTATACATCCACCACCTCCATCTCCACTACCCACTCCTCCATCTTTGCAACCCACCACCACCACCACCGCTTCAGGAAGTATGGATCACCATGCACCTTCATCTCCACATTCATCTCCTCCATCTTCACCACCAGCTCTAGATTTAGTGCCATCTATAGCTATGGTATATACATCCACTCCTTTCCCAACCTGAAAATCACCATCTACACATTGCATCACCTATCCATCACCCACTATATCGCACTCTACTCCTACATTCCAAACACCAAACATAGCACCTTCACTTCCTCCAAATACCCTACCCGTCAACATGGTTGCTAAAAATCTCCAACACATGGCACAACTATGTTCCCATGGAGAAACTACCTTGGAGCAACAACTATATGCTTTAGAGGAACGCAACATATATATCACTACCATGGAGACACTTTTACAGACCTTAGAAAGATACCAGAGGGAAATAACCAAGTTGCAGAAGGCTAATAAAGACTTGACCAAGCAAGTGGCATTTGACAAAGACAGAGATGAGAGAGGTAGGGCTTTGCATCACATGGTACCATATGTCTTCTCTATTGACTTGCACATCTGATGTACATAGTGATGTTAGTTTTATGCATACATAGTGGTAAAAGTAATTTGCATGTTTTATGCTTAGAATTATTTTGCAAACATGGATATGCCATTATATGGCTATCTTTTATATATGTTTTTTGAGGCTTCTCATAGTTTTTGTTTTATGATAATCCTTGTATCTTCAGCATGAGGATGATTTTGACCATATATTTTGCAAAAAAAAGTAGCAACATGGCACATAATCAGACACTCTTCGATATGGAGACTGAAGTAGCAACAGGTAACATCTATAACCTAATTTGAGGACCCTACAAAATTTTTTAGTACAACTACATAATTAGCCTTACTGATTGATTCTTGATCTAATTTCAAAAGAGAAACCGATTTGCCCAAAATTGGTCTCATGTTCTAATTCCAAAATTGGTCTCATGTCCTAATTCCAAATTGGTATAAAAGACCAATATCCTCCAAGTTTGTCTAAATTCTAGATAGAGAATAATTTCTAAAGTCTAAATTCCTTAGAGCCGATACACAGACGATTGTTCTTTATTATCCCACTATGAGCACTACAAGCAAAGGACCCACCAAAAGCATGAGTATGGATTAGCTGAGTAAAGAAGCGGTGGTGGGAAGTGATAGAGCATCAGACTTGACAAAGTGGAGACTAAAAGTGACAAAGTACTTGACTTGATAGAGTATAGGAAAATTCAAACAAAGTTAGAGTAGTGGAGGTAACTGAGTAGTAGAAGTAATTGCCTAGCATACATGGGTTATGCCTGGCATAGGTGCATTATATAAAGAGAAGAAATGAAGTAACACGGGATAACAGGGAGAACACAGAGAACATAGAAGCGGTATGTGAGAGACAAACCCATTAGAAATAGTCCAGTGAGAACTGAGTGGAGTGCATCGACAACTTCAGCCTAGCTTCAACAGCTCAAGACCCAAGGTTTGGACTAGAGCCTCTAGTCTTGTGTTGGCAGTAGCCAAGGTACCGAAGGACTCACAAGACTAGGAAGCCAAAGAAGGGAGTCAGAGCGGAGAGAAGGCACAAGCAGACTAGGCAGTCAACGAAGATCTGGCAAGTAGGCCATCTAAATTTTTCATGTATCAAAGAGGTGGGCACACAAGAAGAAGGAGCAAGTAGGGAGCTCCAGGAAATGTACGTCAAACTATTAGAAGAAATCCCTACAAAAATATTGATTTTCATCACTAAAAACCAATGTAAATATCATTTCATATTTTTGTAGCTCCATTTTGTGCAAGCCAAGGAGTCCTTGAGCTTGAGGGACTTTAGAAGTACCTACCTATCAGTTTTCACATTTTTTAGACTCCGTTTGAGCCTCCAAATAGGCCAGAGAACCTAATTTTTAACTAGGCCGGACACTAGGTCTGGACAGGGCCAAAAACTAGACAAAAACTATAAATAGAGCTAGAGAGCTCATTTTTGGGGTTAGCTTGTAATAGAGTTGAACTTGTATGAGCATTTTGAAAGTAATCTAAAAGAACTCCATTGTCCTCCTCTTTGTTCTTGCTATGTGTGCGCGTGTGTGTATGTGTGTGCATGTTTGTGTGCTTCTCACTCACGCACTTGTGCCTCCACTTGCTCGAGGTCATCATACCATCCTCACGTCTTCCCAGATTGACATTAAAGGAGGTGCTACTCATCACTGAGCTACACCAAATTTTGGCGCCGTTGCCGGGGATCGAGCTTTGAGGACGAGCGTGTGATGGTAAGACGTAGAGTTGAGGCGTTGGAGTCATAGGTATTTGCTTCACTTTTATCTATTTTCTTTTGTTTTTCTCATCACCATCATCATCCTCACCATCTCCCACATCCATCTCCATCATCATGAAAATTTCAATTTTTGGTCATATCACCCCACCCATACCATTTCCCTCATTTCACTTGTGAGAGAGAGTGAGAGAGCGTTTGTGTGCTTGTGATTTTCTGTATTTTTTGAGATCTTCTGTAGGAATCAGCCTCCCCAGCAGCTGCCCCAGCTCTAGCAGGTAAAAAATTTGATTGTGCAGGTCCCGAGGCGTTGACCTCTGTCAATCGAGACCGACAGAAAAGTTGACTATTTTGCAAAACAAAGTGTATAATTGTGATGTATAGGCCTAGAGCTTCATGAATATGTGTTTGAAAATTTGAAATTTCTCATTTTTCTATCAATCGCGGTCGACCTGTCAATCGTGATTGACAAACCACGACGGACACTTGCCGACCGACCTGTCAATTGCGATCGACCCATCAATCGTGACCGACAGAGTCAACGACCGACTGACCACGATTGACGGAACCTACGAGTGACACGTGTCAATTGTGATCGAGCCATCAATCGCGATTGACCCATCAATCGTGATTGACAGCCCCGACGGACCTGTCAATCGCGACTGACCCAGTCAACGAGTGTTTGACCACGACTGATAGACCCCTCGGGACGGACCTATCAATCGCGATTGACCCATCAATCGCGACCGACAGAGTCAACGACCCTTTGACCACGATCGATTGAATTTCTGGGCCACGTGTCAATCGTGATTGACCTATCAATCGCGACTGACAGCCACGACGGACCAGTCAATTGCGACCGACACGTCGATAGCGACTGACATATCAATCGCGATTGACAGAGCTTTCGATCGCAATTGACGAGCAAATTCGGCCAATTTTCTAGGGCAAAAATAGTGGTCTAATTTTTGGCAATTTGTGCGGAGCTCTTAAGGGTTAGTAGAGCATTGTGAGGCCTACACCCAAAGCATTTCGATAAGTCCTGTCTGCCTGTTAACCTGTTTTAAATCCTGTTTTAGCCCCAAAACCCTGAATTGACATAACTTTCTCATACGAAATCCAATTGCTGTGATTTTTGTTTGTTGGAAAGCTGTTGGAGTTAGACGTCTGCGGAAGCACGCGAACAACACAAGGAAGAAGAAGAAGCTTGGAGCACAACACACAAGACTGAATGTATTACTAGAGAATGTACAAAGATAAGTAGCCCATTAGGGCAATAGGCGTATATACAAGCCGGGGGAAAAAAACCTCCTAAAGAGGGAAAAAAGTGCCCCGGCAGTCCTAGAGTGTTCACACACATCACTACCTAAATATATCAACAAATCCCCCCTGGGAGTGATGCGGTGAACAAGGAGCTGGCACTCATGTATAAGGAAGTGCCAAGCTATGTGGAAATCACTCCACAAAAGGAAGTAAGCCCAAAGCTTTGCGGAAAGCTTCAAACTTCTCCCTAGGCAGAGCCTTCGTGAAAAGGTCTGCAATGTTCTCTTGCGTGGGCACATATGCCAAGCTGATCTCCCCAGCAGAGAACCTCTCCCTCACATAGTGATAATGCACCTCAATGTGCTTAGTGCGAGCATGGAACACAGGGTTCCTCGCAACTGCCAATGCGCTCTGACTGTCAGTGAAGATGGTGGTGGCAGAAGACTGGCCAACACCCAAATCAGCCATAAGGCGTCTGAGCCACACACAGTCAACAGTCGCTGTGAAAGCTGCCCTATACTCAGCCTCACAACTGGAAGTGGCCACAGTAGGCTGCTTCTTGCTCAACCAAGATATACATGAGCTACCAAGCATGAAGCAAAAACCACTGGTGGACACACGAGTGTCATAGCAACCAGCCCAATCTGAGTCAGAAAAAGCATGCAAATCTGGCGGTAGTGATCCCCCCTTGGGATAAAACAACCCAAGTAGCCGAGTACCACTCAAGTAGCGAAAAATGCGCTTAACCGCTTTCCAATGCGTGACTCCTGGGCAATGCATAAACCTGCTCATCTGTGAGACAGCAAACTGAATATCTGGCCGAGTAATGCATAAGTAAATCAAGCATCCAACAGCCTGCTGATAGAGAACAGCATCAAATGCATCTCCAGCATCATGAAGACTCAATCGTAAACCTGTCTCCATAGGAGTGGCAATAGGCTTACAGTCTTCAAGGCCAAAACGCTGCAATAATGTGTCAATATATTTCGTTTGACACAAAGCCATTCCACCATCAACGTGCATAAACTGAATGCCCAAATAGTGATGCAAATGCCCCAAATCAGACATCTCAAATGAGGCATGCAAATCAGCCTTGAAATCAGCAATATGCTTCTCAAGAGGACCAGTGAGCAGCATGTCGTCTACATAGACAACAATGATCAAAAGCACATCATTAGCACGCTTAACATATAAGGTGCTTTCAGTTGGACTGTTCTCAAAACCATGTGCAATCAGATAGGCATGTATTTTCTCATACCAAGCACGTGGTGCTTGCTTTAAACCATATAACGCCTTCTTTAACCTGCACACCTGGTTTTCATGCCCTTTCTGCACAAAGCCACGGGGCTGAAAAACATACACTTCTTCATGCAAGTCACCATTCAGAAATGCTGTTTTAATGTCCAACTGATGTACATTCCAACCATGATGGGCTGCAAGTGCATAAATGCTCCGAACAGTAGTCATACGGCATGTAGGTGCAAAGGTCTCATCAAAATCAATGCCTCTTTCTTGCGCATAACCCTTTGCAACAAGCCTAGCCTTATACCTGTCAACTGTACCATCAGGTTTACGCTTCAGCTTGTATACCCACTTAGTGCCAATGGCCTTCTTGCCAGGAGGCAAGTCACATAAAGACCATGTACCATTCTTCATTATAGCATCATATTCAGATTGCATAGCAGCCATCCAATTTTCTGAATTTTGTGCTTCATCAAAAGAAACAGGCTCATTCTCATCACAGAGACTAGATGCAGCCATAGCATAGCAATCTGATGCAAAGGAGGTACTATGAGAGCCTGAACGAGTACGATATGACAAAGGTGCATCTAATTTGCTGTCACGCAAAGTCTGCACCAGCCATTTTGGCATAGTTTTTGCCTGTTCAATATCAGCTCTCTCATCAACAAGTGCATCATGTAAATCTGCATCAGAAATGGAATGATCTGCATCATCATATGAAACCTGCAAAGGCTGAGAAGTTGCCTCATTAGGACCAGCGCTAGCCTGTCCACCTGTAAAAAGAGGCATCAAAGTATCATACATGTCTTTGGAGCTAACAGATGTCTCCTTTATACATGAAAGCAATGGCTGAATAGCATCTTCCACAAGGACAACATCACGGCTAACCAGAATGCGTTTAGTCTGTGGATGATACAGACGATAGCCTTTACTTTCAGAACTGTACCCAACAAAAATACATTTTACTGCCTTATCATCCAATTTTCTGCGATGTTGTTCAGGCACTAATGCATATGCCAAACAACCAAAAACACGCAGATGAGCAACAGATGGCTTGCGGTCATGCCAAGCCTCATATGGAGTGATAGACTGCAACGCTTTAGTGGGACACCTGTTCAGTACATATGCTGCACACATGACAGCCTCAAGCCAGAAACTATGTGGTAAAGCCTGACTTTTGACCATGCACCTCGCCATCTCCATGAGTGACCTGTTCTTTCGTTTAGCAACTCCATTCTGTTGAGGTGTATACGGCACTGTACACTGGTGTTTTATCCCACGTTCAGCCAGAAATGCATTAAAATCTGAAGACATATATTCCCCCCCTCGATCAGAACGGAGGGTGCCCATTTTACATGCTGACAGATTTTCAGCTAAAACCAAAAACTGTTTGAAGCACATGAACACTTCGGACTTTGCTTTGAGTGGATATACCCATGCATGCCTGGAAAAATCATCAATGAAAGTCACGAAGTAAAGGTAATTTCCAAAAGAGGGTGTCTGCATAGGACCACATACATCACTATGTACAAGCTGCAATTTTTGCATAGCCCGAACTGAACCATCTTTTGGAAAGGAAGAACGCTGCATTTTGCCCAAAATACAGCCTTCACAAACATGTTTTCCAGGTGCCTCAAGTTTGGGCAAAGAGGACACCATTTCAGATTTCTGCAGGCGTAACAAACTAGCAAAATTCAGATGACCAAAGCGTGCATGCCAAAGCTTTGCATCTGACATAGCCTGAGAATCATGAACTACACATGCCGAATCATTCACAAATTTTTCATAGTCTATGAGCTTATACAGCCCACGACATAAAATGCCAGAAGCAATAATCACATCGCCATTTGAGAGATCATGGACTGTACACCTGTCATCAACGAATTTCACAACCAAGCCAATCTTGGCTAATGCAAAAACTGATAACAGGTTCTTTTTGATCCCTGGCACAAATAAAGCATCTGACAAAGTGAAAGAACTACCATCAGCAGTAGTCAGAATGATCTTACCAACTCCCATAACAGGATAAGAGGAGTTATTGGCGCATGTGACAGTATTCCCTGTAGGGGCAGGCTCGAGTGAAGAGAAGAAACTGCGCTGCGAGGTAATATGTTTGGTTGCCCCACTGTCAAAGTACCAAACATCTGAGTCTACTGCAGACATGCACTGATCATGAGAAGATGGGTCAAAACTGCAGACAGTAGTAAACGCCCATTCTTCTTCCTGCACAAGATTTGCAGACTCTATTTTTGGTGTAGAGGCCTCTGCAACAACCATTCCAGCCTCTTTCTTCTTTGCCTCTTTAGCAGCCAGTTTTGGACAGTTCTTTATAATATGATCATTTCCTTTACAGTACTTGCAGAACAATTTCTGCTTTTCTGATTTCTTCTCATCTTTATCCTGGTTCTTCGATTGTGCAGCATTTGCAGATTTCTGCTTACTAGTAGAAGAGCTCCATTTTCCTTTTCCCTTCTGACTAGCCAGGAAAGCTTGATCTGCAACACGCATAATGGACCTGTTCTGCCTGGACTGATCTTCCTGCAACAGAACAGAGACTAATTCCTCAAATGACAAGGCATTCGGATTGCCTTTCATCATCAATCGAAGAGTAGAGGCAAAACTCTGATATGAATCAGGAAGGCCATTCAGAACGGTATGCACAAGTGAGCTATCTGGTATAACCTCATCAGCAGAAATCAATTGTTCCTTCAGGTCTTTGATCTTTGTAAGAAAATTGTCTATCGAATCACCTTCATTCATGTGCTCACTCTCCAACTGTTTTCGGAGGTAAGCAACACGAGCCTCATTCCTAGCCTGGTACAAAGTGGTAAGTGTATCCCAAGCATCCTTTGCTGTTCTGCAAGAGCGAATGTGAGGAATAATGGCACGTCTGACAGACAAAGCTATCAATGCATGTGCCTGGGCATCTCTGCCATCCCAACGAATCTGCTCTGCAGTAGGTGCAACAGAAACAGCAGCACGAACAGGAATCTGCGGAATATCATCTTCGACACCATCTTCATCAGCTCCAACACCTGTATTTGCAGTACCTGTCGTTACAGGTGTAACAGGACGTCTTTCAACACCCTGCACAATGTTCCACAATCCTTTTGCAACCAGTACATGTCGCATCATATAAGCCCATAATGGGTAGTTGGTACCATCCAACTTATCCTCAACAGCCAACATACGGAATACATCACTGCTTTCAGCCATGGCCGGTGACTAAAATACCTTGATGCAGAAAATTGACTGTATCTCAAAAAGTTGAACAGAACTGCCGAGACGAGTTCTGCTAGACCTGTAGCAGACTTCGAGACGCTTAAACTCGCGAACAGAAACTGGTATATACCTTTGGCACAAAAGGACGAAATAGCCTGCACAAGCACTGCGATAGTGCGTTCGGAGGCCAAAACGAGCTCAGATCGCGATTTCGGCACCACAAAGCGAAGCCGTTTTGATCTCGGAAACACCCTGAGTATGCTCACCAAATTTTGTGCGAATCTGAGACTGCAAACGGAGGAGTGTCGACGGCGCCCTAGAAGAAGCAACGACCTGCTCTGATACCAATTGTTGGAGTTAGACGTCTGCGGAAGCACGCGAACAGCACAAGGAAGAAGAAGAAGCTTGGAGCACAACACACAAGACTGAATGTATTACTAGAGAATGTACAAAGATAAGTAGCCCATTAGGGCCATAGGCGTATATACAAGCCGGGGGAAAAAAACCTCCTAAAGAGGGAAAAAAGTGCCCCGGCAGTCCTAGAGTGTTCACACACATCACTACCTAAATATATCAACAAAAGCTCGTGTTGGAAAGCTCGTGGGGAGTAAAATTAATATGAGGATTATTAGATAGGGTAATTTGAAGTTGATCATATCTCGGGGTAGGAAAAACTGAGGGTCCCTTGGGATTGTTTTTCATAAAGGCAAAAGGCAATTTGGTTAGTGAATTACATGCATGAAAGTGATTTGTCTGTCAATCGAATTTAAGTCTTGAGCTAACTTTGGGACTTTTTCAGGTTCTTTGAGAGCATCAAAGGGTACTTGAAGCAAGAGTAAGTGCAAGCTTGGGAACACGCTTCCTGGGCACACAAGGGCAACCAAGGGAAGAAACTCAAGGTTGGAAATTCTCAACACCCTCTGTCATTCCCTAGCTTAGGCTAAGTACGGATAGAGGTTTTGATTAATTAGGGATACATTAAGAACGACCAAGTCCAAGAACTCTAATCACTCAAGTGCAAGTGTTAGGAGATTACAATTGCAAAACAACCTAAGGGAAAAGAATTTAAATCGAGTGATCACACTCAAGTACGATAAAACTTAAGTGTTCCTTGTGACGAAGATTAATTGGACAAGAAGTGACACCCTAAGGGAAATTAAAAAAGAACAAGTGACTAATACAAAAGAACTCAGCAACGAAAATTGTACTTGGGAAAAAATTGGGATTATTCAATTGGGCTTATGAAGAGATCAGGACGACACCTAGGGAGAGATAGACAAAGTCTTAGATCTTCAGAGGCTAGTGTCAATCATACTGCTAGGTCTTGGGCCCAGCAGTTGAGCAAATTTTCACATTACCCTAGCTCTGAGACTAGCGAGTCTGAGATGTCTCAAGGTATGGAGAGACCTGCAGGAAGTTCTAGAGTGCCATATTTACATAGGGTAGAAGCCCTTACAAGACACAACTCGAATACCTTAGGACCAACCGATTAGGTGCTTGCATCTATGAGGATGGCCTAGGAAGATCTGTGGTCCAGATTAAAAACCCTGACCAATCCATTGGACTAGAGCACCCAGCTGTCAAGTTTGAAAACGGAGCATACCTAGACAAGGAAGGAACCATATATGTAGTCACCAGTCATCCAGATAGGACATATGAATTCGGGAATGTGATCCCAAAAACGAACTTAGGTGACCTGGAGCAAGGAAACACGGGTGTAGAACCTAGAACCCCCCGAGGCAAATTTGTTCTCACTAGGATTATCACACCAGAGTGGATTCCCCAAGACAATAACAGCATAGATCTGCTCCTGAACCGAGAGACTGATGAAACCTTTTGGAGGTATAAATCTGATCAGCCAAATGAGGTAGGAACAATCATGATATATGAGTTCAAAGATCTTGATAGCCCAGGCAGAGTGACCTACTTAGATCACGCTTCAGAGAGGACCTTTGTGGTTACAGAACATGATAGGCATGCTTACACTTGGAAAGGGGAATTTATTTTCTCCCAACCAAGGTCGAATGTGTCCTTTGGTCACCCAAGAGCTGAAACATCCCAAGCTCATGGAGCTCAAAGAGATAGACATAGAGATAGACCTGAGGTAAGCTTTGCCAACCGAGTGGGAAGAGAAAGAACGAGAACGGAAACAAATAGAGCGGAACCTGAGGGACTTAGAGCCCCAAGGAACCAAAGGAATGCTGATGAATTCCCTCTGCCAAGGCCTAGGGAACACACCAAAACCTTGAGGCCTACACAGCTGGTTAAGTCCATGAAGAACTACTTTGATGGCACGGGAGACCCATATGATCATGTGGCTGAGTTTAGGCAAGTCTTGAGAGCTGAACAAGTTGAGGACCTATTCACGCAATATAATGCCTTTGGTCTAACCCTTAGGAACACAGCCCTTACGTGGTTTCAACCATTGAATGAGAGACAATTCAGGAGCATAGACCAACTCTTACAGGCTTTTGTCACTGAATTCTCTAAGAGTGGGATAAGACATAATACTTCCTCATTGATACATAGCTTCAAGCAGACCCCCCAAGAAACAGTTAGGCTTGCAGGAAGAAGGTTTAGGCAATATCTAGAGAGATGTCCTATCCCTGAGTTACCCACTCCAGCTAAGCAAGTGGCTTTATTCTTGGATGGATTGCTAAGTACCAAATTGAGGTCATATGTGTACTTGAAGGACCCTAGGACTATAGAAGAGTGTGTACGCATGTGCATCGACATCGAGGATAACCTAGGGGAGGAGTTAGAGCTTTCCAAAATCTACAAAGATTCAGATAGTGCCTCTAGCCTCTCTTCCTCGCAATCCACAGCAATTGAAGAACTAGCGGAGAAAGTAGCTCGTGCCCAATTCCACTGAACCAGACACCTCCTCTTTTCTGAATAGATATTCCCCAGAATTCTTGCGAGAGATTCAAGAAGAAAAATGGGCAAAAGAGAATGAAGTCCATCCTCCCATTGAACTTGTGGATGACGCGCATGATCAATTCCCACAAGATATTCCTTCCATTTATGAGGAGCAGGAGAGCACCCAATCTCAGGAAAGATTAGACTTTGAGTCTAATTCTTTACAGGAATTCCCCCACTTCACAGGCCCATGGGAAGCCAAGTCTACTTGTATGAGAGCACCCACGGTCATGGTAAGAAACGAAGACTCAGTCATACCTAGGAATACGGAGGTAGTGAAAAACACTAAAGTGCAGTGCAATCTCACTTTAGAAGAGCTACTCAAAGTTAGGCCAGAGTTATGGAAACATGTAGCGAACCAAGTGCCAGAAGTAGCGAAACCTCGATCCCAGGTAGGTTCTCAGGGAACAGTGCCAGAAATTCCTCTAGACAAGATAGGAGATATGAGTGAAGGTGAAGAAGGAAACACCTATCTTCCCATTACCCATCAGGGGTACACAACCAAGGCAATTCTAGACTCAGGTGCATGAGTTGCTATTGCTACCACTTCTCTATGGAAGCGTTGGGGCAAGCCAGCACTCAGGCCCATGAGGATGAAATTGCAGATGGCCGATGGTCACATAGAAAGACGCTTAGGCTTGCTGGAAGGAATAACTCTCATAACATGCGGTGTTGAGTTTGAGCATACTTTTGCTATCTGTGATTTTAGCAAGAAACATGCCTATGAGATGATTTTGGGAAGACCATTTATGCGACAGTTGCAAGTGATACAGGATTGGGGAACCAATTCCTTGTATTTGCAACACCTAGGTGTCATGACCAAGGTTAATCTTAAAGATTACTCTCATAGAGATGTCCCTCCTATCCAATGGAATCCCATCCATAGAGCTAAAGATGATACGGAGTCGGTGCATTCCATAGGATCAGGATCCTCATGGATGCGAAGAAACCCATAGATCAATTCAAGACCCAGCCTATGCACTTGTAGTATTTCCGGACGAAGAATTTGAACCTCACAACCATCAATGAAGAACAATGGACACCCCACTGTGATGAGGATGGCTATGACATTTCAGTCTTCTCAATAGAGCCAATCACGGGAGATGCAGTTTTGGAAGAATGTGAACCTAGCCCTGATGCATTTGAGGATGCGAGCAACTCCGATCTAGAGTCAATCATTATGGACCCACCTTTTGCATCAGATGAAGAATACTTCTATGAAGTAGAATTTCAACCCCAGAGACACGAAGAGCTTACTAATGATGTGAGGTTAACCACACAAGTGACCCCTAAGGATGAAGGAAAGAAAAGGAGGAAGAGAGAAGTCACACGAGAAGAGGAAGAATCCTTGTTTGAGGTCCCCGAGAATTTCAAAAAGTATGAGATAGATGATAGAAGAGTCATGGTAAGGATGCCAAAACGTGAGGCGCAATCAGGGGAGGCCTATGATAACAAAGAAACCACCAAGAAAATAGTGGTAGCCCTAGAAGAAGGAGAGGAGAGATGCACTTACATAGGACATGACCTGACGGAAGAAGAAGAGCGCGAATTGATAGCCTTGCTAAGAGAATACAGAGATGTATTCGCTTGGAGTTACAAAGACTTGAAGGGTGTTGATCCAGACATATGCTCAGACACAATTCCCATGACCTCAGACGCAACACCCTCTAAACAAAAGCCATATACGTATAACGATAATTATGCTGCTAAGATCAAAGAAGAGATAGATAGACTGGTAGAAGTTGGATTCATCTATGAAATTGAGCACACCGAGTGGGTATCCCCCATTGTAGTGGTGCCCAAGAAAAATGGAAAGCTACGTGTGTGCATTAACTTGAAGAAGGGTAATGCAGCCACTATTCGAGATAACTATCCGCTTCCTATCACAGAACATCTCTTAGAAAGAGTAGCAGGCAAGGAAGTGTACAACTTCCTTGATGGATTTTCGGGCTACAATCAAGTAGCCATCACTCCAGAAGATCATCATAAAACAGATTTTGCCATAGAGTGGGGCATATTTGCCTTTAGAGTAATGCCATTTGGGCTTACCAATGCTCTTGCAACTTTCCAAAGATTGATGTGTCACATATTGATGTGTCACATGTTTGAAGAGTTCTTGAGGAAGAGTTTAGAGGTCTATGTTGATGATCTTTGTGCTCATTCCAACATTAGACAGACACATATACCTGAACTCAGGCAAATCTTTGACAAATGTAGAGAATATCAAGTCTGCTTGAACCCAGAAAAGTGTGTTTTCATGGTCAGGCAAGGCAAGATTCTAGGACACAGTGTCAAAGAATGGCATATCCACTGATGAAGAGAAAGTAAGAGCCATAGCAGAGTTGCCTAGGCCAAAGAATGTCAAGGAAGTACAAGCTTTCATGGGACATTGTGGCTATTACCGACGCTTTATACACATGTACGCCATCATAGCAAAGCCTCTGTATGGACTTTTGACTAACTTTGAGTGGACTAATGAATGTGAGGACTCCTTCAATGAGCTCAAAAGAAGATTGTGTTCAGCACCAATCTTGACCACGCCAGATTGGAATAAGCCATTTCATGTTCACGTGGATGCATCCAATTATGCTATTGGATGTGTACTCACACAACCTACGGGCAAAGGTAATATGGATCTTCCAATTGCCTATGCTAGTAGACAGTTGAATGCAGCTGAACGAAATTATACCACCACTGAACGAGAGGGATTAGGCATGGTATATGCAGTTAAAAAGTTTAGACACTATTTGCTTGCAAATAAGTTTAAATTTTTCACTGATCATCAAGCATTGTTGTACTTGGTAAACAAGCCATGCAATACAGGTAGATTAGTAAGATGGTTTCTCTTACTAATGGAATACGACTTTGAAGTTGTGGTGAGGAAAGGGAAGACTCACTTGAGAGCAGACCATCTCTCTAGGCTCACATCTTGAGAAGCCCCACAAGGAGTCTCAGATGACCTTCCTGATGCTTACTTGTTTAATTTGGAAGTTGTACCTCAGTGGGCTAAGCCATTAGTGCCATTACTGACATACGGGCCTAATCACCCGGTCATAAACACTCAAGATAGAGAGGTAGTAAAAGCCCAAAAGTACCATATCATGGCAGGAAGCATGTACAAACAGACAGATCAAGGGATATTGGCTTGTTGTGTGGAAGAGGATGAGTACGCAAAATGGTTGCAATTAGCACATGTAGGTGCATTAGAGCAACACTACTCAAAGCAAAGAACTTTACAGACACTTAAGAGATTCGGAGTGCATTGGCCTACTATGGAAGCTGATGTCCATAAGTTGTGCAAGGAATGTTGGAGGATAAACACTCCTATGTGCACAACAAAAGCAAATGAACCCTCCTAGGATCCTGAAATTTTTTAGATATAGGATCTGTATTTTCTAAGTTTCTCTGAGTATATGCAGAGACTGAAAATGAAATTTTGCAGCCATAAACTAGAGTTTAAGAGCTTTCAAATGAGAGTAAAATCACTCCATTTGGATACTGGATGATGCCTCAACCAGCTGCAACAAAACAGACAACTTGATCTCTTCACAGAGTATGAGCTAACTAGACAGACACTGTTCTGGACATTTCTCTGCACATATGCAGGCACTGAACCTGAGACTTATACCAGACAAAGTAGAACTTATAAGCTTTCCAACAAGGCAAAAATCGTTGCAAATGGATTCCGGATGAAGGAGAAACAACAATTACAGACCGGGGGGTCTACCAAAAACGTATAGATAGATAGAGTGTGTAAAAGTGAAATTTCTGCAAAATATGTAGAGAACAGCTAGTAGGGGGTGTGCTTAAACAAGGGGGCAGCTTGGGCACGTATTTCCACGACTCTAAGTCATAATACAACTCATTAGAGGTTTTAAAGACCACATACTAACCTCTTTAACCAATCAAAAACATATACATGTCAAAAGTGAGGTCCAATCACATCAAGAGGTGAGCTAAATCTTCTCTAATCAACTTATTTCCATTATGGGCATAATTGGATGCCTCCAACTCGTGGAAATCAGCCTCCTTTGATTGTGGATGATGTGGAAGGTTCAATTTGGGGCATGTTCCCACACTCTTGAGCTTGAAAAACTTTCAACACTCCCCCTCAAGCTCAAGTCTTTTCCTTTGTTGCTTCAGCCTATGTCTCTTATGTTGATAGCTTCCTTGAATCCTCCAAGCTTTGTACCTTCAAGAAACTTTGTCATCATGTCTGCAACCTGCATTTTAGTGTTCACATACCTTATATCTAGCTCTTTTGCCATCACCTTTTCTCTAACGAAGTGGTAATGAACCTCTATGTGCTTGCTCCTTGCATGAAACATGGGATTGTTAGCTAGATAGATGCTTGAAATGTTGTCTCCATAAAGAGGAAACTCCTCCACTTCCACTTCCAAGTCCTTAAGTAGCTTCTTAAGCCATAATAGCTCACATGTAGCCAATGCTAAACCTCTGTACTCAGCCTCTGTGGATGAAAGAGCAACAGTGGGTTGCTTCTTAGAGCTCCAAGAGATCACTTTTGTACCTATCATGAAAACATAACCCGATGTACTCCTTCGATCATCCTTGCTACCTGCCCAATCAGCATCACTATATCCTTTGACACTTAGATCAGCATCATATGAGTAAAATAGACCTTGGTTGATGGTGTGCTTGATGTAACGAAGCACCTTTCTTGCCGCCATAAGATGATCATGAGTAGGTGCATGCAAAAATTGAGAGAGAACACCTACTACATATGCAAGATCAGGTCTAGTGAATGTAGCATAAATTAATGAACCAATTATGCTTCTATATAGTGTAATATCTTGTATAGCCTCTCCTTGAATTGCAACCAGCTTTGTATTGGGCTCCATAGGCTGAGAAAATGGCTTACAACCACTCATACCAAACCTGTATAGCACATCCAACAAGTATTTTCTTTGAATCAAGAAGATGCCATTGTGTGCATAGATTACCTCTATTCCCAAGAAGTACTTTAGTGTTCCAAGATCAGATATCTTGAACTCCTTCCCTAGCTTTGATTTGATATCTTTAATACCTGCAATATCACTTCTTGTGATGATCAAATCGTCCACATAGATGCATATGTATACCGTCTTGTCTCCTTGCTTCTTCATGTAAAGTGATGGATCTGCAACACTTTCTTTGTATCCACAACTTGATAAATAATCCACTAACCTCTGATTCCAGGCCCTTGGGGCTTGCTTTAGTCCATATAATGCTTTCCTTAGCTTGCAAACATGATTTGGGTACCTCATACTAGCAAATCCTTGAGGTTGGCTCATGTAGACTACTTCTTCAAGCTCTCCATTGAGGAAAGCATTCTTCACATCCAACTGATGTAAGCTCCATTTCCTTGATGTGGCCACTGCAATCAAAGTCCTAATTGTTGGCATCTTGGCTACGGGGCTGAAAGTTTCATCATAATCTATCCCGTAGCTTTGGGAGAAGCCTTTCGCCAACAACCTTGCTTTGTACCTAGTAATGGAACCATCTGAATTTCTTTTAATTTTGTAAACCCACTTATTACCTATCACCTTCATGCCTTCTTGAGCTGGTACCAAGCTCCAAGTATGGTTCTCATCAAGTGCTTTGAGCTCTTCCTTCATTGCCTCTTGCCATTCCTTGCAATCCTTAGCTTCTTCATAACTAGTTGGTTCTTTGTCCTTGATTACCTGAGTCATGTATGCATAATGCTTTGCAATGAAATCATCATATGTTAACCTTTGTACTGGATATCTTACTCTTGAAGACCTTCTTTCACTTGCTTTTGGTGTGGTTGCCATCTTCTTTCTTTGTTTTGCCACTCCTGGAGTTTGAATTTCTTCTATCTCTTCATCTTCCAACATGCTCTCGTCCACATAGCTTCCTTCTTCAACTAAAATCTTCTCTTTGCCTTTGACTTTGCTTTCTTCAGAGCTGGTCTCTCTTTCCCTAAGCCTTCCACTCCATGGTGAGAGTGTCCTTGTGTTGCATGAGTTGCTTGGACCACTCAAATCCATGCTTTCTTGAACTCTATCGTCATTCTTCAAATCTGTCTCACCTATGTCTTCAACCTGCAATGGACTTGTGCATGCATACCAAGGCTTCAACTCATCAAAGACAACATCCCTACTTACCTTCAGCTCCTTGGTGATGGGATTATAGCATTTATACCCCTTTTGTTCCATAGAATATCCCAAAAAAATATACCTTTTAGATTTGGCATCTAACTTTGACCTCAACTCTTGAGGTACATGTACATAGCATATACAACCAAAGATTCTAAGATGTGAAATGCAAGGTTTTCTTCCACTCCTTGCTTCCTCAGGGGTTAGATGATGTATACCTGATGTAGGACATCTATTCATGATGTATGTGGCTGTATATGTAGCCTCTCCCCAATAACAATGCGGCATATTCATTTCGTTGAGCATACACCTTGCTACCTCTACTATGTGTCTGTTCTTTCTCTCTGCTACCCCATTTTGTTGAGGGGTATACTTGCATGTAAATTGTCTTTTGATGCCATTGACCTGCAAAAATTCAGAAAATTCATGGGAGAAATACTCTCCCCCTCCATCGGATCTCAAAGTTTTGATAAACTTGCCAGATTCCTTCTCCACCTGTGCTTTGAATTTCTTGAAGTAGTGGAACACATCTGATTTGTTTCTAATGCAATACAACCACACTTTCCTTGAAAAGTCATCAATGAAGGTTACAAAATACCTATTTCCAACAAGGGATGCTTCTCTTGTTGGACCCCAAACATCCGTGTGAATGAGGTCTAAAACATTTGCACTTACATAGGTACTCTTCTTGAAGGGCAGCCTTGATTGTTTTCCTTGTTGGCAAGCTACACAAATTTCATGCAACATTTTAGATGTAAAATTTGGTAGGCCTCTTACCAAACTCCTCCTTTGCATGTCCTTGAGCTTTTGTAGGTTGATGTGACCTATTCGTTTATGGCATAGATCCAAATCTGCTATCCTCTTGTCTCCATATGTGACATACATTGAATGGTGTGGCTGATTTATGTCCATTGTGAACATTCTCCCTTGCTTTTTTCCTTTTGCTATGAGCTTGAAACCTACCCTTGGATCCTCAACAAAACATCCTCTTTCATTGAACCTAACTTGATAGCCTTTTTCTACCATTTGGCCTACTGAAATCAAGTTTTTGGTAATAGTAGGGACATGTAATACCTCTGATAAGCACTTTGCTCTTTGATTTCCTTCCAAACTGATATCTCCCACATGTTGATGATATGCTCTGAGTTATCACCTGTTTCCACATGCCCTTGATGCTTTGGGACCTGCAAATTACTAAAAAAATCCTTTCGACATGACATATGATTGCTACATCCACTGTCTACATACCATACATCTTCACTAGCTTGAGTTGTATCTTCACCATACCTAATGGCAAGTAAATAATCATTCCCTTGGCTGGATGATGTGTTTGCATAATTACCTTGCCCTCTATAATTGTTGTTGTTGCTTTGATTTCCTTGTCTTTGAGCTCTATGATAGCATTCATTTGCAAAATGACCGGGCTTACCGCATACAAAGCATCCATTTGAAGTGGCTTGTCCTCTTCCACCAAATCTTGCACCTCTTCCTCTATTTGTGGCTCTTCCACCTCTTTGACCTGCATTTTCTTGTTGTCCTTGACCTCCTTGGTTGCTTTGATATCTTCCTCTTCCTCTTGTAGCACCTCGGTTGTGTCTTCCTCTTCCTCTACCTGCATACAACAATTGCCCTTGGCTATCCTTGGCGTTATGACCACCAAGGTTCATCTCCTCTGTCACCATGAGAGTGATTACTTGATCAAAATCAGGAAGAGAGTCCCTTACATACACTAAAGTTGTGAAAGCCCTCCATTTTTCATCATCTCTAAGTCCATTTAGGGTGTGGGCGACAAGATCGTCATCATCTAGGGCACAACCGATTGACCCTAGTGCATCTGCAAGCTCTTTAACCTTTAATATGTAATCATTAGCACCTTGAGAGGGGTTTTTCCTAAGATTATTTAGCTCATTCTTGAGCTGAATTTTTCTAGCTTTTGTGGAGGTTGAGTACAATCTCTCCAAGCACTCCCACACCTTCTTCGATGTATCCAAATCTTGAATATGTCCTACCATAGAGTTGCTAATATGCTGAGATAAAATGAAAATGACCCTTTTGTCCCTTTCATCCCACTCTCTTACTGCTCTTCTCTGGTCATTGGTTGGATTTACCTCATCTATGTAGGGTTTTGGCTCTCCACCACTCACAAGTCCCCACAAACCTTTCCCCATCAAAAAATTGCTTATTCTAAATCGCCACGGTTGGTAGTTTCCTTTTTCGAGCTTCTCAATCTGAGCATTGAGATCAGCCATGGTGCCTCCTAACTCTTTTGAACCTCCCCCTTGATGCAATGAAGTTGAAAAGGATGTCTTTTACCTCAAAAAATGGAGCTACTCCTCTTGATGAAGCTTTGTCTTTGATTTGATGATGTATTTGCTTCCCCTTGTTGTTGATGTGCCTGTTCTTTGCTTCCTTCCTTCAAACTTTGATGAAGTCTTTACTTCACTTCAGTAGCTTCTTCTTCTCTCTTTGATACTCCACTTATAGCTCTGATACCACTGTTGGAGGATAAACACTCCTATGTGCACAACAAAAGCAAATGAACCCTCCTAGGATCCTGAAATTTTTCAGACATAGGCTCTGTATTTTCTGAGTTTCTCTGAGTATGTGCAGAGACTGAAAATGAAATTTTGCAGCATAAACTAGAGTTTAAGAGCTTTCAAATGAGAGTAAAATCACTCCATTTGGATACTGGATGATGCCTCAACCAGCTGCAACAAAACAGACAACTTGATCTCTTCACAGAGTATGAGCTAACTAGACAGACATTGTTCTGGACATTTCTCTGCACATGTGTAGACACTGAACCTGAGACTTTTACCAGACAAAGTAGAACTTATAAGCTTTCCAACAAGACAAAAATCATTGCAAATGGATTCCGGATGAAGGAGAAACAACAATTACAAGACCGGGGGGTCTGCCAAAAACATCGAGATAGATAGAGTGTGTAAAAGTGAAATTTCTACAAAATATGCAGAGAACAGCTAGTAGGGGGCGTGCTTAAGCAAGGGGGCAGCTTGGGCACGTATTTCCACGACTCTAAGTCATAATACAACTCATTAGAGGTTTTAAAGACCACATACTAACCTCTTTAACCAATCAAAAACATATACATGTCAAAAGTGAGGTCCAATCACATCAAGAGGGGAGCTAAATCTTCTCTAATCAACTTCTTTCCATTATGGGCATAATTGGATGCCTCCAACTCGTGGAAATCAGCCTCCTTTGATTGTGGATGATGTGGAAGGTTCAATTTGGGGCATGTTCCCACACTCTTGAGCTTGAAAAACTTTCAACAAGGAATGCCCGATCTGCTGCACTAAACCACCCGTGGAACATGCCACTCTCTATCAAGTGTCCATAGTGCCGGATTGGAGTGGACCACTAGTAGCCTTTTTGAGGACAAAAACATTCCCTCAAGATATGACATTGGCCAGACAAAGAAGTCTACAACAAGAAGCCCTGGATTACTGACTCATTGGTGATAATCTATACAAGCGTGGTAAAGATGGTTACCTCAGATTATGTGTCCATGAGAGTGAATATCTTAAGATCTTGGAAACTGCTCACCGAGGTGTAGCAGGAGGACATTTTGGACCAGATCGGGTGATTAAAGCAATCCTTTTTGCAGGCTTGTGGTGGCCGACCCTTCACATGAATGCACATACCTATGTGAAGAGATGTGATGTCTGTCAGCAAACTCAGTATCCTATACGCAGAGATGAGATGCCCTTGAAACCTATGATGGGTGGACGTGCATTCTCTAAGTGGGGAATAGACTTTGTAGGTCCTATTAATCCCCCAGCCAAGGGTTCACATGCTGAATATATCATTGTGGCCACAGACTATTTAACCAAGTGGGTAGAAGTGAAAGCTACCACAAAGAACGATGCTCAAACGACAGCTAAGTTCTTATTTGAGAATGTATTCACGAGATACGGGCTACCTATAGAGCTAGTCAGTGATAGGGGGACTCACTTCTTGAATGAAGTTATTGAAAATCTTCTCCAAGAATTCTTGGTAGTACATAAGAAGTCTGCCCCCTATCACCCACAAGCTAATGGCCAGGCTGAGAGCACAAATAAGATCCTATGCGATGTGTTGACTAAATTGGTAAATAATAAACGCTCTGATTGGGACAAACAGCTACACCATGTTGTTTGGGCATACAGAGTTGCCTATAAAATGGTACTCCAAGCCACACCCTTTCAGATGGTATTTGGCCAAAATGCGGTGCTACCTTTGGACTTCTTGATTCCCACATTGAGAGTAGCACAGGAGCATGAGTGGACGGGTCATCAACTATCTTCGAGAATTTTTGACCTCGAACGATTAGGTGAAACAAGACTAAGAGCTGCAGCAGGAATATATGCAGCTAAGAAAAGGAAGAAGGCGTACTTTGATGCCCATGTGAAGGATAAAGGATTGAAAGCAGGGGACCTAGTGTTAGTCTACACTTTGAAGCAACATGTGAGAAAACTAGAGAAGAGAGGCTATGGACCTATGATCATAAATAGGATCTCGACTAGTGGAGCAGTCCAATTAGCCACACTCGAAGGCGATATTCTCACTAGCTACATAAGCGGATGCAGAATCAAGTTATATCAGGAACCTCTCAGTGAGGAAATGCTCAATCGACTCAACACTGCCAAGAAATGTAAAGAAGAGGAAAAATGAGTTCGAGAAGAAGCACAGGCAGAAGCCTTGGAATGCATCCGAAAAATGAAGATGAGAAGACAAGGACGAGATCAGCCAAGGATAGATGACTATGCGAACCCAGGATATCATATGGCTATGTGTGAAGTCTCAAGTGTAAGCCCCCATAGAATAGTTGACCGACGTCCTTTTGTAACCTTGGAGATAGGACAAGGGAAGAGTGCAAGGACTGCACGGGCCTTGATTGACTCAGGTGCAGCCACTAGTGTTGTTAAACTTTCTTATTGTCGAGAGTTGAAATTAAATGTCAATCTTATAGAAGCATATCTCATAGGATTGGGAGGCGTGGAAACCCCTTGCATGGGCGAGGTGGAACTTCCCCTCTCCATTCAAGATGTTCTAATGACAGTTAAAGTACTAGTGTGTCAAGATGAGGATCTCACTGAACCTCTTGTCTTGGGTCAAGACTGGATCTATGATCATGCAGTCAACCTAAACCTAAGAAGTGGACTTCTTCAGGTATGGGTAAATCAGAGTCGAATTACAGTTGAATTAGACAATGGCACACTCAAGGAACTAGGAAAGGCACAAGCTCCTGGTCCTTCCAAGAGTACACATGAAGATGACCATGCTATTCTTGTCCAAAACTATGTGATGCAGAGGGATGATTATCGCAACACAGAAGTCAAGAATGCAAGGGAACTCCCTTCTTTTCCAAAGGCCATCGGGGTGCAGCAACCAAAGGCAGATAAAAGGCAGAAGAAGCCGACAACTTATGCTCGAAGCCAAAAGAAAATACAAAGCACGGTGTCTCAACCATCAAACCAAGTGTGGGTGCGGAAAGGCGAGCGTCCTATTGCGGTCAAGCCACAACAACTATCTCAACTTCCTATTAGTGATCAACGACATGATACTAATAAGAAGACTTCCAAAAATTCTTCTGTGAAAGTGAAATCTATCTGGGTACCCAAGAAGTCGATGAAGGCTGGCCCACAATCAAGACAAATTTGGGTGCCTAAGGCTTGCTTGCGGGCTCAAATAGCTACACCGAGGCCACACCCTATACAACATGGTTCACTCACTCGAACATCTGATACCCATTCTTATACATCACACACGAACACATATTTTCCCATGGGCATAAGTAGAATCACTTGTAAATGGGTCCCTAAAAAGCCTCATTTCCAAGCAGACACTCTTATAAAGCCCTCCAAAGTCTCCACAAAACCAAAACATAAAGTCATTCACTATGTTTGGCAGCCAAAAGCTTGTAATAAACCCCCTGATCCCATTTGTACATTCCTCTCCACCTACTAACTGCATCTTTTCACTTAGCTCATAGGATTAACAACACACACAATCATCGAGCACTCACTGATCGACTAACTCATCATTCACCTCATGTTAATGTTGTAATGGGGACAAAAATTGTTCTACCTTGTCCTTTACAATGTTAACGCATGCTTCTATATTCTCACAGACTAGCAAGCGAGCTGTAACATGGCAGAAACCGGAGGCACCAACTCCCAGGCAGGGTCTAGCGCCCAGATTGTGGACATCGAAACCCTCCTTCTGGAACCACAACTCACTGAGAGACTTCAAGAACTTAGAGCTGTGCATGTGCTTCCTATTTAGGACCCGCCTCAGGGGCACACTTCTCAAGTGGGGAAGCATGCACATTGGTTCAGTGATGTCGCAGGGCCATTGGGAGACGACACCTACTTTTGGGAGGCAGAACTTGAGTTTAATGGCAAATGGGGATGATATCATTTCTTCACCCGCGAATTTGAGCAATATCAGAATGCAGAAGTGATGCGATCAGTATGGACCAAAGCGGGCTTGGATGGCTATTTCCGGGGACATTTACCTAAGCCAGATTTCCTGCACTGTTCCTACTTTATCAGTACCATCACCCCTAGTAGGGCTAAAGGAGGCGATAGTACCTTCGTGCTACACTCATTAACACCAAGCCACGAGCTCAAAAGATTCAAACTAACCCTCAACCTAGTACGAGAAGCATTGAACATGCAAGATATGCATATCCCCACTGAGAAGGAAACAATGATCCCAGGTAGGATGAAGCACAAGGATCTCAACAAATTGAAGGACATGGTAGCAATGACACCAACCATTGCTCTCCACCTACGGACGATCATGCAGCACTTTGCTTTCCCCACCCAAGGACGCTTCACAATGCCACCAAAAAAGATCTGGTTCAGCTTGTACTTGGCAGAGACAGAAAATCTCACCATCAATATGCCACACTGGATCATCGATCAAATCCACCTAGCCCATCAATGATGGAATAAGAAACAGAAGAATGTGCTTCATGGATGCTGTGCTCTGACAAAAATAATTTACAGGTGCTTAGCGTACGACGTGCCCATTCAAAGAGCACTAGTATGGTCCAGGGCCCAAGAATTCTAAAGACGGCTGTCAACGGCGGGTCCTCCATCGGAGAAGATGAGAGGGGGAGTTCAACTACCATGTGCCTAAGTAAGGGGAGCCACCACCACACCAGAGGTGACCCCTCCACAAACGCAACGTGTCTGACCATTTACCATTCGCCTACCCAGACCAAGTGCAGAAGGACCCAATCTGGTGTTCCCTTCGATTCCATCGGACTTGGAGTTCCCACAAGGTTACACCCTGGCCGATTTGACAGATGAAGAAATTGCCCGCATGATCAATGAGTCTAACCTGGAGACAGACGCAGAGCAGACCCAAGGACCACAACCCACTACTACAACTTCAGCCCCGGCCCAACCGGAAGTAGTAGAAGTGGAAGAGGATGAAGAAGAGATAGAAGAAGAAGAAGCAAACGAGGAGTATGATCAAGAATATGACGAACTTTCAGAACTCGCAAGTGCCCCAGCCTACTCGGCCCAAATAAAAAGATTGTATGAAACCATGAAGCGAGTCCAAGAACAACACAAACTGTCGCTCGAAACAGGAAAGGTGCTCATGAGTCAAATGTTAGCCGAGGAAGGTGTGGATGACATGTTTATTGAATCAATGAACCTGCACACAGACGCGATAGGCTTAGATGAAGCCGTTCATGCAGCCATGGCTTATATTCATCGATTTGAGAAACGAGTGCCTACCCGCCCCATGCGATCCGGCAAGCAAATTCACATCAATGTATCAGAACGAGGAGATAACACACAAACAGAAGAACATCAGGCGGAACCACTCTCACCACACACCTCACCTCTCACTACACAACTCACCTCACCACATGGCACTACCACCCCTATTTTTGCCATTGCCACATATGTCATGGGAATTCCTCTCTCTCTCGGCATCCAATTCGGAGGAGTTACCATGCCCACTTTGACAACACTCTTCACAAACATCACGTCCACCCCACCCACTGTCCCCATCTACACAGTCACACACACATTCGACACAATGGAAACATCACCAGCCACAGCACCACTCCCTCCCCCCACGCAGCCTCAATCTCCCATACCCCCTCCACCCACCTCACCACTTGACTCTGCAGCATTCACAACTCCCTTTCCCCTCCCCATTCCCCCTGCATCCTCCCCTTTCCCTGCATTCTTCAATGTAAATAATATGTTTTCAACGTTACATCAGTGTGTGTATCAACTTCAGAGTGAGTATCATGCTCTCGAAGACCGTCATCGTCAACTGACTACGAATCACCAACAACTACAGAGACGGCTTATAACCATAGAAGATGAAAAGGCTGACCTCAATCAACGCTATACCACACTCGAGCAGACCCATCAAACCCTCCTGGAGGCACCCCAACCATCACAAGTGCCAGGTGTCAAACAACTCGAAGCTTTACTTGAAGTCTACCATTCTCTAATCCATTTGGCCTCAACTTTCCAATTCTCTACCATTTGAAGTTAGGCTAACATTTCTTGTGTAAGACACTATTGGTCAAACTTTACTTTGCAACCACCAATGTGGTTTGGTAGGAGATCCCTGTATAGAGTGGCCAAACTAATGGCTCCACTCAAAGATAAATGGTTGAGGATGAGTGACCATTGTGTGTGTGCATGCATGTATGTGATTGTCACTCACATTTGCTTGCAATCTCTCTTCTTAATGTTCCTTTCTCTTTATTACTAGTAGAAAGTTCTTCCTCTCTATTCTTGGCTTGGGCTTTTTGCTTTGCTTGGGCTTTGGTGAGTACTTGGAGTGAGAATTCATTCTATTCATTGATCTCATTCATGTCAAACTCAATGTGTAATTAATAGGGATGGGGTAAATACCATCACTCTTCATTAATTATTTGGATACTCTTTGAGCCAATGGGTGATTCCACATTCGTGACATCATTTTGGTGTGTGCACAATCAATGGAAGTGTTTGGGTCATGCAAGGAGTATCTTTCTAGTGAGTATGATCTCCCATGATCTCTTCTACGTTTACTTGAATTCCCCTCTCTTTTATTGGAGCCTTAGGGATGGCTTTAAGTAATTATCTTTGTGTGGGTTTCTTCTTGTTCTAAAGTAGAGGACAAAAATGATTGACTGAGAGTTGTTTGGGTGGTGCAATAAGTCCTTGAATAGATGTTCTATTACATACCAATTGCAACGAGGAGATTCCTATAGGGGAACTATGGGCGTGAGTGGTTCCTTGTTGGGTACTACTTATGGTGGTGGTTGGGGTGTTAAGAATTAACCTCTTGTACACCCTAGAGTTTTGTATCTAGGCATGCTTGAATTGCATCTTGGTTACTTAGACTCATGGATCTATGGATGTATTATTATGCAAGGAGGGGCCACACTATCTCCAAGGAAGTGCTTTTAGTGAATTGAAGCTTGGCATACAACTCAAGCACGTGGACCAAGTGGGTTTGGATGGTAAAGCTCTAGTTCTTGCTATAGATATGCTGCTTCCTTAGCCTCTAGGGTGGGAAATGCAAGAAATCTAAGAGGAGAATCTAAGCATGATGTATGTAGATTTGGAGACACACAACCAAATGGTTCCTTTAGTACATGAAGTGGAGTTTGGCTTGACGGGGTCTATTGATGTTTTCAATACAACTAATCCATGAAATCTTTGAGGTTGCGGACCATTTTTCCTTAGTTATAGGTGCTTGCAATCATATTTCCCAATTCCTCTTTAGTTATTTATCCTAAAGTGGATTGTACTTTGGGCTTTTCATTGTCCTTAGGTTTCCATGTAGTGAGGCTGATGCCTAGATTGTCATCCATTTCAATATATTTCCTCATGCAATTCATCAAAAAACTAGGTCACATGCAGAAAAATGCTTATTCTTAAGTCAGAATCACTTAGGCCATCAAGAAAGATAGGTAACCACTTGGATGAGTTTGATTTCTTATGATATTTGGATGGTCCTCAATTAGACCCAGATGCTCTATTCACTTATGAGCAATGGTTCTAGGCAAACATTGTTCTAGGTACTTGAGGGTGAGCCAATCATGTTTATTGGTTTAGGGTTCACTTGAATTACGTATATGGATTCATAGAAGTTCAATTCAAGTCTAGAGAGCCTCGAGGCACATCAACAATTACTCAGGAAAAGTTGTTGGATATTTAGTCACTCTTTGGCCTTTCAAGGTAATCTCTATAGTATCCTATGTGCTTGACCCCCTTTGGATAAGTCCCTCAATCTTTGTGGCCCAATATATTGCAACAATTACTTGGGCGATGTTGGAGTTTGAGGTCTGCAGAAGCACATGAACAACACATGGAAGAAGAAGAAGCTTGGAACACAACACACAATACTGAATGTATTATCAAGAGAATTTACAAAGATAAGTGACATGTTAGGGTTATAGACGTATATAAAAGCCATGGAAAAAACCTCCTAAGGAGGGGAAAAATGGGCCTGCTAGTGTGTTTACACACATCACCACCAAAATATATCAACAAATCCCCTCGAAGAGTGATGTGGTATACAAGGAGCTGGCACTCATGTATAAGGAAGTGCCAACCAATGTGGAATTAATCCACAAAATGAAGTAATCCCAAAGCTTTGTGAAAAGCTTCAAACTTCTCCCTAGGCAAAGCCTTTGTGGAAAGTTCTGCAACGTTCTCTTGTGTGGGCACATATGCCAAACTGATCTCTCCAATAGAGAGCCTCTCCCTAGCATAATTGATGAACACCCAAATCAACCATAAGGCATCTGAGCCACACACACTCAATAGTTGCTATGAAAGTTGTCCTATACTGAGCCTCACAAATAGAAGTGGCTATAATAGGCTTCTTCTTGCTCAACCAAGATATGCATGAGCTACCAAGCATGAAGCAAGAACCATTGATGGACACATGAGTGTCATAGAAATGAGCTTAGTCAGAGTTATAAAAAGCATGTAAATCTGACAATAATGATACCCCCTTGGGATAAAACAATCCAAGTAGTAGGGTACCACTCAAGTAGCGAAAGATGTGCTTAACCACCTACCAATGCTTGACACTTGGACAATGCATAAACTTGCTCATGTGTGAGACAAAAAATTGAATATTAGGTCAAGTTATGCATAAGTAAATCAAGCACCCAATAGCTTGCTGATAGAGAACAACATCAAAGGCATCTCCAACATCATGAAGACTCAACCGTAAACCTATTTCCATAGGAATGGCAATATGTTTGCAGTCTTCAAAGCCAAAATGCTATAATAATGTGTCAATATATTTTTTTAAACACAAAGCTATTCCACTATCAACTTGCATAAATTGAATGCCCAAATAATGATGACATCTCAAATGAGAAAATCAGCCTTAAAATTAGCAATATGCTTCTCATTAGGACAAGTGAGCAATATGTCATCAACATAGAGAACAATGATCAAAAGCACATCATTTGCATGTTTAACATATAAGGTGCTCTCAGTTGGACTGTTCTCAAAACCATGTGGAACCAAGTAGGCATGTTTCTTTTTCTGCCAAGCACATGGTGCTTGCTTCAAACCATATAATGCCTTTTTCAACCTCCACAGTTTGTTTTCATGCACTTTTTGCACAAAACCATGGGGCTGAAAAACATACACTTCTTCATGTAAGTCACCATTGAGAAATGCAGTTTTAGTGTCCAACTGATGTACCTTCAACCATGATGAGGTGTAAGTGCATAGATGCTATAAACAGTAGTCATTCGGCATGTGGGAGCAAAGGCCTCATCAAAATCAATGCCTTTTGCAACAAGCCTAGCCTTATACCTATCAATTATTCCATCAGGCTTATGCTTCAACTTGTATACCCACTTAGTGCCAATGGCCTTCTTTCCAGGATGCAAACGACATAAAGACCAAGTACCATTCTTCATAATAGCATCATATTCTGATTGCATAGCATGCATCCAAATTTCTGAAATTTTTGATTCATCAAACAAAATAGGCTCATTCTCATCACAAAGACTAGGTAGCCATAGCATAGCAATCTGATGCAAAAGAAGCACACTATGAGAGCCTGAACGAGTACGATATGACTGAGGTGCATCTAGTTTGTTATCTTGCAAAGGCTACACCAAACATTTTGTCATAGTTTTTTCCTCGTCTATATTAGCCCTCTCATCAACAAGTGCATCATGTACATCTACATCAGAATTGGAATGATCTACAACATCACATGAAACCTATAAAGGCTGAGAAGTTGCCTTGTTCATACAAGCACTTGACTATCCACCTGTAAAAAGAGGAAATAAAGTGTCATACACATCTCTAGAGCTAACAAAAGTCTCCTTGATACATGAAAGCGATGGTTGAATTGCATCTTCCACAAAAGCAACATCACGGCTAACCAAAATGCATCTAGTATGTGGATGATATAGACGGTAGCCTTTGCTTTCAAAACTATACCCAAGAAAAATACATTTCACTGCTTTATCATTCAATTTCGTGCATTTTTGTTCAGGCACTAATGCATATACCAAACAACCAAAAACATGTGGATGAGCAATAGATGGCTTGTGGCCATGCCAAGCATCATATGGAGTGATAGATTATAGTGCTTTGGTGGAACATCTATTAAGTACATATGTTGCACACATAACATCCTCAGGCCAAAAACTATGTGGCAAAGCCTGACTTTTGACCATACACCTCACCATCTCCATGAGAGACCTGTTCTTTGTTTTAGCAACTCCATTATGTTTAGGTGTATATGGCACTATGCAGTGATGTTTTATCCCACATTCAACAAAGAATGCATTAAAATCAGAAGACATGTATTCCCCCCTTGGTTAGAATGGAGGGTGCCCATTTTACATGATGACATATTTTCAACCAAAACCAGAAAGTGTTTGAAGCACATAAACACTTTGGACTTTGCTTTCAGTGGATACACCCATGCATGCCTAGGAAAATCATCAATAAAAGTCACAAACTAAAGGTAGTTCCCAAAAGAGGGTGTCTGCATTAGACCACATACATCACTATGAACAAGATGTAATTTCTAAGTAGCTCGAATTAAACCATCTTTTGGGAATTAGGAACGTTGCATTTTGCCCAAAATAGAGCCTTTATAGCCGTGTTTGGAGAGGATACCATTTCAGATCTTTGCTGGCATAACAAGCTAGAAAAACTTAGATGACCAATACATGCATGCCAAAGCTTTGCATCTGAGATAGCGTGAGAATCGTGTACTGCACATGCTGAATCATTCACATATTTTTCCTAGTCTATGAGCTTATATAGCCCACTACATAAAATAATAGAGGCAATATTAACATCACCATTTGAGAGATCATGGACTATATATTTGTCATCAACAAATTTTACAACCAAGCCAATCTTGGCTAATGTCGAAATTAACAACAGATTTTTCTAGATCCCTGGTACAAACAAAGCATCTGACAATGTAAAAGAACTACCATCAACAGTAGTCAGAATGATCTTACCAACTTCCATTACAAGATAAGATGAGTTGTTGGAACTTACAGTATTCGATGTAGAGGCAAGCTCAAGTGAACTAAAGAAACTGCACTGCGAGGCAATATGTTTGATCTCCCCACTATCAAAGTACCAAACATCTGAGTCTACTACAAGCATACACTACTCATGCGAAGATGGGTCAAAATTGCAAACAATAGTAAACACCCATTGTTCATTCTACACAAGATTAGCATACTCTGTTTTAGGTGTTTATTTTAGGTGTAGAGGCCTCTGCAACCACTATTTCAGGATCTTTCTTTTTTGCCTCTTTTGTAACCAATTTTGGATAACTCCTTATGACATGATAGTTTCCTTTACAATACCTACAACACAATTTCTACTTTTTTGATTTCTTCTTATCTTTGTCTTCCTTCTTTAACTATGCAGCATTAGTAGATTTCTTCTTTCTAGTAGATGAGCTCCATTTTCCCTTGCCCTTCTGACTAGCTAAGAAATCTTGATATGCAACACACATGATTGACCTGTTTTGCCTAGACTAATCTTCGTGCAACAAACATAAAGTAGCCTCTCAAATGTTAAGGTGTTTGGATTGTCTTTCATCATCAATCAAAGAGTAGAAGCAAAACTCTAATATGAATATGGAAGACTGTTGGTGCATATCAAGCCTTCACACATTGGCTTGGAACATTGGAACCTTGAAAATGGATTTGGAACCCTTGGAGGATATCTCTTCATGAAGGATAAGGCATAGGAACTCATACTTATGAGTTATTATCTTTTACCCCTTGTAAAAGTCCATATGACTTGGCATTTATTTGTAATTACTTGGAGTCATTCACCTACCTCATTAGTCATGGAAATTTGAATGTTGTAATGGAGAGAATATCTCCCTACTTTTAGAGGAGAGATTCTAGGGAGCATTAGTTTGAATTTGAAATTCAAATGTTCACTCAATTCATATAAAGTGAAGAAGAAAAAACTCGCGGTTAGTCCTGTCATCTCAGCTCACTCCCCGAGGCATATTGTCATTGTAACTGAGTGTGTGTTAGTGCTACTCCATAGCCTACACCACCACACCTCAATTAGCTATGCTTGTCATGCTATTGAGCTTGTACAATCTTATCAATCAATAGATATATACACATTCATCATTTCTGGTTCTCTGTGTTATCTTCTCCAAGTTTGTCAACTTCAAAGGAGCATAACTCAAGATCTACTGAACCAAATCAAGAGATCTATAGCTCATTGGAACCAGCTCAAAGTCTACTACAAGCATACAAAATCTCAGAGGATTTCATTCAGCCATTTGGGCGAAATCCGTTTCGAAGTGCACACTGGTCTGTGTCTGCAGAGTTCCTAAAAAGTCGGGGGTAATTAGAATCTTGCTAAACTTATTTCTCAGTGCATAGTTTATCAATTGAAGTGATTCCACTTGTGATTGGTAGCTTACTAAGGTACTTTAATACTCCCAAAAGGAATTGTTCCAATTTTAAGTGTGCTGGACACACTGAGTAAAAGTCTAAGCAGGTATCACTACAGGAATAGAAAGTTTTTTCTTGATTTTTGAAGTACCAAGTTATCTGTTTTGGTTTGATCATTACTCAAACCATTTCCAAAGTACATATATGGTTTCTTTGTGTCATTTGGAAGCTAAGCAAGTCCACTAAGCATCTCTGAAGAGAAAAGAGGGCAGGTGTGAAGCAGGTTTTGCAGCACCAACTGATTTCCTGAGTGTATCCAACCATCACTCCCAACAGTGGTATCAGAGCAAATAAGGTAATCATGGGTGATGGTTTCCCTTCATTCATTGACAAATTGGACAGAAATAATTACCAGGCTTGGTCATTGAGAATGAAGACCTATCTACAAGGGAGAAGTCTATTTGGATACATATCAGGAGATGAGGAGTTGCCCTCATTCAAGACTAGAGGACTACCTACAAAGGATGAACATGAGAGGCTCAACCAATGGTGTGCAAAGGATGCTTTGGCAAGGTCTTATCTCTTAAACTCTATATCTGATTTTCTTTTACCTCATGTAAGGAATTGTAAGACTTCCCAAGAGACTTGGGAAACCTTGTCAAACTACTTTTCTTCAAACACAAGGGCTAGGAAGAATCAATTATGGATTGAATTCACAACCCTTAGGAAGCAGCCCAAGCAATCAGTCTCAGAATATGTGACAAAGATCAAAGATGTGGTAGACCAATTAGCAAGCATTGGAGAGGAAATTGAAGAAGAGCAAATAGTCAGGCAAGTGACAAATGGACTCAAGGCAGATGATAAGTGGGAAAGTTTCACCACTGCAATGGATCTCTATATGGACATGCATACCCCTGATCTCACAACACTCATGGGCCAACTATTTACACATGAAGCAAAGTTTACAAAGGCTGGAGATCAATCAAAAGGTAATAATCCCTCTGCTCTCTATACTGATAAGAAGGTTAAAGATAAAGGCAAGAAGAAACAGGATGAAGAAGGCTCTACCTCTCAAGCTAATTATGCAGGGAGAGGTAGGTCATCTAGAGGAAGAGGCAGAGGAGGTAAGTCAGGTAGGGGGAGACCCTACAACTCATCACCATGCAACATTTGTGGATTGTCCAATCATACCACAGATGAATGCTACAAGAACTACAAAAATCAGAGAGGAAGAGGCTACTCAAGAGGTGGATACTCTCAAGGGAGAGGCAGATTCAACCAACATCAAAGCTACAATGGATACAACAACCAATACAACAACAACTACAACAACAACCACAATGGAAACTACCAAGGTGGATTCAGAAATAGAAGAGACTACAACAACTACACAGAGGAGCAAGATGACTCCCTATTGATCATGAATATGACCTCCAAGATAGGTACAAATGATGATCATTTATTTTACATTGACTCAGGATGTTCTAACCATGTAGCTGGCAATGTGGCACTACTTTCTGATTTGGAAGAGCCCAAGGGCAAACATCAGGTACAAACAGGTGATGACACTAAACACTCTGTTATCAAAATTGGAAATGTGAAGACATGTGATGGTAATCAGAACCTATTAAGCAGGGTACTCTATGTACCAACAATAACTAAGAATTTAATGAGTGTTGGTCAGATTGTGGAGAAAGGTTTGTAGGTCAGATTCACACAACATGGAGCATATGTGGAGGATCCAAAACAAGGATTCAGAAGGATAGCCAAAGGGGAGAAATCAGGTAGATTATTTACATTTGAGCTAGAAGATACAAAAAACATTGCTTTATATAATTACAAGGATCAGACACTTTCAGAGTTAGAGATATGGCATAAGAGATTAGGGCACATAGGTGAAAGGACTCTTAAGCAAATGTGCAGGGATCAATGTGTGCTTGGGATACCTAATGTATCCAAGCAACACATGATTTACAAATGTGGATCATGTCAATTTGGTAAGTCTCACAGATTACCCTACTCAAGGAAAGGTTTCATGCATGAAGACTACCTAGACTTGGTACACACAGATGTTTGGGGACCTAGCAAGGACCCTTCCATTTCTGGTTCAAGGTATTATGTGTCCTTCATTGATGATTATAGCAGGTGGACCATTTTATACTTTATGAAGCATAAAGATGAAGTGTTTAATTGTTTCAAGAGGTATCTTGCACTTGTTGAAAATCAAACAGGAAGAAGTTTGAAGAGGCTAAGGTCAGATGGTGGAGGAGAATACTTCTCCAATGAGTTTGAAGATTTCTTGCAGGAAAGAGGCATCAAAAGGGAGATCACTACAAGGTACTCACCTGAACAAAATGGGGTAGCAGAAAGAAGGAATAGACTTATAGTAGAAACAGCTAGGTCTATGCTTAATGAGAAAAAGTTGCCAAATTACCTATGGGCAGAGAGTGTATCCACTGCCACTTATCTCATCAATAGGTTGCCATCCAAATCACTTGATGGCATGACACCCTATGAAGCTTGGCATGGTAAGAGACCCTCTCTGGATCATTGCAAAATCTTTGGTTGTGTAGCATATGTGCATATTCCCTCACAGGTAAGAGGAAAGCTAGACCCTAAGGCTGAAAAATGTATCTTCATTGGTTATGATTTGAACCAAAAGGGATACAGATTCTACAACCCCACAAACAAAGGGTTCAAGGTAAGCAGAGATGTCATATTTGATGAAAATGACTCTTGGTATGAGAATGAATGCAGGAAAGTGAGTCTACCCTATGACATGGAAGAAGATTTTCCAAAGCTTACCAAGGAAGAGCCAACTCAGCAAGAAGATTCAAGCTCAGATGATGATACAATAAACCTTGAAGAGTTCAAGGCTTGGAAGTCCAAAGGAAAGATGAAGATGAAGCAATTAGAGGATAAGCCAGAAACTTCTACTCAAGCAATGAGGAGATCTCAAAGAGAAAAGAAGAAGCCTATCAGATTTGGGTATGACACATCACTTGTAACTAAACATTCTGTATATCTTGCAAAAGACTTGTTGAATGAAGAACCAGGTACCTATGAAGAAGCAATTATCAAACCAGAATGGAGAGAAGCCATGGATGAAGAGATAGAAGCTCTTAAGGAAAGTGATACTTGGGACTTGGTACCCAAGAAGGACTCTATGAAGGTGATAGGATCCAGATGGATCTACAAACTAAAGAAGAATTCAGATGGAACAATAAACAGGTACAAAGCTAGGTTGGTAGCCAAGGGTTTTGCACAAACCCAAGGTATTGATTATGAGGAGACATTTTCTCCTGTGGCCAAGATGCCAACTATCAGAGTTATGGTGAGTGTAGCTGCATCCAAGAATTGGAACATGTACCAATTGGATGTGAAGAATGCATTCTTGAATGGATGGATATCTGAAGAAGTCTACATGTCACAACCACCTGGCTATGAAGATCCAAAAAAGGTACATTATGTTTGTAAATTGAAGAAGGCTCTGTATGGTTTGAAGCAGGCACCTAGAGCATGGAATTACAGATTGACCACCTACCTCCTAGACCAAGGATTTGTGATGAGCAAAGCAGACACTTCTCTATTCATAAAGAGAAGTAGTACAGAGGTAATCTACTTATGTGTTTATGTTGATGACATCATCATTACAGGTAATGATGTCAATGGGATTAGACACATCAAAGGACATATGATGAAAGAATTCAAGATCAGTGATCTTGGACTATTAAAGTATTTTTTAGGTCTTGAATTGGTCTACACAAATTCAGGTATCTACATCACTCAAAAGAAGTATGTGCAGGATATGGTCAAGAAGTTTGGTTTGCAGGATGCTAAGGTATCTACTACTCCAATGGAGGTTAACCAGAAGCTAAGTGCTCATGAAGGAGAAGAAATCAAAGACATTACAGGATACCAAAGTATGGTAGGTAGTTTGAACTATGCTACCTTGACAAGAATTGACATAGCATATGGAGTAAGTGTGCTTAGTCAATTCATGCACAAACCAAGGGTGCCTCACCTAGAGGCAGCAAAGAAAATCTTGAAGTATTTGAAGGGAACACAAAGTCATGGTTTGTATTTTCCTTATACATCAGATATTGACATAAAAGTTTACTCAGATGCAGATTGGGCAGGATGCAAGGATGATAGGAGAAGCACCTCAGGATATATTTGTTTTGCAGGAGATAAACCTATCTCTTGGTCAGCTAAGAAGCAACCTACAGTGGCATTGTCATCCACTGAAGCAGAGTATAGAGGGCTTGCCAATGCAACTCAAGAAGCTATCTGGTTGAAGCTTCTTTATACAGAGTTAGGTCTACACACAAGACCACCTATTATCTTTGGAGACAATACTAGTTCTCTTCACCTTGCAGCAAACCCAATTTATCATGCCAGAACTAAACACATAGAGGTTCATTACCACTATGTGAGAGAGAAGTTACTTAGCAAAGAGATTCAATTGACATATGTGTCTACTAATATGCAATGTGCAGATTTACTTACAAAGGCATTGGATGGAAACAAGTTATGCAGATTCAAATCCATGATTGGATTGCAGGAAGTGATTGAAGAATGAAAGAGAAGACTTAAGCCAAAGTGTTTGGCTTGAGGGGGAGCTGTTGGTGCATATCAAGCCTTCACACATTGGCTTGGAACATTGGAACCTTGAAAATGGATTTGGAACCCTTGGAGGATATCTCTTCATGAAGGATAAGGCATAGGAACTCATACTTATGAGTTATTATCTTTTACCCCTTGTAAAAGTCTATATGACTTGGCATTTATTTGTAATTACTTGGAGTCATTCACCTACCTCATTAGTCATGGAAATTTGAATGTTGTAATGGAGAGAATATCTCCCTACTTTTAGAGGAGAGATTCTAGGGAGCCTTAGTTTGAATTTGAAATTCAAATGTTCACTCAATTCATATAAAGTGAAGAAGAAAAAACTCGCGGTTAGTCCTGTCATTTCAGCTCACTCCCCGAGGCATATTGTCATTGTAACTGAGTGTGTGTTAGTGCTACTCCATAGCCTACACCACCACACCTCAATTAGCTATGCTTGTCATGCTATTGAGCTTGTACAATCTTATCAATCAATAGATATATACACATTCATCATTTCTGGTTCTCTGTGTTATCTTCTCCAAGTCTGTCAACTTCAAAGGAGCATAACTCAAGATCTACTGAACCAAATCAAGAGATCTATAGCTCATTGGAACCAGCTCAAAGTCTACTACAAGCATACAAAATCTCAGAGGATTTCATTCAGCCATTTGGGAGAAATCCGTTTCGAAGTGCACACTGGTCTGTGTCTGCAGAGTTCCTAAAAAGTCGGGGGTAATTAGAATCTTGCTAAACTTATTTCTCAGTGCATAGTTTATCAATTGAAGTGATTCCACTTGTGATTGGTAGCTTACTAAGGTACTTTAATACTCCCAAAAGGAATTGTTCCAATTTTAAGTGTGCTGGACACACTGAGTAAAAGTCTAAGCAGGTATCACTAAAGGAATAGAAAGTTTTTTCTTGATTTTTGAAGTACCAAGTTATCTGTTTTGGTTTGATCATTACTCAAACCATTTCCAAAGTACATATATGGTTTCTTTGTGTCATTTGGAAGCTAAGCAAGTCCACTAAGCATCTCTGAAGAGAAAAGAGGGCAGGTGTGAAGCAGGTTTTGCAGCACCAACTGATTTCCTGAGTGTATCCAACCATCACTCCCAACAAAGACCATTAAGAACAATCTGCACGTGAACTATTAGATAAGACTTCATCAACAAAAGTCAACTACTCCTTCGAATCTTTGATCTTTGTCAAAAAGTTGTCCATGGAATCTCCTTTATTCATGTGCTCACTCTCCAACTGTTTTCGGAGGTAAGCAACACTAGCCTCATTTCTTGCATGGTATAAAGTGGTAAGTGTATCCCAAGCATCCTTTGCTATTTTGCAAGAGCGAATGTGAGGAATAATGGCATGTTTGATAGAAAAAGCCATCAATGCATGTGGATGAGCATCTTTGCCATCCCAACGAAGTTGTTCTACAATAGATCAGCAAGAACCATAGTATGAATAGGAATTTGAATATCATCATCTTCAACGCCATCTGCATTACCTTTTATAACTACAAGTGCATGTGTAATAGGATGTTTTTCAACACCCTACACAATATTCCACATTCCTTTTGCAACCAATACATGACACATCATGTATGTCCATAATGAGTAATTAGTATCATCCAATCTATCCTCAAGAACCAACATACGAAATACATCATTGCTTTCAACCATGGCTATTGACCAAAATACCTTGATGGAGAAAAAGATTGTCTCAAAAAGTTGAGAAAAACTACCATGTGGAGCTCTGCTAGATCTATGGTAGACTTTGAGACATTTGTACTGGCAAACCAAAACCTGTATAAAAAAATCCCCAAAATGGTCAAATATGCCCATGTTTCCTTCACCAATTGCTATATGGTTCTAGGGCAATCAAAATTTGGGTTCGAGTCAATTTACTAATGTTTTCAAGTGGTTTGAGCTTATTTTGAATTGAAACTCTTGTGAAAGTGATTTAGCTATCTTGGATTACAAAATCAATACTTTTCACTTGGAGGGTTTCTTTGCTTAGAGCAATCAGCTATCGGTATAAGATAATTTATCTTTGAAATGTGTGAGGATGACTTGCAATAGGTTCTAGCCTCCTTTATTATGACACAAGGTACTCGACTATGGTCCAAAGCTCTCTATTTCCCCCCAAAAGTGGCTCATGTTAGTTATTGAACTAGGGCAATTAAGAGTTTGATTTAGAATGTTTAAACGTACGAGATGTTGCCAAACTACTCAAAATATGCATGTATTTTTTATGGTCAAACAAGCCAAATGACACTTAAAAATTCTCAAATGGGCAAAGAAAGATTGCTCAAATTTGGACCATCAAGGTCATGCCTTTTGCAAGTTTGTGACTTCCTAATGGCTTCAAACATTTCTCACAAGCACTCCATAAGATCTACCAATTTATCAAGTAGCAAAACCACTCAAATGACCTATTATGTCAACCAATAATTTCTTTGCTTAGAGCGATCATTGTTGTACAAATTTGGTTTTTAAGTTTTTTTTTGGATTCCTTGAGGTGGTCTAGATCTTTCACATTATTTGAAGACTTCAATTTTATCACAAATTCTAAAACCTTTTGACTTTGCACACACACAACTGCCCAAATTTCTAGGGCAATTGATGACCCTAATTTTAGGGGTTCCTTTAGATTTTGAATTCAAAATTTGTATGAAGTCTTCTATGATGTCATCTATGCACAATCCTCTCGCCAAGAGCGCCAAAGTTCTCGCAACAGTTTGGGATGACTGCGAATGTTTTTCACACTTAGTAATCAAAGCAATTGTTTTCTTTGCAATGCCCTCTCATACACTTCCTCCACTTGATGCAATGATGCACTCAAATACCTCCAGCAATGCAATGTCTCTCCTAATGTTCCCAAAGGACTTCCCTAGGACTTCACACCAAATGATTCATACATCTTCTTCTTTCAATGTTCCCTATTCAAATCTATTCGGAACATTTGTTTTGTATATAGGTTAACAATACAACTTCCAAAGATGCAAATAACTTTGGGAGGTCTTCAAATGCTTCAAGAAGGCTCAAATAAATGATAAAGGATGGCTAAAGTAACATGTGATATCTAGAACATGATGATTTAAATGTATGAGTCATAAGGAAGTTCTTGTGGTGTCCTACAAGAAGGTCAACAAGGTTACTTCTGAAAGTCTAGCCATATTTGGCTTATTTCAAAAGTTGAGTCATGGAATACTTTCAACCAAGTGCCTTGCATGAGCTTATTTGGAAGGTTTTTGGATAGTTTTCCATGCTATAATAAGAGACGAGAATTCGTGATCTTCTTTGAAGTTAAAGAAAGTCATATGTCCATCGCTATGTTGTAGTTTTGTAAGCAGAGCTTTATCTCCTTGATATCCAAATCAAGTGTTTGATGGCTCATTGAAAATCCTTCTAATATCAACCTATAATTTTTCATATTCATTGGAGTTGTGTGCTGAGAGCAATAGTCTCTGCAAGTAGTGTTTGTCCTGAGGTTCATCTCTGGTTCAAGGTGTTGGGAATCGAACCCATAACCTCCCGGTTAGGAGTGCGATGGGCTAACCACTTGCCCCAAAAGGCATGGCTGATTATTACTTCCTAATCCTCTCTTTAAGGCATGGTTCAACCATCTCCTACTAGGACTATGTGACATTTCTTTCCCTTCTTACTCAATGCTCACTTAGATTGAGCATTGCCCTCAATGCTCACTTGTGGACCCTTCTTACTCTCTGGACCCACTTTCCATGCATGAGTGCTTCCACCAACATCGAACTCCAACACATGGAACAAATTTGGACCTATACCATCCTCTAGGGGTGCCCAAATGCCCATGCGCCTTCATCTAAGGCTAGTTTCACACTCACCATGGATAAGTGCTTTTTCCAAGTGCCCATGAATGTACCCTATTTGATGTACCCTGTCTGATGTACCCTATCTAATGTACCCTGAGTGGATGTACCTTGAGACGCGCCGCATCGCACCGCCATCTACCATGCCCGATTTCTCAACTAGGCTCTAATACCAATGTTGGGAATCGAACCCGCAACCTCCCAGTTAGAATTGTGATGGGCTAACCACTTGCCCCAAAAGACATGGTTGAGGATTACTTCCTAATGCTCTCTCTTAAGACATGGTTCAACCATCTCCTACTAGGGTTATGTGATACAAGGTCTCCATTTAACCCGTAGATTTGCAAAGGTAATATCTCCTAGTGTATTTATCCATTTTGAGTTTTCTATATCTCATTTGAAAGGTCTTAGTGTATTATTAATGTATCTAAAAGAATTTTGCAAAATTCCAAGTGATTAAAGAGCACTAAGCTCTATAAAACTCCAACAAAATCTAATCCTTTACCATTCCTCCAATGCTTCATTGTAGCCCATGCTCTAAATCATGCACCAAAGTGTTCTTATTGCACCCGAAAAATTTCTCTACACAAGGCACAAATGCAATGCACAAGTCAACACCTCTCCCACCTCAAGGCTTCCTTCTATTGCCTCTGTGCCTACTCAATGCCCAAAATCAAGAGAAAATGAACTGGTGAATGCATTACCACTCTAATGCCAGGCTCTTGTTTCTCTATCACCAATCAAGCACCCAGGCTCAAAACCTAGCTCACATATAGATGCTATCAAGCTCAGGGATGGTTCATAGCACCCCCATCATTGGCCTTGCATGTTATATGGCTTCATGGTCCAATAAACATATTTTTAATCCTTACCTCTTATTTTTTATTCTTGAGGAATGAATCTACCCAATGGTTTGTAAGCTACTTCTCAAACCTAACCCATCTCTACAATGAAAGGGATGCTAAACTTACAAGTTAAATGGAAAAATTGAAAATGAACTAACAAACCCTAACCCTAAAGCTACAAAATCTACTTTTTCTAAATATCTACTTGGCTAAAACTAATGAGGATGAGCTAAAAATTATTTTAGGGACCTCCAAGAAAGAAATTAAGCTTTAAGAACTCATATCTTGCAAGGTTCCATTCTCCACGCATGATGACTGATAAGATGCAATCCTTGACAATGGTGCCAAAGTGCTCGATGTAGACTCGTTGGCACAATACACATACCAAATGACATCAAACAATGGATCCTTGTCCATAAATGGAGACCCAAGAGATAAGACAAAAGTATGAAGACCTTCACCACACTAGGATTCACACATAAATACACAAGGAGTCTCACACACCGACATACACATACATGCACACACTTGTAAGTAAGACTCACTCATGAATAAAACATAAGAGCTCCTAAGAAACTCATACTTGATTATAAGAGAGAAGGAATAAGAATCAAGAGAGAGCACAAATTAGGGTTTATTTCACTTTTTAAGGTGACTTTCAAAAGTGACCTTCTTCACACTCTAGTTTCTACCCTAGTTAAAAATAGATCCCAAACCCTCGTTTGAGGTCTGATTTGAATGCAAAAAAAATGTGTGAAATTTGGACTATTAGAGAATTACTCCTAAAGCTTGAGGAATCCTTGGCTTGCACAAATATGGAATAAAACACAAGAAATGGCTTTCTTACATATTTATTAAAGGTGGATTTTTACTTAAAAATGGCTAAATTGAGGAATCATTTTGGAATTTTAAGGTTCACCTTAGCCTATTGCATTGCTTGGATGAATCCACCATGCTTCTTGCTTTAGTTCTTTACAAATGTGATCATCTCCTCTCTCTTTCTCTTTCAAAACCACATCGATGAGTCTCCATGTCCAACAACACATAACAACCTCACGCCAGAAGCTATGTGGTAAAGCCTAAATTTTAACCATACACCTTTCCATTTCTGTAAGAGACCTCTTCTTCCTCTCAAAAAATCCATTTTTTTGAGGTGTATATGACATTGTGATGTTTTATCCCATGCTTTGCCAAAAACACATTAAACTCTAAAGACATATACTCGCCCCTCAATCAGAATGGAGGGCACCCATTTTACATGCTGATGGATTTTTGCCATTACCAAGAACTATTTAAAGCACGTAAAGACTTTTGAATTTGCTTTCAATAGATAAACGCATGCATATTTGGAAAATTCATCGAATAAACTCATGAAGTATAGGTGATTTGAAAATGAAGTTGTGTGCATAGGATCACAAGCATCGCTATGAACATGTTACAATTTACATGTAGACGTAATTGAACTATCTTTGGGGAAGGAAGAAAGCTGCATTTTACCCAAGATATAGCCCTCATACGCATGCTTTGAAGATGCCTCAAGTTTGGATAGAGAGGTCACGATTTCAAATTTTTGTAGGCAAATCAAACTAGCAAAATTCAGATGACAAAAGCATGCATGCCAAAGTTTTGCATATGAAATAACCTAAGAATGATCAACTACACATGTTGAATCATTCTTAGATTTTGCATCATCTATGAGCTTATACATCCCATTACATAAAATGTCAGAAGCAATGATAAAATCACCACTTAAGAGATCATGAATTGTACATCTATCATCAACAAATTTAACAACCAAGGCAATCTTGGCTAGTGCTAAAAGTGATAACAAAATTTTCTTGATCTCTAGCACATTTTCAAATGGAATTGATAGTGTGAAAGAAATACCATCGAAAATAGTCAAAATGATCTTTATAATTCCCATGAGAGGCTAAGAGGATTTGTTAGCGCATATGATAGTATTATGTGTGGGAGAAGACTCAATGAAGTGAAGAAACTATGTTGCAAGGTAATATGCTTGGTTGTACCACTACCAAAGTACCACTAATTTGAGTATGCTACAAACAGACATTGCTCATGAGAAGATGGGGCATAGCTTCAATGATTCATAAACACCCATTCTTCATTTCAAACAAGGTAAGTAGACTCTGTTTTAAGTGTAAAGGCCTTTGTAATAGTCATTCCAGTCTCTTTCTTCTTTGACTCTTTTGTAGTTAGTTTAGGAAAACTTTCAATGACATGATCATTTGCCTTATAGTACTTGAAAAATTGTTTTTTCTTTTTTGTCTTCTTGTAATCTTTCTCTTCCTTATTTGAGTCTGCAACATTGCTAGATTTTCTCTTACTAGTATATGATCTCCATTTACCTTTGCCCTTTTGACTAGCTAAGAAAGCTTGATGTGCAACATGCATAATTGGCATGCTCTACCTAGAATGATCTTTTACAAAAAGAATAAATCCTCAAATGTTAAGCCATTTGGATCTCCTCAAATCATCAAATGAAGAGAAAAAACAAAACTCCAATTAGAATTTGGAAGGCGATTAAGAATAGTGTACACAAGTGAACTATCTAGAAAGATTTCATCAATAGAAGTAATCCATTCTTTCAAATCCTCGATCTTTGTCAGAAAAGTGTCCATTGAATCTCCTTCATTCATATGCTCACTCTCCAATTATTTTTGGAGGTGAAAAAATGAGCCTCATTCGCAGTTCTATATGAGTATCCAAAACATATTTTCCTATTCGCAAGAGCAAATGTGGTCGCTCTATTGTCAAAGATCCATTCTTGAGATGAACTTGAAGTTACTAAGGCATTGGCCTCTGTGGAAATAAATAGGTCTTCACTGGAATAGTGAGTCCTATGCGGATCCAATGTCCAAAGTTATTGCCACATTTGAGGACTATCAACGTAAACTAGCATTATGTGGTCGCCAAGTTTCTAGTGAAGATATGGCCATCTGACTCCTTAATAAGCTTCCTAGATTATACAAGATATTTGTAACCAGCCTTTATAATCGGGGCCAAGTTCTAACTTGGGAAGAGGTTCGTCAACTTCTGCTCCTCCATGACTCATGAGAAAAGTTGGCTTCCTCACAAGACACAAGCATAAATGCTAAGGGACCCTTCCACAAGGGAAAACATGCTAGTCATAGTACTATCAATGCACCCATGCAAGGATCCTACACTTCCTCAAAGAAGTTTAGTTGTAATTTCTGTGGAAAAATAGGGCACTTAAGAGGAATTCTAATAAGCTAATCCAATATGGAGGTGAAAATTTTTTGAGAAGAACCCTACATTGTAGGTGCATTGGGATGATGCGGCATATTTACTCCAAGTAAATCCATCCTTTTGCCCTGTGCTACGAAGAAGACCCTAGATGCAATTTTGGGAGGTACAATGATAAGGCACAATAATTTACCAATGGCTTAATTATTCATTATTGCCAAGCCCACCACATAATTACTTACCGATTGTAAGATTACATGGTGCGTACCATCAAATTTTGGATACTGAGATATGTGTTAGTACTAGATTTAGCAATCAAAATGACAAATAAAGTATTAAGCATGCTTCTCACAACTTTAAAGGTGAGGAATATACATTTTTGACCTTCACCGACATTAACCAAGGAACTGAAAATCCGATTTTTTACCTTTCTATCATGCCTAACTGCCTCATTATAATAACCATTTACTCTAGACTAACGTTTTTGCCAAGTTCATACATGCAAATATTTGAAGAAGCATTCTTTACATGACTTTTTGAAATGGACTCTGAAATATTTTTGAAAATGTCTTCCAACTTAAACGCTCGACTAGTTGCATTCAAGAGGAGGCATGTGTGGAGGGAGAATCAAGCAAGAAAAGAAGAAGAAGAAAATCAAAATCAAAGTAGCTCAATAATAGACTAACCCATGCCCAAAACCCAGCAAGGCCCCCACCAAGCTACAATACAAAGCAAGGACCCGAGGAGTGAAAACAAAGAAGTAAAACAAGGTCCTTACCACACCCATAAGGTCCTTCTAGCAATGGGAAGAACTCTAATAAAAGGTGACTAAATATACATCACCTTAGTTATTGGGTGCGTGCGGTGAAAAGAAGTAAACATGCAAAAAAGAATGCAAGCAAGGATCCGAAGAGTGTAGACAAAGAAGTAAACAAGGTCCTTCTAACAATCAGACACAAAGAACTCTAGTGGAAGGTGACTAAATATACATCACCTTAGCCATTAAGCACATGCATGGCAACCATAATGAATATAACAACCATGATGTGTGATACAAGGAATTCCAATGGTTCGACAGAAACATTGGACTTAGATTTGGACAAGTGGACAATCGAACATGAAACATCAAGGCAAAAACAATCAAGTTGAAGAACCATGCAGGAGAACAGAAGCCTATCAAGGGATGACCGAGACTAAGAGGGGGAGAGTGTTGTAGAAAAAAGAAGCAGGCCCAAAAAAAAATTTCAAATCTAGGCTTAAGTTTTCTTCTTCAAACTTCCATGATACTCAATCAAGAGCCATGTAAATGCTCTAGAGGAGTCCTATAGATGCATGAATCCCAAATATTGTAACATTAGCATTGTACAATAGTAGCAATTTAATGATTTCCAATAAAAGTGCCGATCTCTTGTGTGAAAGGACCATTTTTAGGGCACATGTATATAAGTCACTTGATGACTCTTTGTAAGGACTTTTTGCCATTGTGAGTAGTCAAGCTGAAATTTCGAATTTGCTTCTTCTCTACTGAGTATCATCTTCTCCAAGAGCTTGTATGTGTGTTTGATGCTTGAGATGTGTGTCTACGAGTGTGGTCTACCCTTCCTTATCTTGTTTTCATCGCGATAATGCATGTGTGAAGCTAGGTGAGCTATGAAGTAGGAGTTGGTGTTTCCCACCACTCACTATTTTTCTCATAACTTGAAGCAACACAATTGGATGCGTCTCATCAAGAGCTTCGAAATGAACCTCCTATTGACCATATTTGAATTTCTAAGCTGAGAGAAAAGCCCCAATTGCTGCAGCAAGTATCACGACGTGCATTTTCAGAAGGATAAGTGATTTGAGTGGTAGATGCACTTATGATTCATGCATTGTTAGCACTTTCACTTCTTTTTCAATCGTGGGTGGTTGAGGTATAATCTCAGTTGGCACAAGTCCCTAAGGTTCTACTACTTAGGTACACAATGAACCACCCCTACAATAGAACCCAATCCACTAAACACTAGATGAAATAGAGTTTGTGAATATGGTGAATATAGATGTACATACGGCATGATTTAAGTGCAGAAGAAGAACGGGAGTTGATAGATTTGTTGAGAGAATATAGACATGTCTTCACTTAGAGTTACAAGGATTTGAAGGAAGTGGATCTAGATATATGTTCTCACCGAATCGCGATGTCCCTGGAAGCCAAGCCTACCAAGCAGAAACCTAACACCTACAATGATAATTATGCTGCCAAAATCAAGGATGAGATCGATTGTCTGATAGAAGGTGGTTTTGTCTATGAAATTGAGCATACTGAGTGGGTATACTCCATTGTTGTTGTGCCAAAAAAGGATGGAAAACTTTTTGTGTGCATTAACTTGAAAAACATTAATGTAGCCACTATACAAGATAGTTATTCCACTCCCATCACCAATCATCTCTTAGAACGAGTAGCATGCAAGGAATCTTATAGCTTCCTTGATGGATTCTCACGCTACAACCAAGTGGCCATCACCCTTGAAAATCAACATAAGATGGCTTTCTATTGATATATTCTGGTAGTGATGTGTGTGAACACACTTAGGACCATCAAACACTTTTTTCCCTCTTTAAGGAATTGTTTTGCAAATAGTGTAAAGGAAATGATAATGTCATAAAGATTTGTCCAAAATTGGTTGCAAAAGGGGCAAAGAAGAAAGAGGCTAGAATGGTTGTTGTAGAGGCTTTTACACCTAAAACAGAGTTTGCTAATCTTATGCATAATGAAGAATGGATGTCTACTACTATTTGCAGTTATGGCCCATCTTCTCATGAGTAGTGTATGTCTGCATTAGACTTAGATGTTTGGTACTTTGATAGTAGGGAAACCAAACATATTACCTCATAGCACAATTTCTTCACTTCAACTCAGCCTGCCCCTACAGGGAATAGTGTCACATGTGGCAACAACTGCTCTTATACTGTCATGAGAGTTGATAAGATCATTTTGCATACTCTTGATGGTACCTCTTTTACATTGTTGGATGCTTAATTTTTGATAGGGATCAAGAAAAATCTATTATCGCTTTCAACATTAGCCAAGATCGGCTTGGTTCTGAAATTTGGTGATGATGGATGTACATTTCATGATATTTCAAATGGTGATGTTATTATTGCTTCTCACGTTTAATATTTTGAGCTATATAAGCTCATAGATGATGAAAAATCAAAGAGGTGATGTAGCATGTGTAGTTCAAGATTCCTAAGCTATGTCACATGCAAAGCTTTGGCATGCATGCTTTGTTCATCTGAATTATGCTAGTTTTCTATGCCTATAGGAATCTGAAATGGTGTCCTCTCTGCCCAAACTTGAGGCACCTTGTAAACATGTCTGTGAAGGTTATATTATGGGAAAAATGCATTGTTCCTCCTTCCCAAAAGATGTTTCAATTCGAGCTACTAAGAACTTGTAGCTTGTTCACAGAGTCTATGGTCCTATGCAACCACCTTCTTTTGGGAACTATCTTCACTTTATGACTTCCATTGATGATTTTTCCAAGCATGCATGGGTGTATCCATTGAAAGCAAAGTCTCAAGTGTTTATATGCTTCAAACAATGTATGGTTTTGATTGAAATTTTTTAGCATGCATGGGTGTATCCAAAAGCAAGCTTATGTGCTTCAAAGAGTTTCTAGTTTTTGTTGGAGTTAGATGTCTACGGAACCACGTGAACAGCACAAGGAAGAAGAAGAAGCTTGGAGCAAAACACACAATACTGAATATATTACTAGAGAATGTACAAAGATAAGTATCCCATTAGGGCAATAGGCATATATTCAAGCCGGGGGAAAAAAACCTCCTAAAGAGGGAAAAAAGTGCCTCAACGGTCCTAGTGTGTTCACACACATCACTACCTAAATATATCAACAAATCCCCCCTGGGAGTGATGCGGTGAACAAGGAGCTGGCACTCATGTATAAGGAAGTGCCAAGCTATGTAGAAATCACTCCACAAAAGGAAGTAAGCCCAAAGCTTTGCGAAAAGCTTCAAACTTCTCCCTAGGTAGAGCCTTCGTGAAAAGGTCTACAATGTTCTCCTATGTAGGCACATATGCCAAGCTGATCTCCCCAGTAGAGAACCTCTCCCTGACATAGTGATACTGCACCTCAATGTGCTTAGTGCGAGCATGGAACACAAGGTTCCTCGCAACTGCCAATGCGCTCTGACTGTCAGTGAAGATGGTGGTGGCAGAAGTCTAACAACACCCAAATCAGCCATAAGGCGTCTGAGCCACACACACTCAACAGTCGCTGTGAAAGCTGCCCTATACTCAGCCTCACAACTGGAAGTGGCCACAGTAGGCTGCTTCTTGCTCAACCAGATATACATGAGCTACCAAGCATGAAGCAAAAGCCACTAGTGGACACACAAGTGTCATACCAACTAGCCCAATCAGAGTCAGAAAAAGCATGCAAATCTGGCGGTAGTGATCCCCCCTTGGGATAAAACAACCCAAGTAGCCGAGTACCACGCAAATAGCAAAAGATGCGCTTAACTGCCTGTCAATGCTTGACTCCTAGGCAATGCATAAACCTGCTCATCTGTGAGATAGCAAATTGAATATCTGGCCAAGTAATGCATAAGTAAATCAAGCATCCAACAGCCTGCTGATAGAGAAGAACATCGAATGAATCTCCAACATCATGAAGACTCAATTGTAAACTTGTCTCCATAGGAGTGGCAATAGGCTTACAATCTTCAAGGCCAAAATGCTACAATAATGTGTCAATATATTTCGTTTGACACAAAGCCATTCCACCATCAACTTGCATAAACTGAATGCCCAAATAGTGATGCAAATGCCTCAAATCAGACATCTCAAATGAGGCATGCAAATCAGCCTTAAAATCAGCAATATGCTTCTCAATAGGAACCAGTGAGCAGCATGTCATCAACATAGACAACAATGATTAGAAGCACAGCATTAGCACGCTTAACATATAAGGTGCTTTCAGTTGGACTGTTTCAAAACCATGTGCAATCAGATAGGCATGTATCTTCTCATACCAAGCACGTGGTGCTTGCTTTAAACCATATAATGCCTTCTTTAACCTGCACACTTGGTTTTCATGCCCTTTTTGCACAAAGCCACGGGGCTGAAAAACATACACTTCTTCATGCAAGTCACCATCTCATTCCAGAGACTAGATGTAGCCATAACATCTGATGCAAAAGAGGCACTATGAGAGCCTGAATGAGTACGATATGACAGAGGTGCATCTAATTTGCTGTCATGCAAAGTCTGCACCAACCATTTTGGCATAGTTCTTGCCTTCTTAATATCAGCTCGCTCATCAATAAGTGCATCATGTACATCTGCATCAGAAATGGAATTATCTGCATCATCACATGAAACCTGCAAAGGCTGAGAAGTTGCCTCATTAGGACCAGCACTAGACTGTCCACCTGTAAAAAGAGGCAACAAAGTATCATACATGTCTTTGGAGCTAACATATGTCTCCTTAGTACATGAAAGCAATGGCTGAATAGCATCTTCCACAAAAACAACATCATGGCTAACCAGAATGCATTTAGTATGTGGATGATATAGACGATAGCCTTTACTTTCAGAACTGTACCCAACAAAAATACATTTTACTGCTTTATCATCCAATTTTCTGCGATGTTGATTAGGCACTAATGCATATGCCAAACAACCAAAAACATGCAGATGAGCAACAGATGGCTTGCGGTCATGCCAAGCCTCATATGGAGTGATAGACTACAACGCTTTAGTGGGACACCTGTTCAGTACATATGTTGCACACATGATAGCCTCAAGCCAGAAACTATGTGGTAAGGCCTGACTCTTAACCATACACCTTGCCATCTCCATGAGTGATCTGTTCTTTCATTCAGCAACTCCATTCTGTTGAGGTGTATACAACACTATACACTGGTGTTTTATCCCACGTTCAGCCAGAAATGCATTAAAATTAGAAGACATATATTCCCCCTCTCGATCAGAACGGAGGGTGCCCATTTTACATGCTGACAGATTTTCAGCCAAAACCAAAAACTGTTTGAAGCACATGAACACTTTGGACTTTGCCTTCAATGGATATACCCATGCATGCCTGGAAAAATCATTGATGAAAGTCACGAAGTAAAAATAATTCCCAAAAGAAGATGGCTACATAGGACCACAGACATCACTATGTACAAGCTACAATTTCTGAGTAGCCCAAACTGAACCATCTTTTGGAAAGGACAAACGCTGCATTTTGCCCAAAATACAGCCTTCACAAACATGTTTTCCAGGTACCTCAAGTTTGGGCAAAGAGGACACCATTTCCGATTTCTGCAAGCGTAACAAACTAGAAAAATTCGAATGACCAAAGCGTGCATGCTAAAGATTTGCATCTGACATAGACTGAGAATCATTTACTGCACATGCCAAATCATTTACAGATCTTTCATAGTCTATGAGCTTATACAACCCACGACATAAAATGCTAGAAGCAATAATCACATCACCATTTGACAGATCATGAACTGTACACCTGGCATCAACAAATTTCACAACCAAGCCAATCTTGGCTAATGCAAAAACTGATAACAGGTTCTTCTTGAGCCTTGGCATAAATAAATCATCTAACAAAGTGAAGAACTACCATCAACAGTAGTCAAAATGATCTTACCAACTCCCATAACAGGATAAGAGGAGTTGTTGGCACATGTAATAGTATTCCCTATAGGGGCAGGCTCGAGTGAAGAGAAGAAACTACGCTGCGAGGTAATATGTTTGGTCGCCCCACTATCAAAATACCAAACATCTGATAGTCTACTGCAGACATGCACTGCTCATGAGAAGATGGGTCAAAACTACAGACAGTAGTAAATGCCCATTCTTCTTCCTAGACAAGATTAGCAGACTCTGTTTTTGGTGTAGAGGCCTCTGCAACAACTATTCCAGCCTCTTTCTTCTTTGCCTCTTTAGCAGCCAGTTTTGGACAGTTCTTTATGATATGATCATTCCCTTTACAGTACTTACAAAACAATTTTTGCTTTTCTGATTTCTTCTCGTCTTTATCTTCCTTCTTTGAATATGCAAAATTAGTAGATTTGTGCTTACTAATTGAAGAGCTCCATTTTCCTTTGCCCTTCTGACTAGCCAGGAAAGCTTGATCTTCAACTCGCATAATGGACCTGTTCTGCCTCGACTGATCTTCCTCCAACAGAACAGAGACTAACTCCTCAAATGATAAGGCATTTGGATTGCCTTTCATCATCAACCGAAGAGTAGAAGCAAAACTCTGATATGAATCAGGAAGACCATTCAGAACGGCCTGCACAAGTGAGCTATCTGGTATAACCTCATCAGCAGAAATCAACTGTTCCTTCAAGTCTTTGATCTTCGTTAGGAAACTGTCCATAGAATCACCTTCATTCATGTGCTCACTCTCCAACTGTTTTCAGAGGTAAGCAACACAAGCCTCATTCCTAGCTTGGTACAATGTGGTAAGTGTATCCCACGCATCCTTAGCTATTCTGCAAGAGTGAATGTGAGGAATAATGGCATGGTTGACAGACAAAGCTATCAATGCATGTGCCTGGGCATCTGTGCCATCCCAGCGAATCTGCTCTGCAGTAGGTGCAGTAGAAACCACAACATGAACATGAATATGGAGAATATCATCATCTTCGACACCTTCTGCATCAACTTCAGTACTGCAGTTGTAACAGTTGCAGGTGTGATAGGACGTTTTTTGACACCCTGCACAATGTTCCACAGTCCTTTTGCAACCAACACATGTCATATCATATAAGCCCATAACGGGTAGTTGGTACCATCCAACTTATCCTCAACAGCCAACATACGGAATACATCACTGCTTTTAGCCATGGTCAGTGACGAAAATACCTTGATGCAGAAAATTGACTGTATCTCAAAAAGTTGAACAGAACTGCATAGACGAATTTCGCTAGACCTGTAGCAAACTTCGAGATGCTTATATTGGTGAGCAAAAACAGGTATATACCTATGGCACAAAAAGACGAAATAGCCTGCGCAAGCACTGCGATAGTGCGTTCGGAGGCCGAAATGAGCTTAGATCACGATTTCAGTAGCACACAACAAAGCTGTTTTGATCTCAAAAATACGCGGAGTATGCTCACCAAAGTTAGTGCGATTCTGAGACTACAACTAGAAGAGTGTCGACGACGCCCTAGATGAAGCGACGACGTGCTCTGATACCAATTGTTGGAGTTAGATGTCTACGGAAGCAGGCAAACATCACAAGGAAGAAGAAGAAACTTGGAGCACAACACACAATACTGAACATATTATTAAAGAATGTACAAAGATAAGTAGCCCATTAGGGCAATAGGCGTATATACAAGCCGAGGGAAAAAAACCTCCTAAAGAGGGAAAAAAGTGCCATGGCAGTCCTAGTGTGTTCACACACATCACTACCTAAATATATCAACAGTTTTGGCTGCAAAATCTATCAGCATCCGATGTGATCGAGGGGGGGAATACATGTGTTGCAGAGTAAAGAAGCACAGAAAAGGGAGCCCCAAAAATTTTCAAATTATGAGCATAAATTTTCTTCTTCAAATTTCTATGAAAACCTCATGAAGCCATGTAAATGCACTAGAGGAGTCATCTAGATGCATAAGTCCCAATTATTGTAACATAATCCTTGTAACATAGTAGAAAATTAGTGATTTTCAATAAAAGTGCCAGTCTCTTGTGTGAAAGGACCAATTTTAGGGCACATGTATATAAGTCACTTGGTGACTCTTGTAAAAGAATTTTGCCATTGTGAGAATTGAAGCAGTATTTCGAATTTGCCTCTTCCTTGCTGATTATCATCTTCTCCAAGAGCTTTTTTTGTGTGTGCAATGCTTGAAATGTGTGTGCTGGACCATTTTCTACTCCTTCCCATCACGTGTGAACTACTATAGTGTGTGTGTGAGCCTTGAAGAGTTGTGGAGCTTGTGTTGGTGTTTCCCGCCATTCACTATTTTGCTCATAACTTGAAGTATGTTGGTCAACTTTGGTTGAAAATATCACCATTAGAAGCGTCTCATCGAGACCTTCAAAATGAATGCATGATTCACCATATTCAAAGTTTTTAGCTGAGAGAAAAGTTTGAATTTGTGCTTACCACTGTAAATGGAATCGTGATGTGCATTTTCAGAGAAGTAGTGAGTTGGAGAGGTTGTTGAGACAAGTCACATGCATTGTAGCATTGATACTTCACTTACCATCACATGTGCACAGGTCTTCACACACTTGGTACATCTAATCTCTCGGATTGATAAATAAACATGTATTAATCCACCACTATATGCACTTGTGGGGAGATTGAGGTACAATCTCATCGACACAAGTCCCTAAGACTTCACGACTTAGATACACACATTTTTGGTGTCATTGCCGGGGACTAGCCCAATCAAGGTGCCTTTGTGATGGTTATAGCTATGGAATGAATGAGTCGTACTTGTAGAGGTGAATTCAATCGGTGGCAAATCATCAAACATTTCAGCACTTGTTACTTCACACTTTAAGAGTGTGTGCAGTGAGTTTTTAGGTTTAGGTTTAGGAGTAAGGGAGTGAGGAAGAGTTAGGGTTTAGGGAAGAGAGAGGTAGTGTTAGGATAGGTATGTTCCTACCTGGAAATTCAAAAAGAAAAAGATGATTTTTTTTTTTAGTTCAATTCAGTTCATGCACTTGGTCAACCAAGGCCATAAAAGCCAAAAAATACTCATATTCCAATCACTTGTCTTGACGAGTATCCAGGAGAGCAGCAACTGGTATCACAGAAATGGTATCATGGAGAGCGAGCGCGTAGCTGGCATTCTGAGCATAAAGCTTAGACAAGATACTCTTGAAGGTGAGCTTATCAACCCTATAACCTCAAAAAATCAAAAGATCACTCACAGACATGAATGAACACATATGCGGTATCGCGGGGTAGGACAGAAGGGTTGGAGTGAGATTTTTGTGTGGCACACTTGGTCAAGAGTGAAGAGGGGAGAGAGACAAACACTTGGCACAAAAACTTTTTAAGTTTTGGCTACTTTGGCTGCAATATCGTGATCGGTTGAGTTTTGGTATCGCAATACCATAATTCCTTAGTATCGCGATACTCATCTGGTATCATATCGTGCATACTCCCTTGAGGTATCGTGATGCTAACAAGGTATCATGTATCATGAGGTTGAGGTATCGCAATTGCACTTTTATGTGGTATCGTATCATCTAGATCATAGTATCGTATCGCAAGGAAATATGCATATCGTATTGTGCATGTGTTGGTAGTGTATCATGACCTACCAAGCTGGTATCATATCATGAGAAGTGAGCTCCACACAACCTAAAAATAAAACTCTGGGAATTCTAAGAGAAAACTAAAGGAAAGAAGAGGGAAGTAATAGACTTAAGAGGTGAATGAACTTAAGGTTAGGATGGGTGCTAAATAGTCAAAGAACTGTTATTTCATCAGTAGGAAGTGCAGCCCAACCAAGCCATCACTCAATCTACTCAGATACATCAAGTGACTCAGAGGAGGAACTACCCATGGCTTCAGAGGACATGCATGGTTCAGTTCCAAGGGAGGGCTTTATCTCCACCATAGAGGGAGAATACTCGACCTCTTTACAGTATGTATCCACTAATTAACAGGGAGTCCCTATTTACCTTGATGGCATAAATAGATTGGTAGCGAGAATGGTAAACTCTAGGGATTCAGAAATAGTTCCAAGACCCACCGTCAAGTATGAAGGAGGAGTTTACATGGATAAGTTAGGTCAGATCTATGTAGTGACTGAAAATCTTGACTAGATCAATGAAAGAGGGGAACTAGAAGGACAAGGAACTTCAGGAAAACCTAATGACAAAGACACTATGACTACCCCAAGAGGCAAGTCCGTAGTGACTCAAGTCTTGAGAGGAGACCTAATACCTCAAGATGACTATCTATTGGATGTATATTTGATCCATGGGTCAAAACTACTTTTACAAATCGACTCACCTACACAAGGAGAAGAAGTAAGCCCAATAACTATCTATGAGCTGAAGGATCCAAAGGATGAATTTAGAGTCACGTACCTAGAACAAAATCAAAGGAGGTATTCGCCGATAGATGAAGTTGATAGGTCTCAATTGAAATACATGGGTTTGCCTGTATTCCCTCTGTGAGAGTAGGCAACGACCTCGCAAAACCCTTTTGGATCTCACCTAGGAACATCAGGTCAAACAAATCAACGAAGCATCCCTAACAAAACTCATGTTCAATTCTCTATGTCGGGATTACATTCGCACAGTGAAGCCAATCTAGGGATAGAAATATGAATAGACCACCCATTAGGCCAAGACCACAACCAGGTGTAGGACCAAGAATGCATCCAGTTAGGCCAGCAATTCCTGTAATGATTAGACCCCCAGAGCCAGTGAGAAGGTTGAGACTAATCCAAGTAGCTAAATGCATGATGAATCATTATGACAACACATGAGAGCCTTATGACCATATTGCTGAATTCAAGCAAGTGTTGCGAGCAGAGCAAATTGATGACTTTTTTGTGCAATACAAATAATTTGGGCTAACCCTCACAGGAACAACCTTAACCTAGTTCCAACCTTTGGATCCAAATCACTTTGGAAATATTGAACAATTTTTCCAAGAGTTTATTGGGGAATCTACCATGCGAGGGATTAAACACAATTCATCATCTTTGATTCATAGCTTCAAACAAGCCCCAAATGAAACAGTAAAAACAACGGCCCGAAGATTTAACCAATATGTTGACAGATGTCCAATCATAGAGAGGCCCTCACATCAAAAGATGATATCCCTATTCTCAGATGGGTTGACCAATGGGACGTTAAGAACCCTAGTCTACATAAAAGGATTACAGACATTGAGTGAGTGCCTTCAAGAATGCATTGACCTAGAAGACAACCTAGCAGATGACCTCAAAAATACTCAAAGCTCCACTAAATCAGAAGACACTAGGAGTACGATGACATCTAGTTCAAGTAATGTGGAGGAATTAGTAGAATTGGTAGCCAAGAAATTGGGAGTGCATGGGCAAAGAAACTATCAGAACCCACCCATGAGAATGCCAATGCTGAGAAGATGCAACTTGTGGAGTGGAGACCATCCATCTCATACTTGTACAAGAGGAGGTTTAGGCATGCAACAACGTTACCCATACAATAGACAACCACCCCAAGGACCCAACCTGTACTATCATCTTGAGTAGAAATTTACTAATCACACTACCGAAAATTGTCCATTCAGCAGACAACCAAGGCTAGTAACTCAACCCCAATATAGACCTTATGGATATCCTCCCAGAGAGCAAGGTAGAGATATTCCTAGATACAACACCTATCCAGGACCACAAGGAGCACCCAGGTCATATGAGCAAGGAGGATATGGACAACCACAACCATTGTTAGGACAACAACCACCCCATCCACAGAATGTAGTGCCTATCAAATACACCCAACCAGAGGAAAACATGGAAAGAACCATAGTACCAGCCACACCTTTAGCTAGTATAGAAACGAAAAATCAATGATATGAGCAGACCCAGGGAGAATTCTATCCGTATGATGCCATTCTGGTAGAGTATGACCAAACCTATGAGCAACAATATTACGATTATGAAGGGTATGACAACTCTACCAGAATATGCGAACTTGATGTATACTGCACCTAAAGCACCATCCCCAATGAGACCACCTATTAGACCACCTGCACCAAGAGGACCATGTTAGAGGTGCAATGGAGACCACTTCATAAGGGAATGTACATTTCCATACAATCCACCACCTCCTAGAACATGGGAAGGGTATTGCAATGGTTGTGACAAGGAGAATGTGTTTAGAAACTGCCCGAAAAACCCCAATTAGGTCGTTGCTTGTTAAGCTCAGTGCTTCCAATACATTAGGAATTAGAAAAATTCCTTTTGGAGATATCAAATTAGCTTAATAAGATAATGATTCCAAGTGGAATCACTTAAAATGATTGACTATACATGGAGCAATCAATTTAGCAAGTAAAGCATTACCCTTGATTTTTTAGGACCTCTGTAGAGTTTGACCAGTGATCAGTTCGACGCGCTTTTCTCCCAATCCACTGAATGGGATGTCTTCACTGAGATATGAGCAATACAAAGTGACTTTCTGAGTGACAATAACAGAGAGATCAACAGATATAAAGAATGTTCTATTGTATTATGAAACAATGTTGTACATGATCATTGACATGATAATCAATGCCCAATAATAGATAGAGGTGTAGGCTATGATGTGAGCCTCACTCTCTTTCAATATGCTCACCTAATGCCTCGAAATTGGAGTGATCTATACTGCAAGTTTTACATTCATCTTTTATAGATGTTTCATTGAAATTTTGAATTTGAATTCAAACTTTGGCTGTCACTGGAAAGTGATCCCTAATCTAGGAGATATTCTCTCCAAACGAAGTCGTAGCTTTTCCTTCTAACTAACTCCACGAGTTTTGTGGTAGTTACAAATATTCCTCTAAGTCAAATAAACTTTTACAAATGGTAAAAGGTAAAGAGACTCATAGCAATGGTTCCCATGGAGATTCAATTATTCCTCATAGGATCTTCTCATGCCTAGCCAAGTGTGTAGGCTTGGCACTTGCATCAACATCCTCTACCACCACCATCTTCACTAACAGTCTGATTGCATTGGCAGTTGTGAGGAACCCTATGTTCCATGCTCGCACTAAGCACATTGAGGTGCACTATCATTATGTTAGGGATAGGTTCTCTATTGGAGAGACCAATTTGGCATGTGCCCACAAAGGAGAACGTTATAGACCTTTTCACAAGTTCTCTACCTAGGGAGAAGTTCAAATCTTTTTGCAAATCTTTGGGCTTACTTTCTTTTGTGGTTTTATTCCACATAGTTTGAGACTTCCTTGTAGATGTGTGCTGGCTCCTTGTTCACTGGTTTAGGGAAACTTTCATAGTGACTATTGAGTGTGTGTGTGGCTCAGACATCTTTTGGCTAATTTGGGTGTTGGTCAGTCCTCCGCCATCACCATCTTCACTGATAGTCAGAGTGCATTGGCATCTACATAGAACCCTATGTTCCATGCTTGCACTAAGCACATTGAGGTGCACTATCATTATGTCAAGGAGGGGTTCTCTACTAGAGTATAGGGCAGATTTCATAGTGACTATTGGCCGTGTGTGGCTTAGATGCCTTTTGGCTAATTTGGGTGTTGGTAAGTCCTTTGCCACCACTATCTTCATTAACAGTCAGAGTGCATTGGCAGTTGCGAGGAACCCTATGTTCCATGCTCACACTAAGCACATTGAGGTGCACTATCATTATGTCAGGGAGAGGTTCTCTGTTGGAGATACTATTTTGGCAAATGTGCCCACATTGGAGAAGGTTGCAGACCTTTTCATAAGTTCTCCACCTGGGGAGAAGTTCAAAGCTTTCTACAAAGCTTTGAGCTTACTTCCTTTTGTGGATTGATTCCACATAGCTTGAGACTTCCTTGTAGATGAGTGCTAGCTCCTTGTTCACCACATCACTCCGAGAGGGGATTTGTTGATATATTTTGGTAGTGATGTGTGTGAACAGACTTAGGATCACCGGGGCACTTTTTTCCCTCTTTATGAAGTTTTTCTCCCGGCTTGTATGTACGGCTATAAGCCTAATGGGTTACTTATCTTCATACATTTTTCACTTGGTAATACATTCAGATTTTTGTGTTGTGCTCCAAGCTTCTTCTTCTTCCTTGTGCCATTCACGTGCTTCCATAGACCTCAAACTCCAACACTTTCTCCATAGAATGGGGTATCTTTGCATTTTGAGTAATTTCATTTGGGCTCACCAATGCCCCTGCTACATTCCAGAGGTTGATGTTTCATGTGTCCAAGGAATTATTGCAAAATAATTTAGAGGTCTATGTGGATGACTTTATGCTCACTCAAACATTAGGCAAACCCAAATCCCTGAACTTAAACATGTCTTTGACAAATGTAGAGAATATCAGGTCTAACTGAGCCCAGAGAAGTGTGTCTTCATGGTCAAGCAATGTAAGATTCTAGGACAAGGAAGTGTGTCTTCATGGTCTCGAGACCAAAGAATGTCAAGGAAGTACAAGCTTTCATGGGTCACTGTGGTTAGTACACACACTTCATCCACATGTATGCTATAATTGCAAAGCCCTTGTACAACCTTCTGAGTAACTTTGAGTGTAAGAAAGAGTGTGAAAACTCTTTCAATGTGCTCAAACGATGATTATGTTCAACCCCAATTTTGACCATGCCAGATTGGAACAAGCAATTCCATGTTCATGTGGATGCTTCTAATTTTGCAATTGGATGTGTGCTAGCACAACCTATGGGTGAAGGTTATATTGATCTTTTAATTGCATATGCTAGTAGGAAACTCAACATAGCAAAGATAAATTACACAACCACATAAAGGGAAGGATTAGGTATGGTGTATGTAGTCAAGAAGTTTACACATCATTTGCTTGCAAATAAGTTTAAGTTCTTTACAAATCACTAGGCTCGACTACACCTAGTGAACTAACCTTGCAACACAGATCAATTAGTAAGATGGTTTCTCTTACTATTGGAATGTAATTTTGAAGCAGTGGTCAAGAAAGGCAAGTCACCTTCAGGTGGATCACCTATCTAGATGAACTTCAAGAGAACCACAACAAGGAGTATCAGATGAACTTCCTTATGCTTACTTTTTCAACTTGGAAGTAGTACCTGATTGGGACCTAAAGCTATTGTGCCAATTCTTACCTTTAGACCCAAACATCCCATAATGAGAACAAAGGATAAAAGAGGTGGTTAAGACTCAAAATTACCACATAATCATAGGAAATATATACAAACACACTGATCAAGGAATCTTAGCTTGCAGTGTGCAAGAAGACAAATATGCTAAATGGTTGCGATTAGCACATGTAGTTGCATTAGAACAACACCATTCAAAACATTGAACCCTACATACTCTAAAAAGATTTGGTGTGTATCGGCCAAGTATGGAAGCATACTTATATAGGATGTGTAAGGATTGTCCAACATGTATTACTAGACCTCCATTACAACATGCTACTTTGTATCAAGTGTCATCAATAACGGATTGGGGAAATCCATTAGTTGACTTTTTCAGGAAGAAACATTCCCTCAAGAGATGAAATTAGCAAGAAGGAGTCTAAGGTAGGAGGCTCAAGGCTATATGCTCATTGAAGATAGTATATATAGGCATGGATGAGATGGATATCTTAGACTATGTGTCCATGAAAGTGAGTATCTAAAGATCTTGGAAACTACACACCAAGGCATGGTAGGAGGACACTTTGGCCCTAAGTGAGTGATCAAAGAAATTCCATTCTCAGGTCTTTGGTGGCCTACCCTTCATATGGATGTGCATACGTATGGGAAGAGGTGTGACATATTTTAGAGAACTCAATATTCTATACATAAGATTGAGATTCCACTAAGGCCCATGATGGGAGGACATGCATTCTCTAAGTGGGGAATAAACTTTGTCGGCCATATTAATCCCCCAACCAAGAGTCCACATGTTGAGTATATCATTATCACAATGGATTGTCTGACCAAATGGGTAGAAGTTAAAGCAACAAAGAAGAATGATGCACATATAACAACCAAGTTTTTATTGGGAAATGTATTTACAAGATATGGATTATTGATAGAATTGTTAAGTGACCATGGTACCCACTTTTTGAATGAATTCATTGAATACTTATTACAAGAATTCATGGTCATTAACATGAAGTCTATGTTGATATATTTAGGTAGTGATGTGTGTGAACACACTAGGACCGCTCGGGCACTTTTTTCCCTCTTTAGGAGGTTTTTTTCCCCCCGGCTTGTATATACGCCTATTGACCTAATGGGCTACTTATCCTTGTACGTTCTCAAGTAATACATTCAGTATTGTGTGTTGTGCTCCAAGCTTCTTCTTCTTCCTTGTGCTGTTCGCATGCTTCCGCACACGTCTAACTCCAACAATTGGTATCAGAGCAGGTCGTCACTTCATCTAGGGTGTCGTCGACACTCCTCTGGTTGTGGTCTCAGAATCGCACGAATTTTGGTGAGCATACTCAATGTGTTTTCGAGATCAAAACTGCTTTGCTCTGTGGTGCCGAAATCATGATCTGAGCTCGTTTCGGCCTCCGAACGCACTATCGTAGTGGTTGTGCAGGCTATTTCGTCTTTTTGTGCCAAAGGTAAATACCAGTTTTTGTTCTTCAGTATAAGCACCTCGAAGTCTGCTATAGGTCTAGTAGAATTTGTCTCGGCAGTTCTGTTCAACTTTTTGAGATACATTCAATTTTCTACATCAAGGTATTTTAGTCACTGGCCATGGCTGAAAGTAGTGATGTATTCCGTATGTTGGCTGTTGAGGATAAGTTGGATGGTACCAACTACCCGTTATGGGCTTATGTGATGCGACATGTGTTGGTTGCAAAAGGGCTATGGAACATTATGCAGGGTGTCGAAAAACATCCTATTACACCTACAACGATTACAACTACAGGTACTGAAGCTGATGCAGAAGGTGTCGAAGATGATGATATTCTGCATATTCCTGTTTGTGTTGCGGTTTCTTCTGCACCTACTACAAAGCAGATTTGTTGGGATGGTAGAGATGCCCATGCACATGCATTGATAGCTTTGTCTGTCAAAGGTGCCATTATTCCTCACATTCGCTCTTGCAGAACAGCTAAGGGTGCTTGGGATACACTTACCACATTGTACCAAGCTAGGAATGAGGCTCATGTTGCTTACCTCCGAAAATAGTTGGAGAGTGAGCACATGAATGAAGATGATTCAATGGACAGTTTCCTAACGAAGATCAAAGACTGGAACAATTGATTTCTGCTGATAAGGTTATACCAGATAGCTTTCTTGTGCAGACCGTTCTGAATGGTCTTCTTGATTCATATTAGAGTTTTGCTTCTACTCTTCGGTTGATGATGAAAGGCAATCCGAATGCCTTATCATTTGAGGAGTTAGTCTCTGTTCTGTTGCAGGAAGATCAGTCCACGTAGAACGTGTCCATTATGCGAGTTGCAGATCAAGCTTTCTATAAGCCTATTGCCACTCCTATGGAGATAGGTTTATGATTGAGTCTTCATGATGCTGGAGATGCATTTGATGCTGTTCTCTATCAACAGGCTGTTGGATGCTTGATTTACTTATTCATTACTCCGCCAGATATTTAGTTTTTTGTCTCACAGATGAGCAGGTTTATGCATTGCCCACGGGTCAAGCATTGGAAGGCAATTAAGCGCATCTTTTGCTATTTGAGTGGTACTCGGCTGCTTGGGTTGTTTTATCCGAAGGGGGGATCACTACCGCCAGATTTGCATGTTTTTTCTGACTCTGATTGGGCTGGTTGCTATCACACTCGTGTGTCCACTAGTGGCTTTTGCTTCATGCTTGGTAGCTCGTGTATATCTTGGTTGAGCAAGAAGCAGCCTACTGAGGCCACTTCCAGTTGTGAGGCTGAGTATAGGGAAGCTTGCACAGTGACTGTTGAGTGTGTGTGGCTCAAACGCCTTATGGCTGATTTGGGTGTTGGTCAGACTTCCGCCACCACCATCTTCACTAACAGTCAGATTGGCAGTTGCGAGGAACCCTGTGTTCCATGCTCGCACTAAGCACATTGAGGTGCATTATCACTATGTGAGGGAGAGGTTCTTTGTTGGGGAGATCAGCTTGGCATATGTGCCGATGCAGGAGAACATTGCAGACCTTTTCACGAAGGCTCTGCCTAGGGAGAAGTTTGAAGCTTTCCACAAAGCTTTGGGATTACTTCCTTTTGTGGAGTGATTTCCACATAGCTTGGCACTTCCTTATACATGAGTGCCAGCTCCTTGTTCACCGCATCACTCCCACGGGGGATTTATTGATATATTTAGGTAGTGATGTGTGTGAACACACTAGGACCACCGGGGCACTTTTTTCCCTCTTTAGGAGGTTTTTTTCCGTCGACTTGTATATACGCCTATTGCCCTAATGGGCTACTCATCCTTGTACATTCTCTAGTAATACATTCAGTATTATGTGTTGTGCTCCAAGCTTCTTCTTCTTCCTTGTGCTGTTTGCGTGCTTCCGCAGATGTCTAACTCCAACAGTCTACTCCATACCACCCAGAGGGCAATGGACAAGTAGAGAGCACAAAAAAGATTCTATGCACTGTGTTGACTAAGCTTGTTAATAATAAATGCTCTGATTGGGTCAAACAGGTCCATCATGCTATTTTGGCATATCAAATTGCCTACAAAATGGTAGTTAATGCCACCCCCTTTCATATGGTGTTTGGTTAGAACACATTGCTTCCATTGGATTTTGTGATACCCACACTAAAGGTGGCACAAGAGAATCAATAGGCTGACCATAAGCTATCATCGAGGATCTTTGACCTAGAATAGTTAGGTGAAACCAGATTGAGAGTAGCTACAAGAATATATGCTACAAAAAAGAGACAAAAGGCATATTTTGATCCACACATAAAAGACAAAGGATTAAAAGCAGGAGACCAAGTCCTAGTGTATACATTGAAGCAACATGCTCAAAATCTATTATTTGCATTCATTTCTTGTATTGATAGTTTGATCATAGGATCACCCTCTTATGTAAGTTGCAAAGCATTTAACTTTGTAAAAGGGAAAAGTAAAAGACCTAGAAGCCACGAGCTAGAAGTGTTTGGGATTGATTTTCAATCAGTCAATAAAAAGGTAGATGTGTTGGTGCAAGTGTCCAAGCCATCACACTTGGCTAGTCATGGAAACAAATATATACAGTCACTTCATGAAGCATGTGAAATTTGTCTTGTAATACTTGGCCATTTACCCTTTGTAAAAGTTGTTTTGAAGAGAATCTTTTAACTCCACACATCTCGTGGAGGTAGAAAGCATATTAGCTACAAATTTTCCAATGAGAGAATATCTCCTAACTTTGAGGAGAACTTTTAGGTAAAGCCAAGCTTGAATTCAAATTCAAACTTGGAGGTAAAACATCTATAAAAGAGGCTTGTAAGATCCCAGCTTGAGTTCCCCATTTTCTCAACTTATTGATGATCTTTTGTAGAGTCTAAGTAGCTTACATCTTAGCTCACTTAAATCACTATCATTGGGCATCTTCTCTATGCCAATGATTATGTACAACAATGTTCTATAATACATTACATCATTGATTATCTCTGTTCATCTCTCTACTATGACCACTCAATAAAGTGAACTTTGAATGCTCATATCTCAGTCATCTCTCAACCATTTTCAGTGTTCTATAATCAACACCAAAGTTCTCTCTGGTCATTCTCTCTGTAGCTCCTAAAAAATATGGGGTAAGCATCAAATTGCTAAAGTGATTGCTCATTGTATGGTTCAACATTTTACGTGATTCCACTTGGAATCATTAGATATCTAAGCTAATTAGATACCCTCAAAAGGAAGTTTCCTAATTGCTACTGTATTGAGAGCACCGAGCAAAATATCCTCCAAATCTCAAGACCAAAATAACAAGTTTTTTGTCACTAGCTAATTACAAAGTTATCTATTTTGATCTAATTGTTTGAAGCATCATTTCCAAAGTACATAGGTACTTATTTGGTGTCATTTGCAATCTATGAGGGCCTAATAAATAACCCTGAAGTGAAATAGGGTAGGTACTAAGCACGTTTTGGCAGTACCACCTCACTTCCTAGAGGTATCCATCCATCTCTTCCAATAGAGGTATCAGAGCAATTGAGTAAAAATGGGAGATGGTTTCCCTTCTTTTATTGATATCATGAAGGCCTAATACATATCCCTGAAGTGAAATAGGGTTATGAGGGCCTTATTTGCAATCTATGAGGGCCTAATACATAACCTTGAAGTGAAATAGGGTAGGTACTAAGCACGTTTTGGCAGTACCACCTCACTTCCTAGAGGTATCCATCCATCTCTTCAAATAGTGGTATCAGAGCAATTGAGTAAAAATGGGAGATGGTTTCCACTGAGGATGAAGACATACTTACAAGGAAGGAGTCTTTATGGATACATATTAGGGTATGAGGAGATGCCCATTTTCAAAAGCAAAGGGCAACCTACAAGATAGGAGCTTGAAAGGCTCAACTCATGGTGTGCCAAGGATGCTCTAGCAAGGTCATACTTACTTAAATCTATCTTTGACTTCCTTCATCCACACATTAGGAATTGTAAAACCTCCCAAGAGACTTGGGATACATTGTTTTCATACTTTTCTTCCAACACAAGAGCTAGGAAAAATCAATTGTGGATTGATTTTACTACTCAAAGGAAACAACCCAAGTAGAATGTTTTAGAGTTTGTGACTAAAGTTAAAGATGTGGCTGATCAATTGGCAATCATAGGAGAGGAGATTGAAGAGGAGCAAATAGTGAGACAAATAATGAATGCCATCAAGGCAGATGATAAGTGGAAAGCCTTCACAACTACTATGGACTTGTACATGGACATGCAGATTCTAGATCTTACCACACTCATGGGACAACTCTTTACCCATGAAGCCAAGCTCAACAAAAATGGAGAACCATCAAGAGGTAACAACTCTTCTGCCCTATACACAGATAAAGAAAGTATAGAGAGAAAGGGAAAAGCAAAAAGGTTGAAGATGAAGGTACTACTTCTCAAGCTAATTATGCAGGGAGAGGTAGGAACTCAAGAGGAAGGGGCAGAGGAGGTAAGCAAGGTAGGGGGAGACCTTTCAACTCTTCTCCATGCAACATATGTGGATTATCTAATCACACTATACATGAGTGCTATAGGAACGTCAAGAACAGAGAGGAAGAGGATATCAAAGAGGTGGCTACTCACAATCAAGAGGAAGGTTCAACCATAACCAAGTCTACAACAACAATTCCACAACAATTATCAAGGAGGATACAAATCAGGAAAGGACTTCAACAATTACACAGAGGATCAAGTGGATTTGCTTCTCATTATGAATATGACTTCAAAACAAGGTATGAATGATGAGCACCTCTTCTATATTGACTCACGATGTTCAAACCATGAAGCAAACAATGTAGCTCTTCTTTTTGATCTTGACAAGCCCAAGGGAAAGCATCAAGTACAAGCAGGTGATGACACTAAGCACTCAGTGGTCAAGGTAGGAAATGTCAAAACTTCTGATGGAAATAGAAATCTGTTGAGCAGGGTTCTTTATGTACCCACTATCACCAAGAATCTGATAAGTGTTGGACAAATAGTGGAAAAGGGTTTGCAGGTTAGGTTCAAAAAATATGGAGCTTTTGTGCAGGACCCCCACCATGGATTCAAGAGAATTGCCAAGGGAGATAAAACAGGTAGACTATTTACATTTGAACTTGAGGACACTAGAAATATTGCACTTTATAACTACAAGGATCAAACATTGTCTAAGCTTGAGATTTGGCATAAAAGATTAGGGCATATTGATGAGAGAACCTTGGAGCAAATATGTAGACATCAATGTGTGATTGGGATACCTAATGTATCCAAGCAATATATGATCTATAAATGTGGTGCTTGCCAATTTCGTAAATCACATTGGTTACCCTTTACAAAGAAAGGTTACATGCATGAGGATTACTTGGAACTTGTTCACATAGATGTGTGGGGACCAAGCAAGCACCGTTCAATTTCAGGCTCAAGGTATTATGTGTCATTCATTGATGATTTCAGTAGGTGGACTATCTTGTACTTTATGAAACATAAAGATGAAGTGTCCAGTTGCTTCAAGAAGTATCTTGCACTTGTGGAAAATCTAACAGGAAGAAGTCTAAAGAGGATAAGGTCAGATGGAGGAGTTGAGTACTTCTCCAATGAATTTGATGCATTCTTGCAGGACAAAGGTATCAAAGGGAGATTTTGGGGCTGATCTTATTGTGTTTGTTCTTTATGTTGATGACATACTCTTGATGGGGACATGTGACAGAAAACTTGACATTCTTATGGTTAATTTGCATCATACTTTTGATGTCATTTATCTTGGTCTTTTGAGCTACCATCTTGGCATCCAATTTGTATCCATTGAAGGGGGGCAATTGTTATGCAAGAACCAAAGCATCTTGAAAAACTACTTTAGGGTTTTGAATTTGAGGATTGCAAGCTAGTTTCTACACCAATTGAGACAAGATTTAGGTTCTCAGTTGAGGATTCGAGTGACGCATTTGACAATTATCTTTATGAGCAAGTTGTGGGATGTCTTATATATGCATGCAACACAAGGTTGGATATATAGTATGTAGTTTCACAGCTGATTTGAATCATGTATAGCCATGTCACTAAGCATTGGCAAGTGGTGGAACATGTTTTTAGATATCTAAAAGGAACTTTGAGCTTACGTAGCTTTAATGGTAAAAACATTCACCAATGCTTGCATTGTTGTGAAGTTGAGTATAGGGCAGACTTCACAACTATAGTGGAGTGTATATGGAATCCCTAATGATGGATCTTTGCATGGAGATTGATGCTTCTACACATATTCTCACTGATAGTCAGAGTGTATTAGTTGTTGCACGAAACCAGTGTTTCATGCATGGACCAAACATTTTGACGTGCATTATCACTATGTGAGAGAGTGCCTTCATGTAGGAGATATTGATTTGGTATATGTGCCTACACAAGATAATGTGGCAAACATATTCACCAAAGTTCTTCCACGGGAAAATGCTGAAGCTTTTCACAGAGTTTTAGGCTTATTACCTTGTGGGCACAGATCTGTCACTCCATTTATGCGTTCACATCTTTTTCTCCGAGCTCTTCCTTTGCATGAGTTCCAAAAATGATGCTCTCCTCACATGCAAAGGAGATACTCTTCTTCTTTTTTATGCAAGAATTCCATGAACACAACTTGATAAACTCCTTCACAAAAGGCTCAAGAATATGATATGTTTGCTCTCCCCTAATTAATTACTCAAAATTTCCTCATGAATTTCCCTCTTGCTCACACAAGCTCTGATATGAAATGAAACATTCGAATCAACTACCTACCACTCTTCTCCCAACCTGCAATAGCACTTGCCCTTGTGCACATCATCCACTTTCCCATCCCTATTTCCCCTTCCCCTTGCATCAACACCCACACCCACAACATCTTCACTCACTCTAGCGTTAATATTATCACCCACAATCAACATTACATTCCATCAAATGTTCGTATGTATGACACAAGTGAGAGATGAGTTCGCATCTCTAAGTACGAGTGTTGGAACTCAAGGTCAAGCACAAAGCATGGAAGCGCATCAAAGAAGTGGACATACAAGAACAAGGAGCAAGTAGGGAGCTCCAAGAAGTACATGTCAAATTTTCAAAAGAATCCCTTATTAAAATAGTGATTTTCATCACTAAAAACCATTGTAAATAGTATTTTCTATTATTGTAACTCCATTTTGAGGAGTCCTCAATCATTTGCGACGTTGGAAGGTAAAAAAACTATCATTTCTGTTATTTTTCTGATTTTTCTTCTCCATCTTCATCATCATCATCATCTCCATCTTCATCCGTCTTCATCTTCATAGAAATTTCTTGTTTTTTTTAGTGCATTTTCACCATTTTCATACCATATTTCATGCATTATTGTGTGGGAAGGAGTTAGGAAGTGCAAGGGAGAGCAAGCGCCTGTGTTGTTTCATGATTTTCTGCACATACGGAGCTCGCCATTGCTCGACGCTCAGAAATTCGAAGTTCCCACCAAAAAACACGATTCTGTGATGAAAATCGTGATTTTGTGAAAAATTCAATTTTTTTTTAAAATCACGATTTTCTATTTCTCGCCTAAAAGCTCTCTGAAAGAAAAATGATTAGTCATTCTCAGAATCGTGATTCTCTGGTTGTGCTCGAAATCGTGATTCTCACAAATCACGAATTTCAGCCAAAAACACGATTTTGTGAAAACACGATTCTCTGTTGGCAATCACGATTTTCAAAAAAACACGATTTTGTGAAAACACGATTCTTTGTTGGCAATTGCGATTTTCAAAAACACGATTTTCATCCAAAATCATGATTTTCTGAAAACACGCTTCTCTGTGGCCTCAAAATCGCGATTTTCAAAACACAATTCTCTAAGGTACAAAATCGCGATTTTCAAAACACGATTCTCTCTCAAAATCGCATTTATTGGGGATTGCTCATAATCGCAATTCTCTTGATTTCACAGCATCGCGATTCTCTTGATTTCACAGCATCGCGATTCTCTTGATTTCATAGCATCACGATTCTCATGATTTCACAAAATCGCGATTTTCACACAAAATCGTGATTTTTTCCAAAAGGTCATGTTTGCATGTTTTGACCCCCCAGGAGCAAGTTGACCCTCAGGTGGGACTAGAGAACCAAGGGGACTCCAAAGGATTTTGAACCATACCAAGAGGAAATTTTGGACTCTTAACCAAAGCTTATGAACTTGAGATCTGGTAGACACCTAGGCAAGGATAGACAAAGCATTAGATCTTCTAAGTCTAGTGTCAACCATACATCTAAGTCTTGGGCACAACAACTAAGTGGTTGTCCTTACATACTAAACTCTGACACAAGTGACTCAGAAATGTCTTTTAGCATGGGGAAACCTGCAGGTGGCTCAAGAACTGCCCATCTACAAACACCAGAAGGTCCCTATAAGACACAATTGGAATATATTCGGACCAACTGATTAGGTGATCACATCTATGAGGATGGCTTGAGGCGATCAGTGGTCCAACTCAAAAATCCAGATCAACCCTTTGGACTTGAACACCCGGTGGTCAAGTTCAAAGAGGGTTCATACATTGATAAGGAAGGAACCATGTATGTGGTCACCAACCTACCAGATAGGACCAATGAGTTTGGAAATATCATTCATGAGAATGAAATAGGGGACCTAGAACAAGGAAATGTAGGACAAGGACCCCAGACTCCTAGAGGTAAGTCAGTTGTGACTAGAGTGATCACTCTAGATTGGATCCCTCAAGACAACAAAAGCATAGAACTATTCTTGAATAGAGAAACTGAGGAAGACTTTTGGAGATTCAAGCCAGAGAAACCTAGCCAATTGGGCATAGTCATCATCTACGAGTTCAAGGACCCAGAGATACCAGACAAAGTTGTCTAGATAACACATCAGAGAAAATGTTCTTGGTAACAGAACATGATAGACATGCATATACTTGGAAGAGTGAATTGATTTTCCCTCCACCAAGATCCAATGTTTCCCATGGCCTCCAAGGAGTAGGATCATCCAAAGCTCATGAAGCCCAGAGAGAAAGAACTAGAGAGAGACCTGAGGTAAGTTTTGCACACACTGTGGGCAGGAATAGATCAGGATTTGAAAATGAAAGACCTGAAAGAGAGAGATATCAAGCACATAGGCAACAAAGATATGAACAGGATTTTCCATTGCCTAGACCCCGAGAGCACTCAAGAACCCTTAGAACCACTCAAGTGATCAAGGCAATGAAGAATTATTTTGACGGGACAGGAGTTCCTTATGATCATGTGGCCGAGTTCAAACAAGTGTTAAGAGCTGAACAGGTTGAGGATTTGTTCACCCAGTATGAGGCATTTGGTTTGACTCTTAAAGGCACTGTCTTAGCTTGGTTTCAACCGCTGAGTAGTCGCAACTATCGCGACATAGGTCAACAGCTAGAAGAATTCATTGTAGAATTTTCCAAGAGTGGTATCAGGCATAACACATCATCCTTGATCCACAACTTCAAGCAGACACCCCAAGAAACAGTGCGACTAGCAGGAAGAAGGTTCAGACAGTACTTAGAAAGATGCCCTATTCTAGAGTTGCCCACACCTGCCAAACAAGTGGCCTTGTTTTTAGACGGCTTACTAAGCACCAAGTTAAGATCATATGTGTACTTGAAAGAGCCTAGAAGCATAGAAGAGTGTGTGTGGACCTGCATTGACATAGAAGACAACTTGGGTGAGGAGTTAGGACTATCGAAACTCTATAAAGACTTTGACAGTTCTACTAGTCATACTTCAAGAGTCTCCACAGAAATAGATGAGATAGTTGAGCAAGTTGCCAAGAAGCTAGGAGTCCAAAATAGAGAAACACAAAGAGTCACCTCATTGAATCGATGTTATACCTGCGGAGGAGACCACATGGCTAATGTTTGCCCAATGATGGTTCAACCTCAAAGAAACCCTAATGCTCCATATTGCACTATTGAGAGGAAATACACAAACCACACAGCTCAAGATTGTCCCTACAACAGGCAGGCTATGAGACAGAATTATCAGCAACCTTACCCACAGGGTAGGTATCAGAACCAACACCAACAACCATACTATAGACCACAACAGCAATATCAGGCACCATATAGGCCACAACCAATCCTAGGAAACCAACCACTAGCTCCTGCCAATGTGATCCCAGTTAAGTATGCAATAGTAGAAGAGAATCCTAATAGAGCATTGGTGCCAGTGACCCCTCTGGTCTCAGAGAATGAACATCATGCTTAGAGTTTTGACTACTCTTATGAAGATAGTCCACATGCTTATTATATAGAGTCCCCTGAGCATAGTGAGAGTTACTCGTATCAATATGAGGCACCACCTATGGAACAAAATTGGGAGCCTGAATACTCGAATGTCATGTACACAAATCCTAACCCTAGGCCCCAACTGAGACAAATGAGACGACAAGCCCCTAGAGGACCATGTTTTAGATGCCAAGGTGATCATTTCATCCGTGAATGTCCCCACCCATTGTCTCTGAGTCAAGGACAAGCTATCACAATACAAGCTTTTTGTCTTGATTGTGGCAAAGACCATCTCCCCAGAGATTGTCCAAGAAACCCCTCTAGTGCGCCCAAGGTTACACCCATTAATGTGGTAGGCTTAGTGGTGGATTCAAGTGCTAGTAGCAGTAATGTGGCTCCTATACAAGCAGTCACTAGAGCACAAGCCTTAAAACAGGATAAGCCAGCTGAACAATCAAAGTCAAGTGAATCGGGAGAGCCTAGTAAGAGAAAAACAAGAACATGGAAGGATACCAGGGAGAAGGCCAATCACAAGTGGAATAGAAAGTTATCTGAACTAGAAGAGAGCCTGAAAGAAGCGAAAACAAAAATAGATGACATTGCATCTCAAAGTCCCTCGCATGCCGAAACCCCATCCACTCCACCTCATCCCATTTCACCACCCATTATAAATAGAACACAACCAGGATCTGTTCTTGCAGATCCAACCCCAAAAGGCTTGGACATGATGTTCAAGGCCTACCAGGCTCGACTTCAAGAAGGGCCAACAGTTGCAAACCTAGATGAGAGTTACCCTAGAGCAGATTTAGAGATTGAACGGATGAAAATGTGCATGAAAATGGTAGAACAAGCTCAAGCTATACTCGAGACTAGTCAAAAGTTCAATCAGACCAACTCTGCCAAACCGGATTTGCATTTCCAGGGCTTACTAGAAAAATTAGAGCAGTTGGTAAACAAACCACAAGTTTCATTACCTCCACAGGCTCAACCAGTTATTGAGAGAGAAAGCTCACCACCAATGGGAGCTTATGTTCTTAATTCCATGGATGCTTGAATACGTCCAATTCAACAGTACTCTCAAGAGTTCTTGCGAGAAAGTGACCCTAGTGATGTCATAGAAGAAGAAGAGATTGACGATGATATAGAGTCCATTGTGATGGATAGTTGCTTTAACTCAGAGCAGCACTATCTAGAAGATATAAGAGTGTTCACCCAGAAAGAAGAAGAACCTCTCACAAGTATTAAAACGGTAAATTCAAAGGATGGAAGTGAGAGCAGTCAAAAGAAAAAGAAAAGAAAAGCAGTGAAACAAGAAGAGGAGGAATCATTGTTTGAAGTACTAGAAAACTTCAAGAAATATGAAGTTGACGATGGTACGAATGCCTAAGAGAGAGGCCATCATAGGAGAATCATATGATAATAAAGAAAATACCAAGAAAATTGTAGTGACCATTGAGGAGAACGAAGAGAGATGCACATATATAGGAGATGACCTAAGTGCAAGAGAAGAAATGGAGCTTGTAGCTCTATTAAGGGAATATAGGGATGTGTTTGCGTGGCACTATAGAGACTTGAAAGGGGTAGATCCAAGAATTTGCTCTCATACTATCCCCACGACTGCTGATGCCAAGCCCACCAAACAGAAGCCCTACACATATAATGATACATATGCAGCCAAAATAAAAGAAGAAATTGATAGGCTGATTGAAGTTGGATTCATCTATGAGATTGAGCATATTGAATGGGTGTCCCCCATTGTAGTGGTGCCCAAGAAGAATGGGAAGTTGCGAGTGTGTATTAACCTTAAAAAAGTTAATGCCGTTACGATCAGAGATAGTTATCCACTTCCAATCACGGAACACCTATTGGAGCATGTTGCAGGCAAGGAAGTTTATAGCTTCCTTGATGGATTTTCAAGTTACAATCAAGTAGCCATTGCCCCAAAAGATCAACACAAAACAGCTTTTGCCACAGAGTGGAGAATCTTTGCATTTTGTGTGATGCCATTTGGGCTCACCAATGCACCTGCAACATTCCAAAGGCTCATGTGTCATGTCTTCAAAGAGTTCTTGCGGAAGAGCTTAGAAGTGTATGTGGATGATTTATGTGCTCATTCCCAAGAAAGAAGATTTCACATCCCTGAGCTCAGACAAATCTTCAACAAGTGTCGAGAATATCGAGTGTGTCTGAATCGAGAAAAGTGTGTGTTCATGGTGAGTCAAGGTAAAATCTTAGGTCATATTGTTTCTAAGAATGGAATCTTAACAGATGAAGTTAAGGTACGAGCCATAGCGGAGCTGCCAAGGCCAAGGAATGTTAAAGAGGTACAAGCCTTTATGGGCCATTGTGGATATCACCGTAGGTTTATCCACATGTACGCGATCATAGCTAGACCCCTTTATGCCTTGTTGTCTAATTTTGAGTGGAACGACGAATGCGAGAATTCTTTCAATGAACTGAAGAAACGTTTGTGCACAACACTGATACTGACCACTCCTGATTGGAATAAACCATTCCATGTCCATGTGGATGCATCCAATCATGCCATAGGATGTGTGCTAGCCCAACCCACAGGTGAAGGAAACTTAGATTTGCCCATAGCATATGCTAGTAGACAGCTCACCGCAACTGAACAAAACTATACCAAAACTGAGCGAGAGGGCTTAGGCATGGTATATGCTGTGAAGAAGTTTAGACACTATTTATTGGCCAACAAGTTCAAGTTTTTCACTGATCATCAAGCTTTGTTATATTTGGTCAATAAACCTTGCAATACTGGACGCTTAGTAAGATGGTTCCTCTTACTAATGGAATATGACTTTGAAGTTTTTGTCAGGAAAGGTAGAACCCACCTTCGGGCAGATCACCTTTCTCACATCACTTCAGGAGAGTCACTGCAAGGAGTGTCTGATGAATTACCCGATGCTTATCTGTTCAATTTAGAAGTTGTTCCTAAATGGGCAAATAAGTTGGTACCAGTCTTAACCTTCGGCCTTGCAAATAAGAATGTGAAAACATCACAAGAAGAAATTGCAAAATCACAAAAATATCACATATTGGCAGGAAGCATGTACAAACAAGATACTGAGGGTGTATTAGCTTGTTGTGTTGAGGACGATGAACATAGTAGTTGGTTGCAACAAGCTCATGAAGGATTGCTAGGAAATCATTATTCTAAACAACACACATTACAAAATTTGAAACGTTTAGGAGTATATTGGCCTAGCATGGACAAAGAAATACATGAGTGGATTAAGAACTGTCCAATGTGCAGAGAGGGACCACCAGTGGAGCGTGCCACCCTTTATCAAGTGTCATTAATTCCTGATTGGAGTGCTCCATTGGTAGAGTTTATGAGATCGGGAACCTTACCCAAAGAGGCTAGTCTAGCAAGAAGACGAAGCATGGAGCAAGAGGCTCAGGACTATGCTTTAGTTGGAGACAACTTATATCGAAGAGGCAAGGATGGTTATCTAAGATTGTGCGTTCACGAATCAGACTATTTGAAAGTCTTAGAAACTGCACACAACAGTGTTGTAGGTGGACACTTCGGTCCTGATCGAATAATCAAGACCATTCTATTCTCAGGAATTTGGTGGCCCACTCTTCATATGGATGCTCATACCTATGTGAAGAAATGTGACACATGCCAACGTGCACAATATCCAATTAGAAAAGACGAGATGCCTTTGAGGCCAATGATGGGAGGGCGTGCATTTTCGAAGTGGGGCATAGACTTCATAGGTCCTATTAACCCCCCAGCTAGAAACTCCCATGCAGAGTATATTATTGCAGCCACAAATTACCTTACAAAGTGGGTAGAAGTGAAAGCCACAACAAAGAATGATGCTAAGACTACGGCTAAGTTCTTATTCGAGAATGTGTTCACGAGATATGGGCTACCAATAGAGTTAGTGAGTGATAGAGGCACACACTTCTTGAATGAGGTCATTGAAAATCTTCTCCAAGAATTCTTGGTGCTACATAAGAAGTCTGCCCCTTATCACCCACAAGCTAACGGACAAGCCGAGAACACCAATAAGATCCTCTGTAACGTATTGACAAAACTGGCAAATAATAAATGCTTTGATTGGGACAAATAACTTCATCATGCTGTTTGGGCTTATCGAGTTGCCTACAAAACGGTACTCAATGCCACCCCATTTCAGATGGTCTTCGAACAGAATGTTGTTCTACCATTGGACTTCCTCATCCCAGCCTTAAAAGTAGCACAAGAGCATGAGTGGAATGGACATGAATTGTCCTCTAGGATCTTTGATCTAGAATGCTTAGGTGAGACAAGGCTACGCGCGGCGGCAAGCATCTATGCTGCAAGAAAAGACAAAAGGCATACTTTGATGCACACATCAAAGATAAAAAATTGAAAGAGGGAGACCTAGTGCTGGTTTATACGCTAAAGCAACATGCCCGTAAGTTGGAAAAAAGAGGATACGGACCCATGATCATTAATAGAATTTCCACTAGCAGTGCAGTTCAGTTGGCCACACTAGAAGGAGATATCTTTCCAAACTATATTAATGGATGTAGAGTCAAGTTATACCAAGAACCTCTTATAGAGGATATGCTTACGAGACTCAACACTGCTAAGAAGCGAAAAGAAGAGGAGTTAAGGGTGAGGGAAGAAGCACATGCAGAGGCCAGAGAGCGTATTAGGCGAAATAAGTTAAGGCGACTAGGCCTAGATGTCAACTCAAAAGCCCCAAAATATCACATGGATATGTGCCAAAAATCAGGCATAATTACTTCTCAAGTCATTGACTGACATCCCTTTGTGACCATAGAGATAGGACAAGGAAAAGGTAGAAGGACTGTGAAAGCATTGATTGACTCAGGTGCAGCAAGTAGTGCAGTTAGACTGTCCTACTGCCAAGACTTGCAGTTGAACATCAATCCCATAAAAGCTTATCTCATAGGATTGGGAGGTGTGGAAACCCCTTGTTTGGGCGAGGTGGAACTTCCCATCTACCTTCAAGCTATTCGAATGAAAGTCAAAGTGCTAGTGTGTCAAGATGAGAACCTGACAGAACCACTTGTCTTGGGTCAAGATTGAATCTATGACCATGCAGTTAACTTAAACCTCCGAAGCCGACTTCTTCAAGTTTGGGTACATGAACAATGCATTACATTAGAATTAGAGAACTGCATGCTCAGAGATCAGGCCACCACACACTCTCTTAGTTCCTCTAAGACTAATCTTCACGAGCAAGATATTGTTTGTGTCAAAAACTCTATGATCCAGACGGTCTCAATCATGGAAGGACAGTCGCAAAGGCAAGCAAACCCTCCTTCTTTTTCGAAGAGTAAAGCATCCCCAGTAGTTCAACCTAAGAAGCAAGCTCAACAATTCAAGACAACTGCTATAGCAAATAGAAAGACACCATTCAATGAGAAAGCAGTTCTGGGCATGACGCAGATCTGGGTACGCAAAGGAGAGCAACCTCCAGCCTTGCCCCCACAAACCCCATCCAGGCAAGCCAACCAGGTCAGGAGACGAAGGAAGAAGCTCGGATAAGCTCAACCACAAGATATCTGACAAATTTGGGTGCCTAAGAAATTAGCTGTAGCTCAACAAGGGCGATTACACATGTGGGTACCCAGGAAGCTCTTACATCCGCAACAACCTATGCTCTCCCATACGCGACAAGTCTCAACAAAGAAGCCAAGGCGAGGCAAAGGTCAGAACCAAACACCAAGAACAAAAGTAGACCAACTAACCTCTTCAACGCGAGTCAGGCGATCAGCCATAGAGGTATGTATGGTTTTGGAAGCCAAAAGCATCAGCGGCCCCTACAAAACCAAAGCTCCAACCATAGAGGACACAACAATCACGAAACCAGCCAAGGATGAATAGGCCAAAGGCGCTCACTACACAATTGCAGATTGTTCTCAAATGGATCCCCATAAGGAGGAAGGATCAATTGTCATCTCGAGATCCAATGGATACCTCCACAATAGATGGCATCAACATCCGCAAATAACATCGAAAGCCTCGACGAGCGGAAACCATGTGCTCCCTGCACAACCCTGTCTTTTGCACCATTCAAGCCATGCATTTCCAAAGTATGCATTAACATAGGGCCACATTACATGGCCGTGCATAGACACAACTGAGAGTCCCATGCACAAGAGCACATTGACATATGTCAATTATTTTTTCTGATACTAACATCTGTCGTCTTGTTTGGTGACATTGTTTCAAAAAAAAAAAGAGACAAGAGAGAGAGAGAGAGAGAGAGAGAGAGAGAGAGAGAGAGAGAGAGAGAGAGAGAGAGAGAGAGAGAGAGAGAGAGAGAGTTTGTTCCCAGGTTTGGCTCATGGAACGTGAATGAGTCATACTTAGTTGAAGGTGGAACCATTGATCACTAGGCATTTATTAGTTTTGATAGAAGTGTGTCTCTGCTAGCAGAATGATATTATTGCTGCCTTATCTGGTAGATGTCAAGCACTTAGCATGAACATGGCATCCACAACTATTGTTTCCCTTACCATGCTAGGAGGGAAGAGCTCGAAGGTCCGCAACTTGAGCGATGCTTAACTACTGTATGTACGAGAGCATCCAAGGTGATATCTGCAACGGGTAGTTTGGTACCCTACAAATCCTTGTATATATACATGATGAGAAGACTCCTGCTTATGTTGAGCTAAAGAGAATATGTGAAACTAAGCTTGGTGTAGTTACCCAATGTTGTTTGTCAAGGAATATAAAGAAATTCAATTCTCAATATTTGGCAAATGTTGCTTTGAAGAGAGCAGGCAGGATCGGGCACCCAAAGAATTTCATCGGAGGACCATCAACGCGGACATTCATCGACAATGTTCCATCACAAATGCCGGGTGTACAACACGAAGAGATAAACATCGGTCAACCCTTCACCATGGTAAGTATCTTTACTTTAGCAACACCATAACCATGATAGATTAGGAAACCTCTTTGTCGGCATACCCTTGAGCACTTAGCTCAAGACCCCCAATTTTTGCACCATACTTCTTCCAATGCATTTTCCCAATAAGCATGCATAGGACTACATTACAAGGCCGTGCACAAGGCACATATTTTCCTCAACCCATGCACGAACACACTTACCCATCATTCATTATGGGTTACGAGTACTTGGCATGACTCCTATGAACATCACCTTTGGAAGATCTAGAGGCGATCAATGGAGACTCACAACGACACATGCATGCTGGAATCCAAGGATGAAGCACATATCATGGAACTACCACTTGCACATGCTCAAAGAGATAAATGAAGTTGGAAGCTAGATGGCTCTCATTTCTACAGAATGGACACCACCTCTCACAACACTACCTGGAACAACCGTTACAACAAGGGGACATACAAGAAGAAGGAGCAAGGAGGGAGCTCCAAGAAGTACATGTCAAATTTTCAGAAGAATCCCCTATAAAAATAGTGATTTTCATCACTAAAAACCATTGTAAATACTATTTTCTCTTTTTCTAACTCCATTTTGTTCAAGTTGAGGAGTCCTTGAGCTTGAGGAGTATTAGAAGTATCATCCTACCAATTTTCATAATTTTAGACTTCATTTGAGCCCTCAAATAAGCCCTGGAACCTAACTTTTAACTAGGCCGGACACTAGGTCTGGACAAGGCCAAAACTAGTCAAAAAACTATAAAAAGAGCTAGAGAGCTCATTTTTTGGGTTAGCTAGTTAGAGAATAGAGCTTTGTAAGAGAACTCTTTTGCAATCGAAGCTTTCCATTGTTCCTCTCTTTGATCTTCCCTTGGGCGCATGTGTGTGTATGTGTGTGCATGTTTGTGTGCTTTCACTCATGCACTTGTGCCTTCACTTGCTCGTGGTCTTCATACCGGTCCTCACGTCTCCGGGGATTGACAAGTAAAGGAGGTGGTGCTTACGCTTGAGCTACAACGAGTTATCAGATGCTACATCAGACCATGAATGATTTATAGTTGCAACTAAATTCTTTATCAATCGAGAATGCCTCTCTCAACACATGCTACCAAGAGCTATGCCAGGCTTACCACAAACTTGAACTCGAAAGTGAACAGAAGACAAAAGAGGCCATCACAGATATTGACAATTTGTTAAGGACTCAAACCATTTGCAATGCGACACTCACTAGAAACATGCGACTACTAAGATGCCACCTAGCAGCAACAAAAGAAGAGAATCAATGCTTACAGGAACAAAATTGAGAGAACCTTGAAGCTGCTTTAGACCAACTGGATGAACCCTTGAGTCCCAGTCGTTTCAAAGTTGTCCCCTTTGAATCCATGAAGATGCTATTGGAAGATCATGTCCGACTACTAGAGGAGTATGACAGTATGAATGAGGAATACCAGAATCTCAAAGAGGAACACAAAATATTACAGTTACGAGCACCTGTACAACAAGCACCACCAACTTCTGCGGCCACATCTTTGAGATCATAGAGGAACTCAACACTTTACGGGCCCAGGTATTGACTCTTAAACACAGATAGTAGCATACGAAGCACCCCCTAGGCCCGATTCCCCATCGGAACTACTAGCGGATGAAGAAACAGTAACTATATCGATGGAGGACACTTTTGACGAAGCATACGAACCCCAACCCATCCTAGGCGGATGTGTCACGGCCAAGGGCCAGACCACATTTGAACTTCCTACCCCCGCGTGGATGAAGATTGTAGAAGAGCTTGGGAGGACCCACTCAGCACGTGTGGAAGCACAATTACATGCAATGGCCATGATAGAGGAATGTATAGTACAATCACCTTATTTCGCTCATTTGGCCCCTCGCAGGTGTATATCTGTGCATAAGCTATAATACAAGCCTTATTTTATGTTAATGGTAGAATACCAATTGGCCATCGAAAAGGAAGCAGGCAAGAAACCCTCTCATGCAACTCAGTTTGAGCCTGATGTTTTGCCAGCAGATGCGCAAAGCGGAGAAATATATCAGCCAACTTGGCGCCAGGATTTATTATAGGAATATCCCGAAATGATGAGCACATGGGTCAAGGCACCACTCCATTTGAAGTATAACCCATGTTGGGGACCAGTGCCACATCGGTGCTCCTGGAAGGCCTTTGCAATCAAAGTACATGTAAATTGTTGCTTGATCCCATTTTCATAAAGAAAATCTGAAAATTCTTTGGAGAAATATTCTCCTCCTCCATCGGACCTCAAGGTCTTTATGTAGCATCCTCTTTCTTTTTCTACCTGTGCTTTAAATCTCTTGAACATGGAGAAGACATCTGATTTTTGTTTTATGCAAAACATGCATACTTTTCTTGAATGATCATCAATAAAAGTGACAAAATATCTATTACCAGCCATTGATGGTTGTTGTGATGGTCCCCACACATCCGTGTGTATCAAGTCGAGGACATTCCTTGCCACATAGTTGCTCTTCTTGAATGGTTGTCGAGTTTGCTTTCCTAGTTGGCATGCTTCACAAAACTCAAGTAGTCCAACATCATTGAATCTTGGAAGACCTCTTACCACTTCATGGTTTCTCATGTCCTTGAGCTTGGGAATGTTGATATGTCCAAACCTTTGTGCCACAAATCGATTTCAACAATCCTCTTATTTCCAAACTGAATATACATCACCTTTCCATGTGGTTGTTGAATGTCCAAAGTGAACATCCTACCTTCTTTCCTTCCTTGAGCAATGACCTTGAATCCTTCTTTTGGATTCTTTATAAAGTAGCCTTTTTCATTGAAGATAACATGATATCCTTTCTCTACCATTTGTCCTACTGAAATCAAATTCTTTGCAATAGTAGGAACATGAAGAACATCAGCCAATACCTTCTTATCTCCAAGCTCGATATCTCCAACATGCTCAATTGCATGTTGAGTTTCATCACCGATCTCCACACATCCTTTTCCACTTGGAGCTTGTGGCATTGTGAATAAATCTCTTTGGCATGTCATATGGTTGCTGCAACCTGAGTCTATGAACCATTTTTTATCATCACTTCTTGAGTTGTTGTACTTATGCTTCATGGCAAGCATGGTGTTGCTCTAGCACAATGGTAAGTACCACATTAAGAAGCTTCACCTCCTTAATGTCAATCCGTGGAAGAGATAGGAGTGATATGAAGATCGTGAATGTGAAAACTAGTGAGACTGAAGGTGAGAAGCATAGAGATGCACACACACATACACACACACAATGAAGAGACAAGCAAGACACAATGGAAGGTAGGAAAATAGACTCTATTACTCAAGATCTCAATTACAAGCTCAAAATAGCTCTAAGCTCTTCTCTGCTCATACATGTTAACCTCAAAAATGAGCTCTCTAGCTCTATTTATAGTTTTTAGACTAGTTTTGACCGGTTCCACATCTAGTGACCGGCATAGTTAAAAACTAGGTTCTAGGTGCTATTTGAAGGGGTAAACGAGGTCTAAACATAACCAAAATTGGTAGGCTTATTCTACCTAAGCTCCTCAAGCTTGAGGACTCCTCGGTTTGAACAAAATGGAGCTTCAAATTGCAAAAATGGTTGTTCTATGTTACATATGGTACAAAAGTGATGAAAATCACTGTTGAAGGTTTTCAAAGTAATGTGAAACATATTTCTTTGAAAAAATAATCTGTCTGGCTCCCCACTTCTTCATTGTGATCCACCTACACATACTTCCTCGACGTCTGTGTCTCTGGCTATTGCCAACACCACCCTCCCTCTGGCTTTTGTCGTCCTCGACAGAACCTTGTTGTGGGGTTTGTCGGATATAATTCTATAGTAGGTCATGAGCGAGGGTGTGCTATGAAATGCGGATACCTCTTGCAAGATCTGCTTCGAGTTTTTCCCAATCGATGGGTTGAGGTTCCTCTGGTGGCAAGATTCTGTAGTGCATGGAGTACACCAATTGTTCATAGGCGAATAACTGAAGTAAGTGTGTGGGCTTGCTTATGAACACCTCTGAGTGGTACTCCCAAAAACCGGTAGTAAGCATTTCTTCAAAGGTCATTTTGCAGCATGCGGGTAGATATTTGATGCGACAATGCTAGGCATAACACACCCGTAGTGATGGTTTCGTGCTCATATCATACGCTAAATCTTGATTTCCATGCTCAAAACCCGGGGTGTTCACATGTGGTGCCTTGACGTGATGGAAGACTTTGAATACTATCTACATCATGTCAAAGATTTTGATAGTCATATGCGCTGCTACATCGTCCATTCATCGTAAACGAGGAAGCTAGTGGCGAATATGTGCCATCATATATCCTATAGTTGGTGGTCCGGTGGGTGGAGTGAAGTACGGTTAATTAATGTAAAAGTAAGAGAATCTTAAGTGGTTGAGTCCACTTGATCAAGAATGGAAAGAGGAGCCACGAATTCGTGATTTGTGGTAGGTAGAGAATCAAATCAATCATTGATTGATTGGAGAGTGATTGAGGGAAGTTAGCCTCCCAAACTCAACTATAAATAGATGGCAGTTTTAGTCGTGGTTAGAGAGACCTATGTGAAGACCTCCAAGAGCTGAGCTTTATGCCATATCAAGGTGTGATTACAAGGCACACATATGTATCAGTAAGTCCATTGTATTTTACAAGCAATATACTTTCATTTTCAGTATCATTTGGGTTCATATTTCCATGTTCTTGTGAAGTGTACTACTCACTACCATTACTCTCAGTTTTCTCAGTCAGCTTGCAGAGATGTTTTCTCTGAGCTTGGTGCATCATTTTCAGTGATTTAACTTGGTAAAGTTAGCTCTATAAGTCTACTATATGCTCATAAATTTTCATGTCATTTGGATGTTGCAATCTTCAGTTATGTTCATTTGAAGTCAACAGGGTCTGTTCATCTTCACCTCTCTGTCAGGTACCCGATTTTTTCACTCATCTTGTATGAGGTGTTTCTCAGTGGTTACTTATCCACATTCAGTGATTTAAAGCTTGTTGGATTCAGATTACTGTCTAATATAACCATACAAATTTTCATAATCATTGGATTTCTAAATTTTGAGTTATGGTGATTTTTCTACTCACTGGTCTATTTCTGTAGCAGCCTGTGAAAATCGGGATGATGTCATCACTTGTTAAAACTCATTCTCAGTGTGTGCTTTGTTATTTTTGATGAGATTACTCTTGAAAGTTAGCTCTTTAAGCTACCTAGAATTCCCCAAGAGGAATTAAGCTAATTGCTGCTGTGCTCAGAGAATTATGTAAAACACTGGACAGGTGTATGAACCAAGAATAGCAAGTTTTCACCTCTGAGCTAACTCCAACTTATCTGTTTTGATCTATCTTTTTGAGAGTGATATTCCAAGGTACATAGGGTGTCTAATACATCCATTGGCAAGCTAAAAGGGCCCACCATATAGTCCTGGAGTTCATTTGGCTAGTGTAGATCAAGGATTTTGCAACACCTCTTCATCTTCAAACACATACTTATCCATCTCTTCACAGTGGTATCAGAGCAAGGTTGGACAACATGGCAGATGGATTTCCTTCATCAATTGACAAATTGAACAGAGGTAACTACTCAGCTTGGTCATTAAGGATGGAAGCTTATCTCCAAGGTAGAAGTTTATATGGTTATGTGGCTGGAGATGAAGTTATGCCAAGTTTCAGGAACAAAAGTCAACCAACACAAGAAGAGCAAGAAAGATTGAGCACATGGTGCTCCAAGGATGCACTTGCAAGGTCTTATCTCCTCAACTCTATCTCAGATTTTTTGTTGCCTCACATTAGAAGTTGTAAGACATCTCAGGAAGTGTGGGATGCACTTGAAGCTTTCTTTTCTTCAAGTACCAAAGCTAGGAAGCATCAACTATGGCTGGAGTTCACAACTCTCAAGAAGGCTCCCAAACAAAATGTGACTGATTTTGTCACAAAGCTCAAGGACATAGCGGATCAGTTGGGAAGCATTGGAGAGGTAATAGATGAAGAGCAAATTGTAAGGCAGGTCATCAATGGCTTGAAGGCAGATGATAAGTGGGAAGCATTCACCACAGCTATGGATTTGTACATGGACATGCATGTACCTGATTTCAACACACTCATTGGACAACTACTTACTCAAGAGGCAAAGCTTATCAAAAATGGAGAAAGCTCTAGAGGTAATCAATCTTCAGCTTTATACACGGATAAAAGAAAGTCTAAAGATAACAAAGGAAAGGCAAAGAAAGTGGATGATGAAGCAGGTACATATCAAGCTAACTATGCAGGTAGAGGAAGACATGGCAGAGGTAGAGGAAGAGGAGGTAGACAAGGCAGGGGGAGATCCCAAGACTCCAACTCATGTTCTATTTGTGGATTAACTAATCATACAATTGAAAATTGCTTTAGAAATTCCAGGAATCAAAGAGGCAGAGGATACAATAGAGGAAGTTATGGCTACTCAAGAGGAAGGTTCAACAACTACCATGGCAACTACAACAACTACAATCATTCAAACTATCAAGGAGGCTACAAAGGAAGGAGAGACTACAATAACTACACAGAAGACTCAAACAAAGAGGATTCATTATTGATCATGAACATGGCTATGCCACAAGGTAAATCTGATGAGCATGTTTTCTACATAGATTCAGGTTGTTCAAATCATGTGGCAGGAAATGTGGCACTCCTATCAGATTTAGAAGATCCAAGGAATAAGCATGAGGTACAAACAGGAGATGATACAAAACATCCTGTGGAGAAAATAGGCAATGTCAAAGCACCTGATGGAAACATCAACCTACTCAGTAAGGTACTCTATGTCCCTACCATTACAAAGAATTTGATAAGTGTTGGGCAGATAGTAGAGAAAGGGTTGCAAGTCAGGTTCACAAAAGCAGGAGCATTTGTTGAAGATCCAAGTCAAGGATTCAGAAGAATTGCAAAAGGTGAAAAGACAGGTAGATTGTTCACATTTGAATTACAGGACACTAGAAACATTGCTCTCTTTAATTATGGTAGTCAGACACTCACAGAATTGGAAGTATGGCACAAAAGGTTAGCACATATTGGTGAAAGGTCATTAAAGCAAATCTGCAGGGACCAAAGTGTACTTGGACTTCCTAATTTGTCAAAACAACATATGATTTATAAGTGCAGTGAATGTCAATTTGGAAAGTCTCACAGGTTACCATTCATGAAGAAAGGTTATATGCATGGAGATCTCTTGGAGTTGGTTCATACAGATGTATGGGGACCTAGCAAGGAAGCATCAATATCTGGATCAAGGTATTATGTTTCCTTTATTGATGATTGCAGCAGATGGATTATCCTATTCTTTATGAAACACAAAGATGAAGTTTTTTCATGTTTCAAAAGATATTTGGCTCTTGTGGAGAATCAAACAGGTAAATCACTAAAAAGGCTAAGGTCAGATGGAGGGGGAGAATACTTCTCCCATGATTTTGATTCTTTTCTTCAAGAAAGAGGAATCAAAAGAGAGGTAACTACAAGGTACACTCCTGAGCAAAATGGAGTGGCAGAAAGGAGGAATAGGACAATTGTTGAAGCTGCAAGGTCTATGTTAAATGAAAAGCATTTACCTAATTACTTATGGGCTGAGGCTGTATCTACAACCACTTACTTGATTAACAGGTTGCCTTCAAAATCCCTTGATGGGATGACTCCATATGAGGCTTGGAATGGAAGAAGACCAAGCTTAGATCATTGTAAAATTTTTGGATGTATTGCTTTTGCTCATGTTCCTTCACAGGTTAGAGGCAAGATGGATCCAAAAGCAGAAAGGTGTGTATTTATTGGATATGACAACAATCAAAAGGGCTACAGGTTATACAACCCTACCACCAAAGGATTCTTGGTAAGCAGAGATGTAGTTTTTGATGAGAACAATTCATGGTATGAAGATTCATGCAGGAAGGTCAATTTACCATATAATCTTGAAGAAGATTTTCCAAAGCTTGGTAGAGAACAACCAAAGATTGAAGAACAAGACACCTCAGAGGATGATGAAGAATCTCACATGGAAAAGATCAAAGCATGGAAGTCTAAAGGTAAAGCAAAATTGCAGGAACTTGGACATGAGGCAGAATCATCACATCATGGCCTAAGAAGATCTATGAGGGAAAAGAAAAAACCAGAAAGGTATGGGTTTGACACCTCATTAGTAACTAAACATTCTATCTACATAGCACAGGACATAAACCAAGAGGAGCCATCATCATTTGAAGAGGCCAAAGCAAAAACAGAATGGAAGCATGCAATGAAGGAAGAAATTGAAGCACTTGAGGAAAACAACACTTGGGATTTGGTGCCCAAGACTTCATCCATGAAGGTAATAGGCTCAAGATGGGTCTATAAACTCAAGAAGAATTCTGATGGTTCAATTAACAGGTATAAGGCAAGGCTTGTGGCAAAAGGCTTTGCACAAACTCAGGGAATTGATTATGAGGAGACTTTCTCTCCTGTGGCAAAGATGCCTACTATTAGGGTTTTGCTTAGTATTGCCTCTTCCAAGAATTGGAAGATACTTCAACTAGATGTAAAGAATGCATTCTTGAATGGTTGGATAACAGAAGAGGTATATATGGCACAACCACCTGGTTTTGAGAATCAAGTTTATCCTGATTATGTGTGTAAACTTAACAAAGCATTGTATGGTCTCAAGCAAGCTCCAAGAGCTTGGAATTTCAGGCTTGTTTCATTCTTGCAGGACAAAGGCTTTCAACCAAGCAAGGCAGATCCTTCACTCTTTATTAAAAAGAGTAATTCTGAGGTCATCTACCTATGTGTATATGTAGATGATATTATATTGACAGGAAATGATGCAGATGGTATGAAGAAGATCAAAGATCAGATGAGAGAAGAGTTCAAGATAAGTGATTTGGGTTCACTTACCTACTTCCTAGGTGTTTTGTTTTGGACTCCAAGTTGTCCTCTCCAATCATGAAGTAACAAAGAATCAACAAATCATCTTTATTTTGTCAATCCTAGGAATATCCACAAGACCACAGCCCCTTCAAGATAATAGATTCAAGGAAATAAGAGATTGATGGCTGGATTGCTGAGAGAAATTGAAAATGAAGAGAAAATCTTGAGTTTACCATAACTAAGGCAAATCTCCATCATTTTCCATGTTCTTTGTGTCAAAACCATGCCATTTCATTAGCAGAATACAAATATGAACTCAAAACTGAAAAATATCACCTGTATCACCAAGACGAGACAATCGCGATTCTGTACCAACAGACGATTTTCACAATTTTGGAACTTCCTTCAGTCCTTTCCACTCATTTACAGCAATAGGTCTCTCCCTTCATACAACTTACTCAGTAATACACAATTAAGACTCACAAATCTCCATGATTAAGCAAGAGACAAGCTCACACATCAAAAGAAATACACTCAACAGGAGAAAACACGATTTTGCAGAAACTCTTTCTTCTCTATTGATAGCTTGAGCAAATGGCTAACCAACCTCTCCAAAATAGAGAAAATTGACTTATATACATTTTCAAGTGTCCCTTTTCACACTTGAAATTAGGTCTTTTTCTCTAATTTTCTAAAGAAATGCTATCTAAGAGTTTCTAAAAATTCTACAAAAATTACATGAGATCCTCAACCACATAAGGAAGACTCTTCCTTATTTTTACAATCATTGCATAAATATTTTACAAGTTTTTTTTGATTTTTTTCTAATTTTTCCATCAAAAATGCTCCTTCAAAATCACTCCTTCCAACATCCTTCCCCTCCTAAGCCTTTCGGCTCCTGACGAAAGATTTTCTTTATGTGAGCTCAGCTTTATTTCTTCTTCCTTTGATACACTTGTGACACCAAGTCATGGCTCTTCCTTTCTGTGACATTCAAATTATTGACCATTTCAAATAAGGCTTTCCTCCATTGTACTGCAGCTTCAGGCTTATCTATAACATCCTTCTTCAAATATTCTGTGTAAGCAACTTCATAGGCAGTAAGTCTTGCTTTTGTAACAACTGATAGGTTTCCAAAAATCTCTGACTCCCTCTCAAAAAACCCATAATCGAAAGCATCCTCAAAAATCTGTAAGTAATGACTACCCAAAAATATAATTCTGCTGTAGTAGGCCATTAAGCAGATCCTGTCTGGTGTCTCACTCAAATCAAACAAAAGAGCATCAGTTGGTGAATTAAAGCCTATGTAGTTCAAAATTCTGATATCTGTATCAGTGTAGGTCTCGATACAGGCTAGAATCAATCTCATTATTCTGACAAGTAATATACAGGCTGGATCATTAACATCTTTATATGTTGTTAAAACTGACTCAGCAGTATTCACCATGTAGTTTTTTGTAGGCCAAGTGCCTGCCTTTGGACCTGCTATTTTTGGAAAATTCAGCCATTTTGCTGGAATCTGTCCTGTTTTCCTCCTTTCCCAAAAAACAGTCCATTCTCTTCTTCTGGCAACTGGACAATAGGCTGGGTTGATCTTTAAATTCAAAGGTGCCTCTTTCCAGATTTTCCTGCATTCCTTATTGGCATCCAACCACTTATTCCTCCATTTAGGATTTGCTCTTTCAAATAACTCCTTCGTGACATTAATATCTTCTTCATACTCAAAGTATTTGTTCGGAGATAGCCCTACTCTGGCTAATTGATAATTCTTTATACTCTCCAAAATCATACAGAAAGGTATTCCCAATCCATCTGCAGCCCAATGATGCTGATCTGGATTGATGCCTTTATTCAGAGCAAAGGTAACTATTTGATCTTCATACTCATCATGCATTTTCCTGATAAATTCCATTCTTGACTCTCTATTAGTCAATAATTTCTGTACAAAATCTTCAGAATATTCTTCCTCTGTTTCTTTGGCTGCTGGTTCCTTGTTCTCTTGTTCCCTGTCAAAATCCCCTGTTTCATATTCCCTATTGTCTGTATCTTCTGCCTGTACTTGATCTTGAATTTTTTCTGGAACTTTTGATTTCTCCAACTGTTTCTGTAGTTCTTCTATAGTCATCATTGAACTTTTGTTTTGAGCTGCCCATAACTCCTTTTCCTTCCTCCACTCATTTCTTTCTTCCTCTATCTTTGCTTGCCATTCACTTCTTTCCTTCTCTACCTCCAAATGTAATTGATGATATCCTCTCATTGATGTGGCAGCATGAGTGTTTGCCTGTTTCTCCATTTCTTTGGCCTCTTTTAATTCTGTTTGAAGTCTTTGAATTTCTTTATGCAGCTCTTCCTTTTCCTCCTCTGTCAATTGAACAGATTTACTTCCACCTTGTAATTGACTTTCTTCTAACAACACTTTATTAATCTCTTCGTGTGCTCTAGTCAGAATTTGATAAGATGTTTGTAAAGTTCTGTATCTTCCTCCAATGGTTTTTAATTCCATATCCATTTTGGCATTCTGTTCTGATAATTTTACACTCTTTTCTTCCAAATATTGGATCCTGTTCTGCTTCTGAACCTCAGCTTCTTCCAAAACAATGATTCTATTGAGATATTCTTCATTCCTTTCCTTTAGCAACCTTAATTGCTCTGTCATCTGCTCTTTTTCTTTCTTATGTTCTTTGATAATTAAACTGCCTTTTTCAAATTCTGATTCAGCCACCATTCCTGATATGATCATATTCCTGCTAGATGGTCTGAATTGTTCAATGTTGCTCATAATCATTTGACAAGCTGATCTTATATTTTTGGGTATTCTTTCCAACCCTACTTCTATTTCTGTCTGTCTAACTTCAATTTGCTTATCTTCTTTATTCTCATCATCTTCTTCTGCTTCTGTTTCATCTTCTATGTCCTGCATGTCTTGTTCTTCATTACTGTGATCATAGTTCTCTGTATCCTGATTGTTATCATCCTCTTCATAAACTAGTGCTCTGTCATTTGCACTCTTTTGCTCTGAGAAATCTGAAACTTTCTTCTCTTCTAATGGCTTCTTTTCTTCCACTACTTGTTGCTTCTCTGTGAAGAGCTGGTCTCCCTTAATTAGTATCTCCTTCTCTTGTGTTAGGGTTTCCTGACTATTATCTGAGTCCTTTTCAACAAGAATTTGTTGAACTTCCCTGAGTTGTTCTTCCTGTTCCTGCTTTTCCTGAACTTCAACTGATTCAATTTCTTTTGTACCAGCAACCTGGTCATTACTTTTCTCTTTTATGCATTCCTGATCTTGCTCCTCAATATCCATAAAATCTGCTTCCACTTCCTGTTCTTGATCATTCTTAGATGTAAATTCCTCACTGCTTTTTATATCCTGCAACACATCTTTTATACTTTGAACAATTCCTTCCTCTATTACTTGTCCAAAGACCTCCTGAGCATTCTTTTCTGATTCTAACTCCTTACTTTCCTGTTCTTTGAATGCATCCTTCTGCTGATTATTTGAGTTAAGTACACTGCCGAATACTTTCTTTGCTAGTTCCTCCAAACTTGCAGTCAATCTTGCATTTAATTTGAACTGTGTCTGTGATGGGTTGGTCCATATTGAATTTTTGTCAACATTCATTATTCCAGAATTATCTTCATTTCTCTTCTGGTCTTCCTCTTCTGTCATCCTTGCCTTTCCTTTTAACTGCCTCCTTTTTTCTTCAGCACTCACCTGTGGAACTATTTCCTCCTGTGTCTGCTTCTCTTGAGGTTTCTTACTTGAATCCTCAGGTGTCTTCACTTTTTCCACAGCCTGTACAGCTATATTGGGAGTGTTGGGTATTGACAGATTTAAACTTTTTAGCAAAAAACTCTCAATGTCGCTGTCTGAATCAGATGAGAATCGTGAAGATCCTCCCACTTCTTGTTCTATAGGCTTTGACACTTCCATCTCTGAGGTTAGCTTTTGTGTTTCTTTGGTAATTACCTGTCTCATTTCTTTTATCACAGGTTCATCTGCCATCTTTCCTTTCCCTTTCTTTATCATCTTCTTCTTTTGAACAGGTTTCCTTGGCATCTTCTTTTTCACTATCACTGTAGTTCTGGCCTCTGGAGGTCCTTGCAACTCCTTGAAGTATGCCAGCAATTCTACCTCCTTCTTTACAAATATCTCTTCAGTTTCTGCTGCCATCATTTCTTCATGCAATGCTTCATAATGTTCCACCTCTTCTTGGATCCAATCGGTAGCTTTACATGAAAAATCTTCCAACATTTTTTGATATTGTGCCTCGTATATGGCTCTTTTGCTGTTTCCTTGAGTGAGATAAGTGTAAAGTTGTTCTTTGCTTGTCTGCGGAGGATGAGGTTCACTGGAGGATTGCACCTTTTTCTGTGCTGCCACCTGTTCCTCTCTTGTTTCTTCCGCCTGTTCTAACTCTACTTTTCTGGGGTCCAACTTTCTTTTCTTTACTGGAATCACTTCCTCAGATATTACTTTTCTCTTCATTCCTGTTCCCCTCATGCGAGTTTGTCCTTCTGATTCTCTTCCAAGTGCCTTCTTTGGGGAACTTTTGATTCCTGACATCAAATTTCTGAAGTACTGTGCCTCAGGAGCTAACTTTAACTGTTCTTCCATACCTAGAACATGATAAATGATTTTTGTCAAAAACTGGGCTCCATTCATGAAGTTTTTCTGCTCCCAATGCTTTGCTGCTTCCTTCAGCTTGGTAATTTCGGAAAACAAAAGAACTGCAAGAACATTCTTATAGCATATTCTTCATTTTCTTTTCCCTTGAAGTCAGTGAACTTTACATACCCCGTGTAAGTCTCCTTATTTTTCTTGACAAAACTTTGGTCCAGTTTAGTGCCCATGGGATAGAACTGTAAGGCGGCTCTGATATGTTCTGCTTTGATGACTATCCCTGTCTCCTGATTGTCTTTATTCTTCACTTTACATCTGAAGTAGGCATCATTGCCTTTTCCCACTTCCTCTAAGCTTCCCATCACTTGTGCTACTCTTTCAAAGTCAATAAAGAACATAGGTTCTTCTAAGAGCTTGTGCAATCCCACAACTTTCCATCTTTTGAGGTTGACAGCAGTTTTCTGAAACCTGTAAAATTCTTGGCACAGCATGGTGTACTTATATCCTCCCACTGCTACCGTGAATATATGCTGTCCTATCACTCCCAGAATTTCTTTAAGTTCTTTTGCTATTTTTTCAGCTTCTGGGATTTCTTGGTCTTCATCGGATTCTAAATCCACTTGTTCTTCAGCTGCATCACTGTCCAAAAACCAGTGTCCTCTGGACAAAGTCACTGAATCAGCTTTGAAGTCATGGATTGCCAACTCCTTTGCATTCACCATCCTGTATTTATATATAACAGAAAAGAAAATACTCCACCCACATAAGTCACAAGATTTCATAAGAAAATACTATATTATTCTGGAATGTTACTGGCATATATAAAAAATAAGAAAGACAAGTTCCCAGCAATTTTTGCTTTTTTCCAAGAGACTCAATTTTAAGTGAGCAACACAGGTGTAGCAAGACATCTATTGTGCTCTCTCCAATTGTCACTTCCTTGCTCAAAAAACAATTCCTGAATTGGAAGGATGATGCTAGAAAAGATGATTAATGAAGAAACTTGAAAAAGTAATGGTAAAAAAGAAAAATGATCACAAAAAATTAAAAATCAATAAGACAAAACAACTTTTTTTTCCATAATAAATTACTCTTTCCCTCCCTATATCTTGCTTTGTGTTCTTTTATTTTTAGAAAAAAAATCAAGAAAATAAAATATATTTTTCTGGTTTTTTCTTCTTGTTTTTTTTTTTTTTTTTTTTTTTTTTTTTTTTTTTTCGTCTTCTTTCCTTCCCCTCCTAATTTTCTTCTAAGGGGAAAGAAAGAAATATTTTTTTGTCCTTTTCAAAATTCCAAAAATAGGTCCACAGTGGATTATCCCTCTTCCATTGACCCAATTCTGATTTTTTTTTACCCAGTAATATTTTACTCCATCTGTCCTTCTGTTATGGAAATATCCATGCTCTGTGGGTGAACATTTTTTGACATTTTTTGGCTTCCATATCCATTTTGTTTTAATTTCCTGTTTTGGTGAGCCATAATTGTGCATGACCTGTTTCCATATTCTTTTTGTTCTGTTTTGTTGATATTGCAACTTTGGCAATAATAGTCTTCTCTGTTTTGTCTCCTCATCAACTTTTACCTCTTTAGTCTTTTGCTGATCTTGAGTGTATGAAGCTTGATCACTTTGTATTGTCAAAATGTTCCTGTCCTTCATTGAGAAAGCAAATCCTTCGAGATGTGGGTCATGAACATCCATATGAACTACCTGCTCTTCATTACTCAGAAAGAACATTAAAAACTTTTTGTCCTTGATGGTCAAATTAAGCTTCATTTTTTCAAAATTTAAGATGACTTTACCTTGTTTAAGCCATGGTTGCCCTAAGATCAGCTTTTCAGTCATTAAATGGTCTGGCCACTCTTCACAATCTATCTCCATATATTCGTTATTAAATTTAACTTTAACAGAAAGTGAAGATATGCTTTGAATTCTTTTCCCTCCCAGAGTTTTGATCAGAATTCTGCTTTCAGCTCTCTTAAGATTAAACTTATTGATCAAGGCTGAGCTAATTAGATTCACTTGAGCTCCCGAATCTATCAAAACCCTTATGTTTTCATTCTGGTAATTCATCATAATCAAAGGCAAATGTTCTTTTTGTTTTAGAGTGTTTTCACATAAGCACACTTGTTTCAATTTTCTAATTCTCTCTTTGGCTTCTAGTTGAGCCTCCTTTCTAATACTTTCTTCTTCTTTTTTCCTATTTTGGGCCTTTTGCAACCTTCTCCATTCCTCAGTAGTTAATGGGCACTCATACCTCTTCACTCTACATCCACTTATGAAATTTGGCATGATTTCCCCATCAATATTGGCTAACTGAATAGCTCCACTTTTGCTTATCTGATGTATGATATATGGCCCATGACCTTTTTTCTGAAACTTTTTCTGATGTTCCTTGTAAGCTAAGACCAGGTCTCCTTCTTGTAGATCTTTGTCTTTTATGTGAACATCATGATAAGCTTTTTGTCTTTTCTTGTTTGTGTATATACTCATCACTGCTTGGAGTCTCGATGCTCCTAGTTTTTCTAAGTCTATGACTCTCTCAGATAATTCATGTCCTGTCCAATTGTATTGGCTACCCACCTTCAGTGTTGGAATAAGAAATTCCATGGGTAAAAGTGCATTCTGGCCATACACCAAATTAAATGGTGTGGTCCCTAAAGCTGTTTTGTATGCCACTCTATAAGCCCAAAGAACATGATTCAGTTGATAATCCCAGTCATTTCTATTTGTGTTGACTAATTTGGTCAATACATTGCAAAGTACTTTATTAGTACTTTCTGCTAACCCATTGGCTTGTGGGTGATATGGGGCTGACTTATTGTGACTAATCATGAAATAATTAGTCATGTTTTCTATGATCTGATTCAAAAAATGAGTCCCCCTATCACTTACCAATTCAATTGGTAGTCCAAATCTAGTGATAATGTTTTCATACAAAAATCTAGCAGTGGTGTGAGCATCATTTCTTTTAGTAGCTTTGGCCTCAGCCCATTTTGTCAAATAATCTGTAGCTACTAGTATGTATTCTGCATGAGATTGTGTGGCTGGAGGATGTATGGGTCCAATAAAGTCCAATCCCCATTTACTAAAAGCTCTGGCTGAAATTAAAGGAATTAATGGCATGTTATCTCTTTTGTTTGGTTGGCTTACCCTTTGACAGACATCACATCTTTTCACATAAGTTCTAGCATCAGGAAATAGGGTTGGCCACCAAAAGCCAGAATATAAGATGAGTTTGGCTGTTCTATCACTTGAGAAATGTCCCCCAGCTACTCCTGAGTGTGCCATTTCCAACATCTCTAAATACCTTTCTTCTGGAACACAGATTCTCAGATATCCATCCATTCCTCTCTTATATAATTGCTCTCCTATGAGTTGATATTCTTCTGAGATCACTTGTAGATTTCTTGAATCAGCACCAGCTATTACTTGTTCCCCTTTCTCCTTTCTCTTCAACTTCTCAACAATATTTTCACTCCATTCAGGGTTTTTCTGAAACCAATATAGAGTTATTAATTCTGCTTTCTGCCATGTTTGACATTTTTGACAATTATCAATATATCTCTCCACATCTTGAATCTTATTTGGCCAATGTACTCCCATCCTATTAAGGTTACTAAGAGTGACAATCGTAGAAGCATGAGTACATGGATTCCAGCAATGAGCTTTTCTTACATATTCATGTTGCTCTTCTTCTGGAGTACAATATTCCAGTATACCTGACTGATTGAGGTGATACAAATGTCCAGCTAACAACATGAAATTCCTGCTTTGTAACACCAGATGTGTATTATTTGCTAATGACCTACAAGGTCCCATGGTTAGCAAGGGAATTAATGACATCGACCATTCAGGAACACTTTCCACCTTGAATAAGTATGTATCTGGCAAATCATCATCTATAGGTGAACTAGGTTCTTTTGACTGAATTCTTGATAAATGATCTGCTCTCAAGTGTGTTTTTCCTTGTCTAACCACCACCTCAAACTCAAATTCCATTAGTAAAAGAAACCATCTTACTATTCTTCCTGTATGACATGGTTTATTTACTAAATAGAGTAGAGCTTGGTGATCCACAAAGAATTTAAACTTGTTGGCCAATAGATAATGTCTGTATTTTTTGACAGCAAAAATCATTCCCAACCCTTCTCTCTCAGTAGTTGTGTAATTTTTTTCTGCAATGTTTAATTGTCTACTTGCATATGCTACTGGAAAATCTAATTTGCTTCCTTCTATAGGTTGTGCTAACACACATCCCAGAGCATAATTTGAAGCATCAACATGTACATGAAAGATTTTATCCCACTGAGGTGTTTTCAAGATTGGTGCTGTCACCAAACAAGTTTTTAATGTTTCAAATGCTTGGTCACATTCTTCAGTCCACTCAAACTTTGTGATGAGGGCATATAAGGGCTTGGCTATATCAGCAAATTTGTATACAAATTTTCTGTAGTACCCACAATGTCCCATAAAAGTTTGGAGTTCCTTCACATTTGTTGGTCTAGGAAGCTCTATTATGGCTTTTATTTTCTTCTCATCAGTAGAAATTCCATTTTTTGACACTATGTGACCCAACATTCTTCCTTGTCTGACATAGAATACACACTTTTCTGGATTTAGGCATACTCTATATGTCCTGCACTTCCTGAATATTCTTTCTAAATCTTGTAAATGATCTTGTCTTTTTAAAGAAAAAGTGCATAAGTCATCTACATAGATTTCCATCACATTTCTCAGGAATTCTTTGAAAATATGACACATCAACCTTTGAAAAGTTGCTGGGGCATTGGTCAATCCAAAGGGCATAACCCTAAAAGCATAAACCCCCCATTCTGTAGAAAAGGCAGTCTTATGTTGGTCCTCTAAAGCTATAGGTACTTGATTGTATCCTGAGAAGCCATCTAGAAAACTATAGACTTCCTTTCCTGCAACTCTCTCAAGAAGATGATCTGTTATTGGCAGTGGATAACTATCCCTTATAGTTGCTGCATTTACCTTCTTCAAGTTAATGCATACCCTAAGTTTCCCATTCTTTTTTGGCACCACAACTATAGGCGATATCCATTCAGTGTACTCTATTTCATAAATGAAATTAGCAGCCAACAACTTGTCAATTTCTTCCTTTATTTTGGCAGAGTATTTGTCATTAAATGTATAATGTCTCTGTTTGCTTGGTTTTGCATCAGGTGTCATAGGAATCTTATGCTCACAAATTTTTGGATCAATTCCTTTCAAATCTTTATAACTGTAAGCAAATACATCCCTATAGTTCTTTGCTAGGTTCCTTAATGCTTCTTCTTCTTGTGCTGTCATGTCATCAGCTATTACTATTTGTCTCTCTTCTCCTTCTTCCTGTGTAATTACAATCTTCTTTGTTTGTTCTTCATTATCATATACTTCCCCTTTCTTCTTCTCTCTTTTTGGTTTCATTTTCAGAAGTAGTCTATCTTCTACTTCATAAGTTTTAAAGTTTGCTGGTACATCAAAGTATTGATCTCTGTTTATCTCTTTCTCTTTCTTTTCTTTTTCCTGGTCTCTTTCTATTTCTTTGTGTTTATGTTCCTTGTATTTGCCTGAGATTTTATCTTTGATTGCATCCTCAGCTTTTACTATTTCCAAATATTGTGATTTTCCTTCTGTTAATATCATTTCTTGATTTTGATCCTCTTCTCTTTGTGATACTCCTATCATGTGTATGCCAATGTGGAAGATGTCAAATCCTTCCTCATTTTGAAATTCCATTCCCACATATTCCTCACTGGCCAAATCCATGGTGGCTAAGATTTGATTCCATCCATAAGGCTCAAATTCTTCATCTTTGAACTGTTGAGGCACATAATTTTCATCTTGTATTTCTCTTTCTTCCACACAATCTTCTCTTCTTAACTTCCTTTTCCTATTTGTGATATTTCTTAATATGTTACACTTCCAAACTGCTAATTCACCTTCTTCCTGATCCTCCCTCTCTGATTCTTCACTTTCTGGTTGATTTTGATGTATTTTATACCATTCTCTAGGAGATATGTCACAATAGTGGCCATTTCTTAAGTTTACTCTTGTTATTCTCCCCTGGTTCTGAAGATATAAACAATCATTACCCCAATCTTGTACAATTTGCATTTGTCTCATGAAGGGTCTTCCTAGGATAATTTCATAAGATGTGGATTGTGGAAATTCTACTATAGCAAAAGTATGCTCTATTTCTATGCCACATATGTCCACAATCACTTTTTCCCAAATTCCTAGGGGCTTTTCTATATGTCCATCTGCAAGTTGTAATCTCATTTTAGTGGGTAATAATTCCTTTCTTCCCCATTTCTCCCAGGTTTGTTTAGTCATTATAGCCACTCCTGATCCACTATCCAAAATGGCTTTTGCTGAATGTTTTTCATATTGTAGTTTTAAGGTTGAATTCCCTTCTTCTCCTTCACAATACCCTCCTATTTTGTCAATAGGAATATACCATAGTTCCTCTAATTCTTGTGTTGGTGAATGAAGGTTTCCAGATATTGTTTCTTCCTTGTTCATCTTGTTTTGTAGGTGAGGATTTTGTTTCAACAATTTTTCCCATGTTGTATGACATGTAATACTACAATGTTCATCTAAACTGATTTGGAATGTTATGTGTGGATTGCCTTCTTTATCATCTTCCTTGGTTTTTGTTTTTTCATGCTGATCAAATGTTCTCCGAGAGCTGTCTTCTTCCCCTAACCTGAGTTGTGTTTCCTGGATAATTTGTTTGCATTTTAGCATCCTTTCATGCTCTAAATCTGGTATGGGATAAGCCATTGCATGATCTGCAGGGCTTGGTCCCTCTTGAATCCTTCCTTTATAGGCTTTGATTAGGGTGTCTAGGCTCTGAGAATTTCCTACTTCAGACAGATTCTGGGTCTTTTGATGAGAAGTATGTTTTGAATTTGTTTGATCCTGACTGGAAGAATGTTTTGAATTTGTTTGTTCCTGACTGTCTTCTTCCAGACTTTTGCCCACTTTCCTTTTCTTTTCCCATTTCCCTCTTTGTCTATTTTTCTTTCCTTTTGATGTGGAACCCTCATTTTGTTCTTTAATTGCTCCTTGTTGTTTGGCTTGTGCCCTTGTTATAACATTAAGTTCAATTTGATCATTGTCACTCAATTCCTCTTGTTCCATAATTTTGACTGTTTTTAAAGGTATGTTATTAGGTGTGTTCTGTTGTTTTTGGGGATTTTTTGGACAGTCCTTGATCAGATGTTCTCTACCACAATCCTTACAATATGCTCCCTCTATCCTGAATGTTGGAGGTTGTGGACAATCTCTAATGAAATGCTCTCCCCCACACCTATAACATGTTATCTTTGGTCCCCCTTTGAATTGAGGTTTTTGATTGGACATGTAGTTGTTAGTAATGTACATGAATGTTGCTGTGTGCATTTCAATTTTTCCATTTCCCAGATCTAGGGCTTTAAGCTCAGGTTCCCTTATTTCATAATCTTCCCATTCTTCCTGATGTCCCTCACTCCATTGATACTCTTCCTTATAAGGTGATCTGAATCTTGAATTTCCTTCATCAATGGGTGTATATTTGACTGGTACCACATTGGTTGGAATGGGAGGTTGTTGTCCCAATACTGGTCTTGGTTGCTCGGTATAACCTGATTCCCTTTGAGCCATATAGTCTCTTTCCTTTACAGGTTGTTTGTTATAGAAGCAATCCTCCCTGGTATGGTTTGTCCATTTTCTCTCTAGTGTACAATACTTGAGTGTCTTCCTATCTTGTAAGTGTTGTGGTTTCTGATAAGGGCATTGTTGTGCCAGATGATTTTCTCCACAAATATAACATTTCTTGTTTGTGTTTATCCTAGAGTTTATCAGATTAGTTTTAGTGCTTACCTCTAGGGCTTTAGCAATAGCCTGAGCCAACTCTTCTGCTGGAGGAATTTTGTCTTCATAAGATCTGGGTTGATCAAATGCTAACAAATCTTGACCTCTGTTGTCCTCCAAATCTATTGCTTCCTTAACACAGGCTGCTAAATCAGGACATCTCCTATAGTACACTAGGGTCCTTAATTGGGCACTTCTCAATCCCTCAATGAATAAGGATACTTGTTTTGCCATGGAAGGTACTTCATCTCTTGGGCATCTATCAATGTACTGCTTAAACCTTCTGGCTGCTTCTCTAACATTTTCCTCCTTTTGTTGTTTGAAGCTGTGTATCAATGTGGCTGTACTATGTTTGATTCCAGTCTTAGAGAATTCACCAATGAAAGCTTCTAAGAAAGATTCAATGTCTAGGTACATTTCTTTTCTCAAAGGAATGAACCATGATAAGGCTGGCCCTGTTAGGGTTAGACCAAATGCTTCAAATTGTACCTTGTAATCTTCTATTTCCTCTGCTCTAATTAGTTGTCTAAATTCTGCAGCATGAGCATGAGGATCTGAATACCCTTCATATTGGTTTTTCATGCATTTGGCTACTTGATATGGTCTAAGCATCCTACCCTGAGGTTGCCAATGAGGTCTTCTTCTGAGTGGGAAGTCATTGTTTCCTTCTGGTTCTCTGTCAAAGGGATTTGGTGAAGCATGTGTCCTTCTCCCATAATTTTGCTCATTATTAGTGTAGTTTTCATTTGGTCTAGGTATGTCTGGTTGTCCCATGTTATGTTCCCAAGGTCCTTTGTCAGCACATTGCCCTAGATCATTTGAATTTTCTGGGTCTTGAGAGAAGATGTATACACATCCTTGCCTGTCTTCATATCTTCCATCTTTGAATTGGGCTACTGGGGTTATATTCAGGGGAATTTCTGAATTTCTCAGTCTAATTAGGAATTTATGCATTCCATCTTGGTATACATAGGTTCCAAACCTATTTGTATACATGTATTTAAGGATGTTTCTAAAATCCCCAGTTTCTATTGACTCATTTGTTTCATTTAGGTTTTCCATGTTATTTTCTTGGCTTAAACTTCTTTCTGATCTTTTATTACTTCCTGGCTCTTTTTCCTTCCTTGTTAGGTCTTGTTTAGGAATTGGATCTATTTTATTTCCAGACCTTAGTATCATTCAACTGTTTTTTTTTTTTTTTTTGACAACTTTTCAATACTCAAAAGAGTGTTTGTCACAATTTCCTGACCAATATATTGGTTTTCCACAATTTTCTGTCCAAAATTGTGTGTGTTTTAATATTCTTCCTCTGTTTTGTGCTTTTCACCACTTCTTAATGACTTTAGGGTTTTTTCACGATTTTCTACTGCCTTTAGTGTTTTTTTTCACAACTTTCAGATGAAAATCGTGTTTTTCACGATTTTATCATGCAATTAGACTTTTTCACGATTTTCTGTTGAAAATCGTGTTTTTCACGATTTTCTGTTGAAAATCGAGTTTTTCACGATTTTCTACCTACTTGTGAGTTTTTCACGATTTTCTGTTGAAAATCGTGTTTTTCACGATTTTGTGTTGAGAATCGAGTTTTTCACGATTTTCTGTTGAAAATCGAGTTTTCCACGATTTTCTGTTGAAAATCGAGTTTTTCACGATTTTCTGTTGAAAATCGAGTTTTCCACGATTTTCTGTTGAAAATCGAGTTTTTCACGATTTTCTGTTGAGAATCGAGTTTTCCACGATTTTCTGTTGAAAATCGAGTTTTCCACGATTTTCTGTTGAAAATTGTATTTGTTGCGATTTTGTGTCAAAATCGTGTTTTTTCACGATTTTGTGTCAAAATCGTGTTTTTCACGATCTTGTTCACAGAATCGTGTTTTTCACGATTTTGTGTCAAAATCGTGTTTTTCACGATTTTGTTCACAGAATCGTGTTTTTTGCGATTTTGTGTCAAAATCGTGTTTTTTCACGATTTTGTGTCAAAATCGTGTTTTTCACGATCTTGTTCACAGAATCGTGTTTTTTCACGATTTTGTTCACAGAATCGTGTTTTTTGCGATTTTGTGTCAAAATCGTGTTTTTTCACGATTTTGTTCCCAGACAATCGTGATTGCTCACAGATTGTTAAAAACACGATTTTCTTATGAAAATCGCGTTCTGGGAATCGCGATGTTGTTGGCACTTATTCACAGAATCGTGATTTTGAGTAAAACTCAGAATCGCGATTTTGTCCAAAATTTGGCAGATTTTCAAGTTATGGCTTTTTTCAATATTTTTCCACTTATAGAATCGCTTTATCAAAATTTTAACATGCAATGAAGAAATTTTTTGAAAAACATTTTTTCTTACTGAAAACCAATAAAAAACAGGAAATCGCGATTTCGTGATTTTACTATTTTCCTACTTTTATGTGTTATTTACTCACTTTTATGCAAAAAATATGTACTCAAAATGCTACTAGACTTTTTACCTTGCTTGCCAAGTTGAAAAAATCTCCAAAGCTTGCTTGTAGCTGAAAGTCGCGATTTTGCTCGATTCTGCACACTCTCTCTCTCCCTCACTCTCACTCAAATGAATTTTTCTTGAATTTCAGGTTTTTATAGTGTTCAGAAAATCGCGATTTTGTGTGATTTCTACTTTTCCTCACTCTTTCACTTGTTTAACTTCACTTACTCAATCTTAATGACTCCCTCTACACTTTCTTGTGTCAAGTACCCAAATATACCATATTTTCCAAAAAATTTTCTTTACAGAAAATCGCGATTTTGTGTAGAGAATCGTGTTTTTTCTGTAGATCTTTTCTTGTGCAAATTTTGAGTATTCTATGTCCTTGCCTTCTCTCAATATTCTTCACACTTCAATTCATGAGTCACCTGGAAAGTTTTTTCAAAACAACACTTTTTACAGAAAATCGCGATTCTGTTCAGAGAATCGTGTTTTCTAATTTTCTGGTTTTTTTGATAATTTTTTTATTTTTTAAGCTTTCTTTCTCTTTGTTTGGCTTCAATTTCTTCTTTTCTTTAGAATTGACTTTACTCTTGAATTTTTGCACCAAAATCACAATCTCCCTCAGAAAATCGCGACTTTGTGCAGAAAATCGTGTTTTTCTCTATTTTTGATTTTATGCCACTTTGAGTAGCCTTTTCTTCTTGATTACCTTCAAAACCTTTCAACAACTTCAATTCAACCTTCACTTACAATGTTATTTCCAAATCAATTACTTTTTTCAGAAAGTCGCGATTCTGTGCAGAGAATCGTGTTTCTCAGTTTTCTGGTTTTTTGATCATTTTTTGCTCTCTTTTCCAGTTTTTCACAATCACTCCTAATCACAACACCTCACTTCAACTTCTTATCAAGAAAAGACATTTGTTTAATTGTTTTTGATGAGTTTTGTGAATTTGTTTGGTATTTTTGCCCTAAAAATAAAGGTGAACACTTTACTTAGGGTTTCTGGTTTTGGAAATCAACTGATCCTATGGTTCTTGATTGGTTATGAGTTTCTATGTCCTTAGCTATCACTAAAGTACCAAAGAAAGGTTCTCCAATGAAAAAGTGTTATGAAAGGCAATCAAATTTTGTAAAGATAAACTCAATCATATGATTTTTTTCAAAATGCAGCACAACTCAAGATTTAATGCTCAGACTTGGTCAACAACTGAATCCCTCATTCTTACATCTAGCTACTTTAACTGTCCTTTCCTTAATATCACCATGTTATCTTCCCAAGATCACCCATGGTGTCTAGTACTTGGGCAAAAAGAAATCTAGATATGCAAGAATAGATTCAAGTTACCTCCATCTTCAGCTTCTTGGCTCAAATCCTCCACACACCTGCACTTTTACTTTACCAAAATGATGAGCAACTATCAATCTACAAAAATTTCAGCACTTCCACTTCTACAAGACATCCATTGCTTTCTTCTTCCCTAAAGACAAACAATGATATCTACCTATTCATGTGCACTTTTCCTTATAGATGAGCTTTACCTTGTTTACCATCATCAACTGAAGATCCAGCAAAGGTCCAACTTCAAAGAAGTTCTTGGAATGTTCCCCGGCAACGGCGCCAAAAAATGTTTTGTTTTGGACTCCAAGTTGTCCTCTCCAATCATGAAGTAACAAAGAATCAACAAATCATCTTTATTTTGTCAATCCTAGGAATATCCACAAGACCACAGCCCCTTCAAGATAATAGATTCAAGGAAATAAGAGATTGATGGCTGGATTGCTGAGAGAAATTGAAAATGAAGAGAAAATCTTGAGTTTACCATAACTAAGGCAAATCTCCATCATTTTCCATGTTCTTTGTGTCAAAACCATGCCATTTCATTAGCAGAATACAAATATGAACTCAAAACTGAAAAATATCACCTGTATCACCAAGACGAGACAATCGCGATTCTGTACCAACAGACGATTTTCACAATTTTGGAACTTCCTTCAGTCCTTTCCACTCATTTACAGCAATAGGTCTCTCCCTTCATACAACTTACTCAGTAATACACAATTAAGACTCACAAATCTCCATGATTAAGCAAGAGACAAGCTCACACATCAAAAGAAATACACTCAACAGGAGAAAACACGATTTTGCAGAAACTCTTTCTTCTCTATTGATAGCTTGAGCAAATGGCTAACCAACCTCTCCAAAATAGAGAAAATTGACTTATATACATTTTCAAGTGTCCCTTTTCACACTTGAAATTAGGTCTTTTTCTCTAATTTTCTAAAGAAATGCTATCTAAGAGTTTCTAAAAATTCTACAAAAATTACATGAGATCCTCAACCACATAAGGAAGACTCTTCCTTATTTTTACAATCATTGCATAAATATTTTACAAGTTTTTTTTGATTTTTTTCTAATTTTTTCATAAAAAATGCTCCTTCAAAATCACTCCTTCCAACACTAGGTTTGGAAGTTGTCTACAAAGATCATGGTTTGTTTCTCACTCAAAGAAAGTACATTAAGGACATGTTGGCAAAATTCAAGATGCAAGATTGTAAGATTGCAGGTACTCCAATGGAGGTCAATCACAAATTGAGCTCACATGAAGGTGAACTCATAGAGGACATCACATCATATCAAAGTCTAGTGGGTAGTCTCAACTATGCCACATTGACAAGAGTAGATATATGTTACAGTGTGAGTGTGATAAGCCAATTTATGCACACACCAAGGAAACCACATATGGATGCTGCCAAAAGGATTCTCAAGTATCTCAAAGGAACCATAAATGAAGGACTTTATTATCCTTATGTATCTGATTTAGGTTTGAAGCTATTTTCTGATGCAGATTGGGCTGGCTCCAAGGAAGATAGAAGGAGCACTTCAGGTTATCTTACCTTTGCAGGTTCAAAGCTTATTTCATGGTCATCCAAGAAGCAACCCACAGTTGCTCTCTCTTCTACTGAAGCTGAATATAGAGGTCTTGCCATAGCTACACAAGAAACTATGTGGATGAAGACATTGTTCAAAGATCTTGGATTGGAGTTTGGAACTCCAGCTATTTTTGGTGACAATATGAGTTCTATTCATTTGGCTGCTAATCCTATTTTTCATGCAAGGACTAAACATATTGAAGTTCATTATCACTATGTACGAGAGAAGGTTCTAAGCAAAGAGATTCAAATATCATATGTGTCCACTCATCAACAATGTGCAGATATTCTAACCAAAGCATTGGATGGTACAAAGCTTTGCAAATTCAAGGCTATGATTGGTTTGCAGGTAATCTTGGAAGATTGAAGACCTCAAGCATACTTGGCTTGAGGGGGAGCTGTTGGAGCAAGTCTATGACAAGCCTAAGTATTGGCTTGAGTCCCACAAAGTCATAGAAAAAGCCTTAAAATGAAGACTATGTAAAGTTCACTTGTGAACTACCTCTTGTAACTTTTGAAGAGTTTACTTAATGTAAAAGTAAGAGAATCTTAAGTGGTTGAGTCCACTTGATCAAGAATGGAAAGAGGAGCCACGAATTCGTGATTTGTGGTAGGTAGAGAATCAAATCAATCATTGATTGATTGGAGAGTGATTGAGGGAAGTTAGCCTCCCAAACTCAACTATAAATAGATGGCAGTTTTAGTCGTGGTTAGAGAGACCTATGTGAAGACCTCCAAGAGCTGAGCTTTATGCCATATCAAGGTGTGATTACAAGGCACACATATGTATCAGTAAGTCCATTGTATTTTACAAGCAATATACTTTCATTTTCAGTATCATTTGGGTTCATATTTCCATGTTCTTGTGAAGTGTACTACTCACTGCCATTACTCTCAGTTTTCTCAGTCAGCTTGCAGAGATGTTTTCTCTGAGCTTGGTGCATCATTTTCAGTGATTTAACTTGGTAAAGTTAGCTCTATAAGTCTACTATATGCTCATAAATTTTCATGTCATTTGGATGTTGCAATCTTCAGTTATGTTCATTTGAAGTCAACAGGGTCTGTTCATCTTCACCTCTCTGTTAGGTACCCGATTTTTTCACTCATCTTGTCAGAGGTGTTTCTCAGTGGTTACTTATCCACATTCAGTGATTTAAAGCTTGTTGGATTCCGATTACTGTCTAATATAACCATACAAATTTTCATAATCATTGGATTTCTAAATTTTGAGTTATGGTGATTTTTCTGCTCACTGGTCTATTTCTGTAGCAGCCCGTGAAAATCGGGATGATGTCATCACTTGTTAAAACTCATTCTCAGTGTGTGCTTTGTTATTTTTGATGAGATTACTCTTGAAAGTTAGCTCTTTAAGCTACCTAGACTTCCCCAAGAGGAATTAAGCTATTTGCTGCTGTGCTCAGAGAATTATGTAAAACACTGGACAGGTGTATGAACCAAGAATAGCAAGTTTTCACCTCTGAGCTAACTCCAACTTATCTGTTTTGATCTATCTTTTTGAGAGTGATATTCCAAGGTACATAGGGTGTCTAATACATCCATTGGCAAGCTAAAAGGGCCCACCATATATTCCTGGAGTTCATTTGGCTGGTGTAGATCAAGGATTTTGCAACACCTCTTCATCTTCAAACACATACTTATCCATCTCTTCACACACATCCCCCAAGAACTAAGGACAAAAATGGAGGCAAAGTCAGAAAAATGTATTTTCATTAGATATTCCTCGGAGCAAAAGGGATACATGTGCTATAATCCGGTGACAAAGGAGTTACGAGTCTCAGGAGATGTGGTATTTGATGAGCTAAGACCATGGTTTGGAGACAAAGGGAAAGAGAAGATTGTTGAAGAAGATTGCGAACATGATGGAGGTGTGTCCAAGAACAATTGCAGCAAACAAGCACTGAAATGTCAGGTCCAGAAGCTTCTACATCACTTGGAGAAAGCTCAACATGGAAGTTGAGACTAAGGAGTCATTCTTCATCACCAACATCATGTTATGAAAGATTTGAAGTTGAAAGTGCTGCCCAAAATAGTGATTCAAATGCAAGTGAAGAAGAGTATGAAGAGGTGATTACACCAAAGGTAAAGCTGAACCGGTTGAAGAAGCAATATTCAAAAGGAAATGAAAGAAGGTCTTCGAGAGCAAGGTATCCAATTCAAAGGCCGAGCTATGATAGTTTTATTGCAAAGCATTTTGCATATATGACATAGGTGGTCAAAGACAAAGAACCGGATGCATATGAAGAAGCATGTACACAAAAAGAATGGCAAGAAGCTATGCAAGAAGAGATAAAAGCTCTCAAGGACAATCACACATGGGAGCTAGTTCCAAAGGCTAAAGGTATGAAGATTGTTCCAAATAAATGGGTGTTTCAAATAAAGAGAAATGCTGATGGTTCTCTAGCTAGGCATAAAGCTAGACTAGTAGCAAAAGGATTCAAGCAAACTCACGGCATCGACTATGAAGAGACTTTCAGCCCGGTTGCAAAGATGGGAACAATTAGAACCTTGATTGTAGTGAGTGCAACAAGGAGATGGCCATTGTACCAACTTGACATAAAAAATGCTTTTCTCAATGGTGAAATTCAAGAAGAGGTATACATGAGTCAACCGATTGGATTTGAAGATAGAAAGCATCCAAATTTTGTTTGTAGATTGAAGAAAGCTTTGTATGGGCTAAAGCAACCACCAGGTGCTTGGAATCAAACATTGGTCGAGTACCTCACAAGGTGTGGGTATAGTCCAAGTAATGCAGATCCCTCTCTCTATATGAAGAAAAAAGAATGCAAGCAGGTATATATTTGCATATACGTTGTTGATCTCATCATAACAAGAAGTAATGTTACAAGAATAGAAGAGATAAAAAGAAAACTCGGTAATGAGTTCAAAATTTTAGATCTTGGTGAGCTGAAATACTTTTTAGGCATTGAGATAGTCTATGGGAAAGATGGCATTTACTTGATGCAAAGAAAGGACCTGTTGGATGTTCTTTTCAGATTTGGAATGAGTGAATGCAAACCACTCACTCAACCTATGGACACAAATGTGAAGCTATGCTCAAATGATGGAGAGAAGTTACATGATGTAACTACATACAGGAGTATTATAGGTTCATTGATCTATGCTACGATCACAAGACTAGATTTGTGTTATATTGTTGAAGTTCTTTCTCAATTTATGCAAGCTCCAACAAGTGAACATTTAAATTCAGCCAAATGAGTGCTAAGATATGTGAAACACACAGTCAATCGTGCCTTGTTTTATAGATATGACGAAGAATTGCAGGCAAAGGACTTTAGTGATGCTGATTGAGCTAGTTCAAAGGAAGATAGAAGATCCACTTCAGGTTATGTGTTCATGATAGGTAGCAAACCTATCACATGGAGCTCAAAGAAGCAACCTATTGTTGCACTATCATCTACAAAAGCTGAATATAGAGGATTAGCATTCGCAACTTGTGAAGCTATGTGGATTAAGAAGCTCTTGGCTGATCTTGATGTGCAGGTGGAGACCATTCCAATTTATGGTGACAACATGTCAAGCATTCACTTGACAAACAATCCAATGTTTTGTGCACGAAGCAAGCACATAGAAGTGCATTATCATTATGTTCGAGAAAAAGTTTTGAGCAAGGATGTGGATATAAAGTTCATTGGAACTAATGACCAGGTTGCAGATATGTTTACAAAGTCCTTAGATGCTTCTAAGCTAAAGAGGTTCAAGGATGATATCAACTTGCAGGATATGACTGAAGGTGCAAGCTCACATGTGAGCTTGAGGGGGAGTGTTAAAAATAAAGAAGTAAGGTCATATATATTTTTGCAAAAAGGATTTTCTTCGAATAGAAGGAAAATACAAAAATGAAAAATGGAAGCATTTACTTCAGCAAGTAGTGGAGGCCAAAAGAGAATCAATCAAAAGATAATCAAATCCAAAAACTGAACTGTAAGAGGAGTGGCTGTCCAAAGTAGTGGAGAAGTTATGGAGAAGAGCTCTCAAACTCATCATGAGAGTTTTTGGTCACTTGGCTATAAAAGAGGCAAGGGAGGACACTCAATAATAGAGGAAGAAGGTGTGGAAGTCCCCTTGTAGCTAGTTCATTTGGTTTGAGTCATTTTGTTCTCTTCACTCTCATAGACTATGTCCAACCACATACCCATTTCTGGGTAGTCTACTTCTGAGAGTCATATCTCTCAATATATGTATCCAATTTTAGAGTTTAAACATTCATTGGAAAGCTTATCTTGAGCACTTCCTCTATCTAGAACAGTTTTATCAAATTCTGTATTCTCTGTGCATTATTCAGTTTTTAGAGAAGTCTAGTTTTTAACTTAACTGAGTGGACAGGTAGCCTGTTTTGGGGCAAAGAGTTTACAACTTAAAACTACTCCAAATTGAGTGTTTGATAGCTCATTTGAAAGCTATAAGTGTCTTGTTTGAGTGACCAAAGTTTCAAGTTCATTGGTTTTTTCAGTTGGTACCAGTTTGCATTTGAATGTTTAGCTGTTGGCAAAAGTCTTGATCCTTAGAAGGTCTTCTACACTTTCCACTACGAATAGGAGAGGAATTCTCCAACACAAATGACCTGTGTATAAGCCCAAGGATTAACACATTAAGGTGGTTATGGATTGATGATATCATTGATGATGCCATCAAAGAAAAATAGGATCTCTGAATGTCAAAAGAAGACAAGCAAAAAGTTATTCTTAGGGTTTTGACACGCTTGAGATGTGATGGTGGTGTTAGAATTCCCAAATTCTTCACTCATGAGATATGAAAAGTGACATGAAATCTAGGATGCAAGATGGTTCCCTCTGTGTCCATGAAAATATCCATTAAGACTTGGGCCATGTTTTCATGCTTTTTATTGTCCTTGACTCATGGAAACACTATCTGATCTATACTTAAGTGATTTTATGGGTAATCCAGATGCCTACTACTTGTCTTTCTAAGTTTTGAACACAAAATCCTTGTCTTCACTTACATGTATGGATTTCATCAATTGGGAACAATGCTTAAAATACAATCTAATGAGTAGGAGATGCAGATACACTCCATATTAAAGTGCCTCCCAAACTTTCAAGACTTCTTTATTTGTTGTCTGCAAAACCTAAACATTTTTGGTGAAAACATATATTTTATAATATTATTCTCCCCAAGTAGTGAATTATATGTATTCACTAGTTTGCCATAGTCCCTTAGTGTGACATGGTGTTGGAACCAATGACCAATTTATTGCTTCATAGTCCCAAGTGTTGGTGTCACGACGTGCAAGGGCTTGATGAGCTCACCCTTATGTGTTATTATACTTGCTATTCACAAAGAAATTCATACTTACAATATATGGTAACAAGAAATATATATAAAAGCAACGAAATTTAACCATTCAAATATTGCAAGTCTTTATGATGGTCTTTTTTGTTTAGATATATCCATATTATGAGAGAACATGGAAGTATTAATTATTCCTATTGATCCACAAGTATCAAGCGTTATGAAACAAAGGATCTAATAGGAGTTCCATGGATATTACTTGGCAACGTTCTTTAAGCTTGGACAATATTACACAAAGTCAACCATGCCACCCTTGCCCTAGCACAACATTGCTCACTAGGTCTTGATCTCGACACACTATCATGTTTAGTCTCATAGTTTTTGCTCCTATGTGGAGAGATACCACTGCTGCCCCACAAGATTTTGTTTGGGAACCGTCAATTGCTATGAGAGTTGCATCTATAGGCGTCACTTTACCCCCAAGTCATTAGAATTGAGATAGAAGAATGAAATTATTTTGAGAACCTTTATGTGCACTATAGAATCACATCCTAGAGAGGCCCAAATGTGTAGTCTTTGATCGATTGTCTTACTATAAGGATTATTGATCTCAAAACATCTCACAGGGATCCGTTATTGTTTGTCTATGTACTCACAAGCCTACTGGTGTAATTGCTTCCTCTTCTTAATGCGAGCAATATCCTCCACTTGAGAGTGTTTACATTTGCGCTGCTTTTCCGCTTTAGGATCTTTTTCTTTTTGCAACTATTACAACATTTCCTCTATGATAGATTGTTGATACACAACTTTTTTGCACTTGATCATATAACTGAGGACTACTTCATCCTCTGGTGAAGCCAATCACACAACACCACTTCTATGTATGATGCATTGTCACTCTTGAGGACTACTTCATCCTCTAGTGAAGCCAATCACACAACACCACTTCTATGTATGATGCATTGTCACTCTAGCAGAATGCTAAGCACCAACATGAGGACATTCACCTCATAATTGTCAATCTATGGAGATGTGAGGGAGAGCAAAGCGAGCAAAGCGAGCACCACCCAAGGATTATGGCTAGGGTAGTGACCAAGGCATAGACCTTGGTGATGGAGAGTGTTAATCTCCAAAAGAACAACCTACTCTTGAATTTAGAACACCTCTATATCAAGAGTAAGTCAAAACCTTCACCAAGTTAAGCTATCAATGACCAAATATCAAATTCTTGACTAAACTGTGAAGAAGGAATTTTCTCAGAAAGTCTGCTGCATAGATCTTGCTCATTGACTGAGTAAATGTGTAAAGTTTTTTATGAAACTTTGCACAAGGTGTCGCCTAAAGATTGCGCACCTTCTCCAAGTTAAATTACTTCAAAAGGTTCAGTAGATATTGAGAAATCTACTTACCAAGTCAGCTATGTCTAAATCTGCACTTCTGAGAAGTCGATTTGGACACCCCTAACTTCTTAACTTCAATTCTCTCAGTATAAAACCCGTTTAAGCAAATGCTTCTAGGCACGAGTAGCTTACCTTCCAACTTAAAGATTAAGTGCTTACTTGCACAAAACTTTAAACTGTGGAGTGAGAAATGATCAAATCATTAAGATCGAAATTTGCGCCTGTTTCAGGAATCAGTGAGTACTTTCTCACATGCAAATGTTCCTACACACAATTCTCTTAGACTGATCACAATTAGACTCTCAAACTCTAGCCATAGATCGATTAACTATGGACTTAGATATCTCCAAAAGGAATTCACAAAAGATCTATCACACAGAGAGAAAACACAGAAACATCGGGCGCAATTTTTCCTTCTATTTCTCAGAAATTACAACTGAGTGAGGATGGAGAGTTCAACTCACTTCACATATGTCTAATGACATTTTCTACTTCTCATTTCTCTATTCCTATGCTCATACATAGTCTCTCCTTGTCTTCTCTCTTTGCCCTGACATTTTTCAAAAGTATTTATAGGCAATTATGTACAAACTTTTTATCAAAGCATAAGTATATGTAACCTATGTCTTAACTAATGAACATATGTGTACATGTCTTTCATTCTGTGAATGTATCCATCTTCTTTGCTTCAAATCTTCAATTGGTGATTGGTCTGCACCAACAGCTCCCCCTCAATTATCAATTGAGGTTTCTCTTATCTTCTTTATACCTGCCATGTCTTTAAACTTCTGTAGCTTTGGTCCATCCAAGCTCTTTGTAAGCATATCAGCTATCTGATCTTTTGTTGAAGTATGTATAACTTCAATCTCCTTATCCATCACCTTCTCTCTTAGAAAGTGATACTGTATCTCAATGTGTTTAGTCCTGGCATGAAAAACAGGATTAGCAGCTAGATATAATGAACTCATGTTATCACCATAAATGATAGGTATGCTCTGTATAGTATCAAAACTCTTCATTAGAGTCTTAAGCCATATCACTTCTTTTGCAGCTTCAACCATGCCTTTGTACTCTGCTTCTGTAGATGACAAAGCAATTGTATGTTGCTTCTTTGAGCACCAGGAGATTAACTTATCTCCCACATAACACATGTATCCATAGGTTGATCTTCTATCATCTGGATTACCTGCCCAATCTGCATCACTATAGATCTTGATAGTTGTATCTGATGTGAACCCATAATACAAACCTTCTTTGAGTGTACCCTTAATGTATCTCAACACTCTTTGACCTGCAATCCAATGCTCTTTCCTAGGACAATGCATATATTGAGACAAAACCCCTACTGCATATGATAAATCAGGTCTAGTTAAAGTAGCATAGATAAGACTACCAACCAAACTCTGATATTGTCTCATGTCCTTGAATTCTTCACCTCCAAATTTACTCAATTTGTGATTCACCTCCATTGGTGTAGGTGCTACCCTGCAATCATCCATTTTAAACTTGATTAACAAGTTCTTCAAATACCTTTCTTGGGTCACAAATACTCCATGTTGAGTATATGTAATCTCCATGCCCAAGAAGTATGACAAGTCTCCCAAGTCACTTATTTTGAACTCCTTTTCCATTTGCTTCTTTAGTCTTTGTATTCCTTCCTCATCTGTACCTGTAAGGATTATATCATCAACATATATGCACATGTATATGAAACCATTATCACTTGCTTTGACAAGCAAGCTACTATCTGCTTTAGACACCTGAAATCCAAGTTCTTTCAAGAACTTTACAAGTCTATAATTCCATGCCCTTGGGGCCTGCTTCAAACCATACAAAGCTCTCTTGAGCTTGCACACATGATCTGGATACCTTTTATCTCTGAACCCTTGAGGTTACTCCATGAATACATCATCTGAAATATAACCATTCAAAAAAGCATTTTTTACATCAAGTTGACATAACTTCCAACCTTTACATGCAGCAATAGCTATAAGTGTCCTGATGGTTGTCATCTTTGCCACAGGACTATAAGTCTCATCATAGTCAACACCATATGTCTGAGCAAACCCTTTGACAACAAGTCTAGCTTTGTACCTAGACACACTTCCATCTGCAAATCTTTTTGTCTTATAAACCCACTTACATCCAATGATCTTCTGACTATTTGGTTTTGGAACCAAATCCCATGTTTGATTCTCCAATAATGCATCATATTCTTCCTACATAGCTTTCTCCCAATTTTCTTTACCTTTTGCCTCTTCATATGTAGAAGGGTCTTCATCTGCTTTAATCATGTAAGCATAATCTTTGGTAGCCAGAAATGAAGTATCATAGCTATACCTTGTAGGTTGCCATTTGTTCCTTGTAGACCTCCTAAGTTCTCCACTTCTTGAGGTTTCTGGTTCTTCATATTCAGGATCAAACCTAGGTGTTTCTTCCACTTCAACCTGCACTTCATTATTCTCTTCTTCATCAATTATTTGTACCTTTGACTTACCTTTCCTTTGGCTCACAATTTCTTCATCATCTGTATTAATATTGATAGTACCTGCATACCAAGTACCTTGCTCATCAAATGTAACATCTTTTGAGACAAGAAAATGTTTTGTGGATGGATTCCACAACCTGTATCCCATCTGCTTATCATCATAACCAATAAACACATATTTTTCTGCTTTAGGTTCCAATTTTTGCCTTAATTGTGATGGCACATATGCATAGGCCAAACATCCAAATACTTTACAATGGTCTAGTGTAGGTCTCTTACCCCACCATGCCTCATAAGGTGTCATTCCCTGCAAAGCTTTACATGGTAACCTATTGACCAAATAAGTAGCTGTATTTACAGCCTCAGCCCACAAATAATTAGGGCAATTTTTCTCTTTCATCATGGACCTTGCAAACTCAACAAGAGTTCTATTTCTCCTTTCTGCTACACCATTTTGTTGAGGAGAGTACCTGCAAGTAACTTCCCTTTTTATACCTGCATCCCACAAGTAATTACTGAATTCATTAGAGAAATACTCTCCCCTCCATCTGACCTTAATCTTTTCAACTTATGTCCTGTAATTCTTTCTGCATATGCATGATAGTGTTTAAATGTATTAAACACTTCTGACTTATCTTTAATCACATAAATAGTGATCCATCTAGTAGCATCATCAACATAAATCACATAATACCTTGACCCATTTATACTGAAATCCTTTGATGGCCCCCACACATCTGTGTGTACCAACTCAAGCTTCTCTGAGTACATAAAACCATGCTTGGAGTAGGAAAGCTTATGAGCCTTACCTAATTGACATGCCTCACATCTGTATGTCATATGTTGACCTGCAACATTAGGCAAACCAAGCACTGAACCATTGTTAATCATGTCTTTAATACCTCTTTCATTAAAATGTCCAAGCCTCTTATGCCAAAGATCTAACTCAGAGATCTTATGTCCTCCATATGTGAACATGGCATGACCAATATTACCTTGAATCTTCAATGTGAACAATCTTCCTTCTTTCTTCCCTGAAACAATTTGTTTATACCCATTGCTAGGGTCTTCCACAAACACTCCTTCATTAGTGAACCTTACTTCATAACCTTTTTCCACAATTTGTCCTACACTTATCAAATTCTTAGGAATTGTAGGAACATACAAGACCTTACTCAATAAGGTGCTACCATCCTTGGCCTTCACTGATCCAATTGACTTCACATTATGCTTTGTGTTGTCACCTGTTTGAACGACATGATTAGATACCTTATTCTCCAAATCAGTCATCAAGGCTATATTACCACTCAGGTGATTGCTACACCCTGAATCAATGTAGAAGACTCTTTGATCTTCATTCTGCCTTTCACAAGTTGCATTCATTATCAATGTTGAATCTTCCTTTTGATCTGAAGCATAATTGTAGTAGGTGTTGTTATATTGTTGACTTTGGAAACCTCTACCTGCATTTCTTCCAAAGTAACCCCTACTACCTCTGCCTCTGAAATTACCTCTTTGATTTCTACCACCTTTTCCTCTTGCATTATAATTTTGACTATATCCATTATTACTCTGAGTATTGTGCCAACAATCATTAGCTAAGTGATTTGTCTTACCACAAATCCAACAAGCTTTGCCTCCATCTTTGTTGTTTCTGCCTCTTCCTCTTCCTTTGCCACCTCCTCTACCTCTTAGGAAGTTGGCTTGACTAGTTGTGCCTTCTTCTTCACCTGATTGTTGCTTTCCTTTGTTAGCTTTCTTCTTGTCCTTTGAGTACATTGCATGACCTGTACTTTTGTCACCATCTCCTTTAACATCCTGCTCAAATGTTAGCATATGACCTAGCAACTAATTTAAATCAGGAGTGAAATGATCAAGTGATAATTTTGTAGATAAAATGAATGGCTTCCATTTGTCATCACCTCTTAAACCTGTAAGAATTTGCCTTACCAATTTATCCTCCTCAATGTCTTCATCAACAGCTCCTAAAGCATCTGCAATATCTTTCATTCTTGTCACATAGTCTGAAATGGATTGAGAAGCCTTCTTCTTAAAGGTGGTAAACTCTGCCCATAAGGATGCCTTCCTTGACTTAGTAGTATTCTGGAAATGCTCCTCCAAAGCATTCCAAATATCAGTTGCACTTTCAAGACCTCGAATATGAGGTAACAAGTAATCATTGACTGCCATATATATAATGCTCCTAGCTTGAGCATCTTTCTTCATCCAATTTTTCAAATATGCTAACTCTTCCCTAGTTGGAACACTAGGATCTCTGAACTGTGGCTTCTCTTCTTCTCCTGTGATGTAAGCTATTAAATCTTTGCTCATAAGATGAGCTTCCATCCTCATTGACCATGCAGTAGTTTTCCCTATCCAATTTCTCTATCTGTAGAGAATCTCCCATCTTGTGTCCACCTGTGTATTGAAATCTTCAAGCTTTATGAACAATATATGTACCTTTACTTCAAATTAGAGTCCTTTTGTCTTTCTTGATGTCGTATGGTCTCCTCCTCAAGCTTTGCCTTCAAGCTTTTACCTTTTAGTTCTTCAGTTGTTGAATTTCTTGAATCTGCAGCAGTCGGGATCCTCCTTTCCTTGATTCTGATGTCTCCTGCTCTGATACCACTGATGGAGAGTGTTAATATCCAAAAGAACAACCTACTCTTGAATTTAGAACACCTCTATATCAAGAGTAAGTCAAAACCTTCACCAAGTTAAGCTATCAATGACCAAATATCAAATTCTTGACTAAACTGTGAAGAAGGAATTTTCTCAGAAAGTCTGCTGCATAGATCTTGCTCATTGACTGAGTAAATGTGTAAAGTTTTTTATGAAACTTTGCACAAGGTGTTGCCTAAAGATTGCGCACCTTCTCCAAGTTAAATTACTTCAAAAGGTTCAGTAGATATTGAGAAATCTACTTACCAAGTCAGCTATGTCTAAATCTGCACTTCTGAGAAGTCGATTTGGACACCCCTAACTTCTTAACTTCAATTCTCTCAGTATAAAACCCGTTTAAGCAAATGCTTCTAGCCACGAGTAGCTTACCTTCCAACTTAAAGATTAAGTGCTTACTTGCACAAAACTTTAAACTGTGGATTGAGAAATGATCAAATCATTAAGATCAAAATTTGCGCCTGTTTCAGGAATCAGTGAGTACTTTCTCACATGCAAATGTTCCTACACACAATTCTCTTAGAATGATCACAATTAGACTCTCAAACTCTAGCCATAGATCGATTAACTATGGACTTAGATATCTCCAAAAGGAATTCACAAAAGATCTATCACACAGAGAGAAAACACAGAAACATCGGGCGCAATTTTTCCTTCTATTTCTCAGAAATTACAACTGAGTGAGGATGGAGAGTTCAACTCACTTCACATATGTCTAATGACATTTTCTACTTCTCATTTCTCTATTCCTATGCTCATACATAGTCTCTCCTTGTCTTCTCTCTTTGCCCCGACATTTTTCAAAAGTATTTATAGGCAATTATGTACAGACTTTTTATCAAAGCATAAGTATATGTAACCTATGTCTTAACTAATGTACATATGTGTACATGTCTTTCATTCTGTGAATGTATCCATCTTCTTTGCTTCAAATCTTCAATTGGTGATTGGTCTGCACCAACACTTGGCATAACTTGTCATCCGAGTCACCAAACTCACCCTTGGCACTGTTGGCTATGTGCGAGTGATCAAGGAAGATAGAGGTTCTGGATACTTCCCAGGAGGTCACCCATCCCAATACTCTTGTGGTGTTTAAAAAAGGGGAAAGACTAAGGTTAGCATTAGGTTGAGCATGTTTTGCTCCCTCAAAGCTTCACTTTTTCCTTTCAAGTGTGTTTTGAAGCATTTTTTGGGTGATTCTTGGAGCCATTTTGGAGTACTTTTGTGCAAAGACTCATTACACAGGTTCAAGAACATCAAGAGAGTGCTCTTTGTACTTCTCCGACAATGAATATTCACCTTTGGGGCTGTATTTTCAGCCACAATAGTAAATCTATAGGTTTGTTGAAAGGTTTAGTTGTGGTGGGATAAGCCGCCACAAGTCTAGGCAGGTTTATTTTTTGATCCTAAAGAACAGAGTTGACACACACTTGCAACTATTGTTGGCTAGTATTTGGGCTATGAATTCAGCCTTTTCAATGCAATTTTACTGCATATATTGAGCACATACACACTATGTACACTTTTGTGGATACCACTTATGTACGTTCATGTGTTCATTGATATATCGGTAATGTATGTTTGATAGAGAGGGTCCTGGTGATATTTTTTTTACCTAGGAGGCACCTAGATGTCGGGGTCTCCTCGATGATGTGCATGGAAAACTTAAGCAACCTCCCCATAGGACATGTATGCTAGTTGCTCATAGGTGCTCGAGAAGCCTAGTTGGCTTCTTTTGGGTAACTCATTATATGAAGTGGAGTCAGTGATTCACTATGTAGGTTAACATGTTAGTCCTTGTAGTTTTATGATATTTGACATTGTTCATATGCTCATTTTGCAGAGGATACTCTAGCAAATGTTTTCCAAATTTTATTTGGTTTTGTCAACTATACAGTGTTCGATTCAATCCTTGATACACTTATTGGTGTGTATTTTTTGATACACATAATCCTCAATTCACTCCATGATACACATAATCCTTTGGTTGGTCATTATTGTTCCTTAATTCGTTTTTCTAGGAAGAATCTACTGAATTTTTTTTAGAATTTGACTCTTGGTCAACCTTTTTTGAGCTCCTCTAGCTCCATTATCATTCTATTCAGTTCTCTATCACCATGGCATTAGAGTTCTTAGGCACATCAGGTGGATAAGGTTCTAGTGCCAGTGTTCCGAGGAGGAGCTATAACTTGTAGGGCAAATATCATTTTGAAATATGAAAATTTGATGGCACAAACTTTGCTCTATGGAAGAATGAGATTAAAGATGTGTTCATTCAAAGAAGGAAATGGAAGCTAGTAAATGGAATCTCAAAGAAGCCTACTGACATGGATGAAGATGATTGGGATGAGTTTGATGAAATGGCCAGGTCTACCATTTGATTGCACCTGACAGATAATTTTTACTTTACATTATTGGACTGTAAAAGTGCAGAGGAGGTTTGAAAGAAGTTATGCAATACTTATGAAAAAGAAACAACATCACATAAAATGTATCTCGTAAGAAAGTTATATGACCTTCGCATGAAAGATATAGATGGTATTGTTTCTCATCTAAATGAGTTTGTTGCTATATTCTCCTAGTTACTAGCTCAAAAAATGGACATGGATAATGAAATGAAAGTAGTCTTCTTGTTATGCACCTTTCCATCATCATGGGATATGTTTTGCAATTCTATTAGCAATAGTGCACCTAGTGGTAAATTGTTCTATGATGTCATATGTGGAGCACTCTTGATTAAGGAGGTTCATGGAAAATCTATGGTTGGCACTCAGAGTGGAGATGCATATAATGTTTGTGATTCTTTTCAAGTAAAGAATAAGTAACGTGGCATGAGCAAGAACAAGGAAAAGAATGATTAACGGAATAAGAGTAGAAGTAAATCAAGGAAGAGGGATACTGAATGCCATTATTGTCATAATAAAAGGACACATGAGGAAAGATTTATATGCATTAAATAATGCTAAAGACAAAGTGTAGAATGTTGATGGGCATGTTAAACAGTTAGGTGCACCATCTACTTCAACCATTGTTGGAAGTACTGGAACGCTCGGTTGGTGGATCAAGTCAACTGCCAATTTGAACGGCGCACGCTGGGTGCTTTGAGCAATCTCATGTGCGAAAAAGAAATGGAAACTCAAAGGGAAAACAAACTCCAAGAGGATGATTAGATCTTTAGATCTTTATGGTTTTCATGCTCTTAGGAAATTCAAAATAATTGTCACATTTGTTTAATGATTATCTTAGTCATTAGCATGAAAAATTGTTCAATCTTTCAATCACACTTCATAAGAAAAGAACAATTATCTCTTTTGAAGTTTATGAGGTTGAAGGTACGCGAAATGAAAAGCATAAGAGACAAAGAGACTTTCACAAAAGAAAGATTTGCAAGATATTGCATGTATAGAACTTTACGAAACTCTAGTTGGATAAAGACTTCTACCTTTCTCATAAAAGATGGGACCTCAAGAAATTTGCATAGATACACCCCATTCATATTCTTCATTAGTTTGGAAACATATAGCTTATTCTCAAAATATCAACTTATTCATTGAAACAAAGTTCTTTTAATCTTTTTATTATCCATTAACGACGTCTTGTGAATTCAAATTTAATTAATTTCTTTGCAACTACAATCAAACCTTTTGGAAAAGATCGTTCAAGTTTGTAAGGCATAATGAATTCATTCAGTAGTACTTTTTTCATTCAGAATTCCAAGGCATAATGAAACGATCATATATCTACGCTAATGAACATAAGTTGAATGCTTGCTAGTGCATGATTTGAAAGAGTAACAACAAAAAACTCTGAACGCTTCACAATCTATATATCATATCATGTTCCCATTTAGTGACATAAGAATGCTTTAGTGCAAATAAATAAAAATGACAATATAAAGTTCACAAAATTCAGGTCTTTCTGTTGGAGTGGTTCCGATGATATTGCATCAGTAGAGGAATTTTCTTATCTAAAGTCTGTTCTAGAAAAATTGTGGTCTTACCCTGTCTTCATGATTTAGATCCTCAATCTCTCTATAAATAACCATTCAAAACCATGTCCACACAATTGCTCGTTTTCAACATAGCAATCAATCTCTAGTTTTATGATCCATGCACGACTAAACATTGAACTTCCTGGTAGCACTCATGCGTGAATGCTCTACTTCATCAAATTTCCCCTAGCATACACACTAAATGCCTTGCAGAAATACTAGATATCTTTATATCAACACCTGGATTTAAACAACACGTAGGGCTGATATTCAAAAAACAAAGTCAATGAGACTCTACTATAATGCTATAGATATAGTTCAGAGAAAGTCGTTCTGATCAATTGAAGCATGTAGTATAAACTCAGATGATTAACTGTTACATCCAAAAATTGGCACGTGACATCAAATGAACTTCAAATTGTAAACATACGTAAGTAGATTATTTGATGGAGAGGGTTAATCTCCAAAAGAACAAGTTGATCTTGAATTTAGATCACCTCTATATCAAGATCAACTTTAAACTTCACCAAATTTAGACAACATTCATCAACCTTATCAGAAAATTGATTACTCTGAAAAATTCAACTTCTCAAAAAAGTCTGCTATAGATTAATCACTCATTGACTAATCAATCCTGTAAAGCTTTTAATAAAACTTTGCACAATACTTTGCCTTGAGGTTGCGCAACCTTTCCAAGTTAAATTTCTCAAAATGATTGAGTACACACTGAGAAATGTGTGAAACACTTTACCTATGTCTGAAATAGCTTCTCTATAATGACGACTTTGACACCTATAACTTCTTAGCTACAGTTCTCTCAATGTCGAACCCGTTTGATCAAGATCTTTTAGCCATAGATGGCTTACCTTCCAACTTAGATTTTGAGCCCTCACTAGTGTAAAACTTTACACCACACACTGAGTAATGTTCATTTCTCTGAACATGAAATCTGCGCCAGTTTTGTCGACTCTCAGAACATCATTACATATGAATGTTCCTAAACTAAATTCTCTCAACCTGATTGCAATTAGCCTCTCAAATTCTAGCCATAGATAGATTAGCTATGGACTTAGATACGTGCAGAAGGATTTTTCAAAAGATTAAACATAGAAGGAGCAGACAACAAAACATCGGCGCAAGTTTTTCTTGATTTTTCAGAAAGTTACAATTGAGTGAAGTTGATGAATTCAACTCACTTCTCATGTGTCTAATGACACTCTCTACTGCTCATTTCTCTCTTCCTATTCTCTATTCTCATTCTATTCTACTTGCCCCGACTTTTCAACAAACATTTATAGGCAAATATATACAAACTTATGACTAATCAAAAGTATGAGTCAGCTATATCTGAAGTAATGTACATATGTGTACATAGTTTTAAATTTCTGAATATGTCCTTCCTTCAACCTTCTGAATTTGTTCTCTTCTTGATTCCTTGACTTCATTTCTTCATAAACCTTCAATTTATGATTGACATGCACCAACAGCTCCCCCTCAATCATTAATTGAGGTTCTTCTCTATCTTCTTAATTCCTGCCATATCCTTGAATCTTTGTAGCTTTGGTCCATCTAAACTTTTTGTCATCATATCTGCAAGTTGATCTTTTGTAGGTGTATGCATAACTTCAATTTCTTTATCAATGACCTTCTCTCTCAGAAAATGATATTGTATTTCAATATGCTTAGTTCTAGCATGAAACACAGGATTAGCTGCCAAGTATAGAGAACTCATATTGTCTCCACAAACAATAGGAATACTTTGATTCGCGTCAAAAACCTTCATAAGTGTCTTTAGCCATATTACCTCCTTTGCAGCTTCCACCATACCTTTGTATTCTGCTTCTGTAGATGACAAAGCAACTGTATGTTGCTTCTTAGAACACCATGAAATCAATTTGTCTCCTACATAGCACAAATATCCATGTGTTGATCTTCTATCATCCACATTACCTGCCCAATCTACATCACTATATATTTTCACTCTTGTATCAGAAGTAAATCCATAGTACAACCCTTCTCTGAGTGTACCCTTGATGTACCTAAGTACTCTTTGTCCTGCAATCCAATGTTCCTTTCTAGGACAATGCATGAATTGTGAAAGCACACCAACTGCATATGACAAATCAGGCCTTGTTAATGTAGCATAAATCAAGCTACCAACCAAACTTTGATAGAGTTTCATATCTCTGAACTCTTCTCCTCCAAATCTAGACAATTTATGGTTCACTTCTAAAGGTGTAGGTGCAACCCTGCAATCTTCCATTTTAAATCTGGTTAGCAAGTTTTTAAGATACCTTTCTTGGGTCACATATACTCCATGTTGAGTATAAGAAATCTCCATTCCCAAGAAGAATGATAAGTTCCCCAAATCACTGATTTTGAACTCTTTCTCCATCTGCTTCTTGATCATTTGTATTCCTTTATCATCTGTTCCTGTAAGTATTATGCCATCAACATAAATACAAACATAAATGAATCCATCTTCACTTGCTTTGACTAGCAAGCTACTATCTGCCTTTGATGCTTGAAATCCAAGATCATTCAAGAACTTTACAAGCCTATAATTCCATGCCCTTGGGGCCTGCTTTAATCCATACAAAGCTCTCTTGAGCTTACACACATAATTTGGATTCACTTGATCTTTGAATCCATCTGGTTGCTCCATGTAAACTTCATCTGAAATGTAACCATTCAAAAAAGCATTTTTAACATCTAATTGAGATAACTTCCAACCTTTGCAAGCAGCAATTGCTATGAGTGTTCTGATTGTTGTCATCTTTGCCACATGACTATAAGTCTCATCATAGTCCACTCCATATGTCTGTGCATACCCTTTCACAACAAGTCTAGCCTTGTACCTAGACACACTTCCATCTGCAAATCTTTTTGTTTTGTAAACCCACTTACATCCAATAATTTTCTGGCTATTAGGTTTAGGAACCAGATCCCAAGTCTGATTCTCTATCAATGCATCATACTCCTCTTGCATAGCTTCTTCCCAATTTCTCTTGCCTTTGGCTTCATCATATGTAGATGGATCTTCATCTGCTTTTATCAAATAAGCATAATCTTTAGTAGTCAAGAATGAGGTGTCATAGCTATACCTTGTAGGTTTCCATTTGTGCCTAGATGACCTCCTAACTTCTGCACTTCTTGAAGTCTCTGGTTCATCACATTCTGGATCGAACCTTTGCCTCTCTTCAACTTCAACTTGTACTTCATTAATCTCATTTTCATCAAGTAATTGAATCTTTGCTTTACCTTTCCTTTGATCCACTACTTCTTCAACATCTGCATGTACATTATATTTACCTGCATACCAAGTACCTTGCTCATCAAATGTAACATCCTTGGATACAAGGAATTGCTTTGTGGATGGACTCCACAACCTGTATCCCATTTGTTTATCATCATAACCAATGAATACATACTTTTCTGCCTTAGGCTCCAACTTATGCCTCAATTGAGATGGCACATATGCATATGCCAAGCATCCAAATATTCTGCAATGATCCAAGGTAGGTTTCTTACCCCACCAAGCTTCATATGGTGTCATACCTTGCAAAGCTTTACAAGGCAATCTATTGACCAAATATGTAGCTGTATTTACAGCCTCTGCCCACAAATAATTTGGGCAATTCTTCTCTTTCATCATGGACCTTGCAAACTCAACAAGAGTCCTGTTTCTTCTTTCTGCTACCCCATTTTGTTGAGGAGAGTACCTGCAAGTAACTTCTCTCTTTATACCTGCATTCCACAAGTAACATTGAATTCATTTGAAAAATACTCTCCCCCTCCATCTGACCTTAGTCTCTTCAATTTTTGACCCGTAATCCTTTCTGCATATGCATGATAATGTCTAAATGTATTAAACACTTCTGACTTTTCTTTAATCACATAAATTGTGATCCATCTAGTAGCATCATCAACATATATGACATAATATCTTGAACCATTTATACTAAAGTCCTTTGAAGGACCCCACACATCTGTATGCACTAACTCAAGTCTTTCTGAATACATAAACCCATGCTTGGAATAGGATTGCTTATGAGCCTTACCTAATTGACATGCCTCACATCTGTATGTCATGTGTTGACCTGCAATGTTAGGCAACCCAAGCACTGAATCATTGTTAATCATTTCTTTGATACCTCTTTCATTGAAGTGTCCAAGTCTTTTATGCCAAAGATTCAATTCTGACACCTTCTGCTCTCCATATGTGAACATAGCATGTCCAACATTTCCTTGTACCTTCAATGTGAAGAGCCTTCCTTCTTTCTTTCCTGTAACAACCTGTTTATACCCTTGACTAGGGTCTTCAACATAGACTCCATCATTGGTGAATCTTACCTCATATCCTTTTTCCACAATTTGACCTACACTGATCAAATTCTTTGGAATTGTGGGAACATAAAGAACCTTACTCAGAAGAGTGCTCCCATCTTTAGCCTTGACTGAACCAATTGACCTTACCTTATGCTTTGTATTATCACCTGTCTGAACTGTATGATTAATTGCTTTATGATCTAAATCAGTCATCAAAGCAATATTTCCACTTCAATGATTACTACATCCTGAATCAATATAGAACACTCTCATGTCCTCATGTGAGGTCTCATATGTTGCATTCATAATGAGAGTCGAGTCCTCCTTCTGATCTGATGCATAGTTGTAGTAGGTGTTATTATAGGATTGATTTTGGAAGCTTCTTCCTCCACCTCTTCCAAAAGAATTCCTACCACCTCTACCTCTGAAATTTCCTCTCTGAAATCTACCACCTCTTGCTCTTTGATTAAAGTTCTGATAATTACCATTATTCTGATTATTGTGCCAACAATCATGAGATAAATGATTGGTCTTACCACATATCCAACAAGCTTTTGCATTATCTTTGTTGTTTCTGCCTCTTCCTCTACTTCTGCCATTTCCTTTTCCTCTTATGAAATTTGCTTGATTTGAAGTACCTTCTTCTTCACCTGATTGTTGCTTCCCTTTGTTAACTTTCTTCTTGTCTTTAGAGTACATTGCATGACCTGCACTCTTATCAACATCTCCTTTGATATCATTATCAAAAGTTAGCATATGACCTAACAATTGATTCAAATCAGGAGTAAAGTGATCTAATGAAAGTTCTGTAGACAAAATAAAAGGCTTCCACTTCTCATCTCCTCTTAGCCCTGTGAGAATTTGTCTTACCAATTTATCTTCTTCAATGTCTTCATCCACTGCACCTAGAGAATCTGCAATGTCCTTCATCTTTGTCACATAATCAAAGATTGATTGTGAGGCCTTCTTCTTGAAGGTAGTAAATTCTGCCCATAGTGAAGCCTTCCTTGATTTGGTTGTGTTTTGGAAATGCTCCTCCAAAGCATTCCAAATGTCACATGCACTTTCAAGTCCTCTAATGTGAGGAAGTAAATAGTCATTGACTGCCATGTAGATTATGCTCCTTGCTTGAGCATCCTTCTTCATCCAATTCTTCAAGTCTGCAAGCTCCTCTCTAGTTAGAATACTAGAGTCTCTAAATTCTGGCTTTTCTTCATCTCCTGTGATGTATCCCATCAGGTCTTTGCTCATAAGATGAGCTTCCATCCTCATTGACCATGCAGGATAGTTTTCCCTATTTCAGCTTTGTAAGAGATTTCTTCTATAATCGAAGCTTTCCATTGTTCCACTCTTTCCTCTTACATTGTGCGCGTGTGTGTGTGTATGTGTGTGCATGCTTGTGTGCTTTCACTCACGCACTTGTGCCATCACTTGCACGGTCTTCATACCGGTCCTCATGTTTCCACGGATTGACATTTATGAGGTGTATCTCCTCACGTTGGTACTTGCCATTGTGCGAGAGTGACACCAAATTTGGCACCGTTGCCGGGGAGAGAGCTTGGAGGACGAGTGTGTGACGGTAGGACGTAGAGTAGCGATGTTGGAAGGTAAAAAAATCACCATTTTCAGTTCAGTTTCTGAGTTTTTCTCCTTCTTCATCTTCATCATCATCACCATCTTCTTCCCTCTTCAAATTCTCTGATGTTTCCCATTTTCGACAGTACATTCACTCATTTTTTTACTCGTGGCTGTGCGAAAGAAGTGTAGGGGGAGTTGAGAACCAAAAACGATGAAGAAAAACACTTGAAAAACTCTCAAAAATACCAAAATCTGGGCGATAGTATCATGGCGTGAGAGGAACAGCGCCTAGTATCGTGAGTGGCGTATTGTGACTTTGGAGATAGTTTTTGCATCTACAGGCTGATAGAAGTGACAAGGAGGACAAAGGTACACATATCTGCAAAAAAATTTGAATTTGGGTGTGAAAATCTCCAAGTATCATGTCCGGTTGAGTTTTGGTATCGCGATACTAGAACTCCCGTGTATCGTGATACTTGTTGAGGTATCGTATCATGCATATCCACTTGAGGTATCGCGATACCATTCTGGTATCGTATCGTCAAGTGCAGGTATCGCGATCGCGGTCCACCCGGTGGTATCGTATCGTGCACCTTGTGGTATCGTATCGTCGATCGAGCAGTATCGTATCGTGTGTGATAGTGGTATCGTACTGCCACTTGCATAAGTATCGTATCGCGAGGTCAAGAGGTATCGTATCGTGCACGTAGTATCGTATCGTCTCTTATTCTGGTATCGTATCGTCAGCCAAGTTGGTATTGTATCACCTCCTGTTTTGGTATCGTATCGTGCAAAGATTCAGTATCGTATCGTCTGATTTTTGGTATCGTATCGCCATCCCAGTATTGTATCGTCCCCTACTCTGGTATCGTCCACTAGGCATTCCAATCCAATGGGTTGATCAGGATTGAGCACTTGTACCACTGATCTTCGCAAACCATCCTCATAGATGTGAGCACCTAAGCGGTTGGTGCGGACATATTCTAATTGAGTTCTATAGGGTCCTTCAGGTCTTTCCAGATATGCTATGTTTAACCCTCCTTCTATTCTTTTAGCACTAAAACCCATTTTCAATTCATTAGTATCTAAGCTCAACTTGTAAGGATAACTATTCAACTGTTGAGCCCACAAGCGTGCAGTAGTTCCTACACTTGCTTCTAATGATCTAAGGCTTCGTCGGTCTGACTTACCTATATGCTTGCCTGATCTAAGGTTCATGAATTTACGTCCTGGCACTTCTTTGATCATCAATGCTTCTTTGTTCTTTTATTTGCTTGTTTCTTTCTTAATCCCTTTAAATGCTTGTATTATCTCAATGTATACGTCAGGAATTGACTTTCCGTTATACTTTTGAATTTTCGTTCCATTAGACTTAAGTTCTTTCCTTTCGGTTTTTGTATCGCACACTTTTGTCTTAGTCTTGGACTTGAATTGAACTTGATGCGTTCCTATCATCGTTCTAATTTAATCCACAATGCTACCGTTTAGCCTATGCTAATAATCAAGCCTTTCGTTGCTCACAGCTTTGCTTTGATTGCCTTTGATAGCCCTTGCTAGATGTGTAAAAGTTCAATGTTTAGACCACTTCTCAAATGGATGCTCAAGCACCTTAATATATACACCCTTTAGGTCCCTTCTTTAATGCCCCTTGGCTTTTCTAGTCCCACCAATGGTCAACCTCAAATTATCTTATCTGAAAAAAACATATTCTTTTTGAAAAAAACAGTTGAGGACACGTAGTACTCGTAAAGAGCTTTCTAACGAGCTATAAAGCTCAAAAAACGGACTTCGGATGGAAAAGATATGACCGTTCAGGCCCTTTGGGGTTTAAAATTGGCAAATAGGTTTTTCTTCACTTATGAGCTAAGGGGTCTCCAATGAGCTTAATGATCCAAAAATTTGCTTAAAATAGCCTCAACTTTGCCCAAAAAATCAAACCCTAATTTTTGTGTTTAGGGTGAACAATCGCGATGGTCTCGGACAATCGCGATGGTCTGGGACAATCGCGATGGTCTGGGACCGTCACAATGGCTCAGGTGAACCGTCGTGATGGCGTGGTACAATCGCGATGGTCTAATGGTGTGAGGCATCGCGATGGTCTAGATGAAGCGTCGCGATGGTCTAAATAAAGCGTCGCGATGGTCTATCTGGCGAGCCATCGCGATGGCGTGAGCCTGTCGCGATGGTCTGGCTTGACACGTGGCAGGGGAGTTATCGCAATGGCGTGGGCCAATCTCGATGGCGTGGGGTCGGCGGGATTGCCGCAATGGTCAAGGACCATTGCAATGGCTTAAGTGAACCGACGCGATGGTGTGAGACCGTCGCGATGGCGTGAGCCAATCGCGATGCTGTGACACAATCGTGATGGCTTGAGCCTGTCGCGATGGTCCACCAAACTATGAATTTTTTAAATGTGTTTGTGGATTCGTGTGTGCGCTACTGTCACCTACCTCTTGGTGTAGTCACTTACCAAAAATGCCAAAATTGGCAGACCATCGTGATGGTCTGACACACACGGCAGATTCTGACAGAAAGTGGATTTTTTACCTTTTGAAAGCTTTCCTGCTGCTCTGGAGCACTGTTCCTGCAAGAAAACTCAAAAACACACAAGCACATGCAAGCAAAAAAGCTCTCTCTCTCTCGCATGCACAAATGAGGGGAAATGAGGAGAATGGGTGGATATAGTGAATTTTTTTTTTTTTTTGGAGCGGAAGAAGATGATGTGGTGGTGAAGAAGGAGTGTAGGGGAGATGAAAAACACAAAAAACTAACTAAAAACAACAACAAAAACTGAAATTTTTACTTTCCAACGCCACTTCTTGCTATACTTTTACCATCACACATTCGTCCTAGACTCGATCCCCGGCAACGGCACCAAATTTGGTGTTGCTATAGCACAATGGTAAGTACCACGTTAAGAAGCTTCACCTCCTTAATGTCAATTCACGGAAGAGATAGGAGTGATATGAAGATCGTGAATGTGAAATGTAGTGAGAGTGAAGGTGAGAAGCATAAAGATGCACACACACATACACACACAATGAAGAGACAAGCAAGACACAATGGAAGGTAGGAAAATAGACTCTATTACTCAAGATCTCAATTACAAGCTCAAAATAGCTCTAAGCTCTTCTCTACTCATACATGCTAACCTCAAAAATGAGCTCTCTAGCTCTATTTATAGTTTTTAGACTAATTTTGACTGGTTTCACATCTAGTGACTGGCATAGTTAAAAAATAGGTTCTAGGTGCTATTTGAAGGGGTAAACGAGGTCTAAAAATAACCAAAATTGGTAGGCTCATTCTACCTAAGCTCCTCAAGCTCAAGAACTCCTCGGCTTGAACATAATGGAGCTTCTAATTGCAAAAGTGGTTGTTCTATGTTACATATGGTACAAAAGTGATGAAAATCACTGTTAAAGGTTTTCAAAAGGTAATGTAAAACATATTTCTTTGAAAAAATAATCTTTCTGGCTCCCCACTTCTTCATTGTGATCCACCTTCACATACTTCCTCGACGTCTATGTCTCTGGCTACTGCCATTACATGGTTTGCTTGTCTCCTTCACTTGATGTACTCGCATAGTTATTTTGGATCCTTTGGTTGCCTCCATTCAGCCTTCCATTCTTTTGCCAACAATCATTTGCATAATTTCCTAGTTTACCACAATGATAACATGTTATACCTTTATGAGGATTGTATGAACCTCGACCTCTTCCTCTATTTCTTCCTCAACCTCTTCCATGTGTGTTGTCATTTGAGTTGTCCTTGTTGTCCTCCGAGTTGTGTTGGCCGAAATTTTTGTTGTTGTAGCTTCTTCCTCTTCCTCTCAAGCCTCCTCTTGAGTTCCTTCCTCTACCTCATCCTGCATCTAACATTTGACTATGGCTGTCCTTACCTTTGTTGCCTTTTCCTTGTTGAGCAACCTCTTCAGCCACAAGATTTGGTATAATCTCGTCGAATGTTGGGAGAGGATCTCTATAAAGAATGTTTGTGATGAGAGGCTTCCACTTTTCTTCACTCCTCAAGCCATTGAGGGCTGTTTGGACGATGTCTTCCCCTTCTATCTTGCATCCAACTGATGCTAGTTGATCTCGAAGATCCTTGATCCTCAATGTATACTCACTAATGCTTTGGTTTGAGCTTTTCCTCATGTTGTTGAGCTCGCTCGTCAGTTGCATCCTCCGACACCTTGTTGAGGTAGCATACACCTTCTCCAATGCTTCCCAAACTTCCTTGGCTGTTTCTAAGCTTTGCACATGACCAATCATAGTGTTAGAAATAACTTTTGAGATGAGGAACATCACCCTTCGATTCCTCTCTTCCCAATCAGCAAATTGTCTCCTTTGTGTCGGAGTAATGTTGGGATCTTGAAGGTCCACCGGTTGTGGATCATCTCCAGTAACTAGACTCCATAAACCTTTACCTTTAAGGTAATTTGTCATTATATACCTCCAAGACAGAAAATTGTCTTTGTCTAACTTCTCAACTTGTTGTCCTAAATCAGCCATTGAAAACTTCCTAGATTGAAGTTTACCTCAAATATGTTGTGGTGCTCTTCCTTGACTTTACGAAGCTCCCCCTTGATTTGTAGCTTCTCCTTTGCTTCACTTCAGTTCCAATGCTTTGCCTCTTCAAACTCCAATGCTCTGATACCAATTATTGGAGAATTCCTCTCCTATTCGCAGCGGAAAGTGTAGAAGACCTTCTCAGGATCAAGACTTTTGCCAACAGCTGAACCTTCAAATGAAAACTGGTACCAAGTGAAAAATCCAATGAACTTTAAACTTTGGTCACTCAAAGTAGACACTTATAGCTTTCAAATGAGCTATCAAACACTCAATTTGGAGTAGTTTTGAGTTGGCAACTCTTTGCCTCAAAACAGGCTATCTGTCCACTCAGTTAAGCTAAAAACTAGACTTCACTAAAAACTGAATAACACACACACCATAAAGAATTTGATAAAACTGCTCCAGATAGAGGAAGTAATCAAGATAAGCTTTCCAAAAAATGTTTAACCTCTAAAATTGGATACATATATTGAGAGATATGACTCTCACAAGTAGAATACCCAAAAATGGGTATGCGGTTGGACATAGTCTATGAGAGTGAAGAGAACGAAATGACTCAAACCAAATGAACTAGGTACAAGGGGACTTCCACGCCTTCTTCCTCTATTCTTGAGTGTCCTCCCTTGCATCTTTTATAGCCAAGTGACCAAACTCTCATGATGAGTTTGAGAGCTCTTCTCCATAACTTCTCCACTACTTTGGACAGCCACTCCTCTTACAGTTCAGTTTTTGGATTTGATTCTCTTTTGATTGATTCTCTTTTGGCCTCTACTACTTGCTGAAGTAAATGCTTCCATTTTTCATTTTTGTATTTTCCTTCTATTTGAAGAAAATCCTTTTTGCAAAAATATATATGACCTTACTTCTTTATTTTTAACAATTTGGGTATGCAAACATCACACAAACTCTAACTATTTCAGCACTGTTTGGCACTAGGCACTCAATTACAATCCTTCCTTAACATAATTGATTTGGATTCTTGGCTAGAAGGGTAATAGGCTAAACCCTATCGCATAATTTCCCATAATATTGCCTTCTCTCTCTATGTGTGTAGTGAACTTTCGCATACAACTTATGAATCATCATAATTCACCCTTAAGTTAAATAATTACAGAATCGAACGTTTAACAACGTGAAACACTTCATAAACCACGATCAACTTCTCTTAGAATGAACATCATACAATAACTTTCATACCTATACATAATTTATACTTTATTATTACTTCACTTACATCGTACTCTACAACACTATACCCAAAACAACGGAACATGATATCAAATGAATATCGTGATACCAGCAATCATATCAAACCAATATCACAATACCAACAAGGTATTAACAATCTCAGAAACGAATATTGTGGTACCAACGAGCTATAGGTGATATCAAATGAATATCACGATGGAGGTATCAATGATACTCGAAAGTTTGGTATTGTGATATTTGACTCAACAAAGAATCATGACACTTGGGGTTTGGAGAATCAAACTTTTACTCTGATGATATGTGTGTGTTCCATTATTTGTCCTCTATCTCCTTATGTGGTTGCATACTCCAAATGATCACTATATACTGCAAACATGACACCATGACACTTGGGATTCACCCATATCTCTGCACTAAGTATCGTCTTGGAAAAATTGACTCTATAGATATGTAGAGCTCACCTTAAAGGACCTATATCTCAATTCCTAGCTTCTAATATGCCATGTACACTCTGCACTAAGCTCAAGAAGTTTTTGTGAAGAAGAAGGTGAAGACAAAGAGGAAGAAGTGTAGATTTAATTGAAAGCTTAAAAGAAATGTAGGAAACCTAACCCTAACAACTCATTTTTCCATATTTCTAGCTACCTAACTACCTATCTAATGATTATGAATGAAGGGTATGCACTCAAATCACAAGCACAAAAGCAACAAAAGCATATATCTCATGTGTGAAGTATTTCGATGGCAATGTGCCACAGTGCACTCTCCTTCTCGAGAGCTCCATGATGATATCCTCAGAGTAGAAAACTGATCTCCAAGCATCGCACACAGTACTTTGCATAGAGTCTGCAAAATATTCAGAAAAACATAGTACACACGGAGCATGAACACAGACTTCTTAGGCATTACGAATGCAATCAAAATTACAGTATATGGCTGACCAGGGCACTATATGTTTTATTAAAGAACATATACAAAAGTGTTCAGTGACCATTTGGTCTTTCACATGGACACTAACGGTAACAATCTCCCACTAAAGGCCAATATGGCCAAAGTAACTATGGGAGAAAAAATGAAGGATGATAAAGAATACCTGAGTGTAAGTATACAAACTATACCTCCCACCTGATGGGCATGTTACATAGTATACAAGTGATGATGTAAGATTATGAATCAAGTAACCCCCATCAAGTGACAACACTATCGAAAGTTATCCTATGGTAGAGCTTTATCTGTAGCATTATCTCAAGTATGAACATTCTCAAGAATAATGCACTCAGTGGCTAAGAAATCTCCAATGAAGTGATACCTCACCTCAATGTGCTTGGTCTTTGCATGATAGACTGGATTTTTAGCCAAATCAATGGAACTCTAACTATCACTCAGCAAACGAGGCACATGCTGAGGTAGACCCATATCACAAGCAAGACGAGAAAGCCACAATGCTTTGGTACATGCCTCACTTGTTGCAACATACTCTGCTTCTATGGTGGAAATAGTTGTACATTCTTGAAGACAACATCTCCAAGAGATAGCACCTTCAACAAAGTGAAAAATGTACTTTGATGTAGACTTATGATTGTTTACACAACCAACATAGTTAGAATTTGTGTGACCAATAATGGATGTTTTCCCTCTACCTAAGCATATACACTTGTCCTTAGTGCCACTCAAATATCTCAAAATCATCTTGACCGCTTCCCAATGTTTCTTGTCATGATTAGACATATATCTGCTCACAACTCCCACTACAAATGCAATGTCTGGTCTCGTAGCTACCATAGCATACATGAGACTACCAACAACAGATTGATAGGGAATTTCTATCATGAATTTGCGACAATCATCCTTGCTCAATTTCACATATGTGTATAAAGGTCACCCTGCATATTGAACTTGTGAAGTACTTTGGATATGTACTCACTTTGAGACAAGTATATGCATCTTTTACTCCTATCAAGACTAATGCGCATGCCAAGAATATGTTTGGCATCGCCCAAATCCTTCATATCAAATGTCTGACTCAACTTCTTCTTGAGAATTGACAATTCATAAGAGGACTTCCCAAAAATCAACATATCATCGACATAATGTATCAAGCATATCAAGCTGCCATCTGAGCATCTCATTGTGTAGAGGCAATGATCCTCATTGCTTCGAGAATAGCCTTGAGACTTCATAAAAGCATCAAATTTTTGGTACCATTGTCTAGGGGACTATTTAAGTCCATATGAGCTCTTCTTCAGCTTACAAAATAGACTTTCTTTGCCATGAACTACATAACCCTATCGTTGTTCCATACAGATTTCATCTATAAGATCTCCATGCAAGAAAGCAGTTTTCACATCCATTTGGACTAGCTTTAAGTCCTCCATTGCAACAAATCTAAGCAACATGTGCAAGGTAGTGATCTTGACCATTGGAGAGAAGATTTTCTCGAAATCAACACCATGTTGTTGCTGAAAACCCTTTGCAACAAGTCGTGCTTTATACTTTGGAGAAGCAATATCTGATGTGAATTTTAGCTTATATACCCATTTACATGGTAAAGCTTTCTTACCCTTTGGCAAAGGTACAAAATCCCAAGTACCATTCTTGTGAATTGAATCCAATTCACTCTTCACAGCACGCTCCCACTTGACATGATCCATTGTCTGCATAGCCTCTTTGTAGCAAGAAGGCTCACCAGCATCTGTTAGCATAACAAAATCCAAACCTAGAACATATCTATCAAGTGGACATGAGACACGATTAGAGCATCTCAATGGTTGTTGAACAGGAACATTTGTAGACCAATTTGATCGGACATTCTCTTGAACATCCCTATGTGCAACATTTTTATGCATGCTAACTAGAGGACTAGTATCCTCAAACACAACTCTTCTCACTTCAACCTCCTTAATGGTTTGTTTATGCATCTTAGATTCATTGAAAATGACATCACTACTTCTGATCATTGATCATGTTTTAGGATCCCATAAGCGATATCCAAATTATCCTTGTCGACCATATCCAAGAAAAATGCACTTCTTTGACTTATGGTCCAACGTTTGTCTCAGATTCTTGGGTATATGAGCATATGTTTCACACCCAAAAACTTGAAGATGATCATAATATGGTGTCTTCCCTGTCTATAACTCTTGTGCCACTTTCAGACCTTTGGCAGTACTAGGTGAAAGGTTAATCAGGTGAATTGCAGTCAATATTGCTTCTACCCAAAAGCCTTGTGAAATGTTTGCATGATGCAACATAGAAACTAATCTATCCTGAATATTTCTATTCATCTTTTCAGCTAGACCATTCTGTACTGGGGTATAAGGAGCTATAAACTCTCTATGAATTCCTCTAGACTGAAAAAAAAAGGCTAAATTCATGTGAGATATACTCACCCCCATTATCTGAACGTAAAGCCTTAAGCTTAATTCCTTTTTCAGTCTCAACTGAAGAAAGCCATTTTTTGAAGGTAGGGAATACCTCATCCTTTCCTTTGATAGGATATACCCAAACTTTTTTAGTAGCATCATCTATGAAAGTGACAAAGTAAAGAGAACCACCTAATGGCCTTGTGGGCATAGGACCACACACATATGTATCAATGAGATCTAAAGGCTGAATTGAAGAGTCAATGTGCATCTTGTGCACATTCCTAGTTTGCTTTCCATATTGACAATGCTCACAAAATGAAAAATAAGAGAAAGACAACACATGTAAGTAGCCAAAACAAGAAAGATTTTCCATTCCCCTATGTGATATATGGCCTAAATAGCCATGCCAAATACAAGCCATAGGCTATTCAATAACAACTAACAAGTTTTCTTTCTTTGATACAAATAAAGGATAAAGTGAGCCAAATTTTCTTTCTTTTGCAATAACCATATTACCCCTTAATATGCAAAAATACTGAGCATAGAAGACCACCTTGTAACCAAGGTCATTAAGTTGACCAACTGACATCAAACTACACGATAACTAAGGTACATGGTGTACACTATGCTAAATTTTGAACCATCAATGAACTGCACAACCACATCTCCAATCCCCACAACATCACACCGGTAAGAGTCACCAAGTCTCATGGTACCAAGAGACTTCGTTGCATAATTAGAGAACCATTCTCTATGTGGTGTCACATGGAAAGAAGCACCAGAATCTAGGAGCCACATGTGGGAAAGAGACTCAACCATAAGAGCCTCAGTTGGCATAGTGCTATCAAGTGTCAACACATCAGCATGAGAAATAACATTAATTTCTTTAATCTTCATAGTCGAAGTAAATGGTGCAGGTAGCTATTTAAAATTTCCATCAACATTATGTCCTTTACCTTTAGCATTCTTTAATGCATAAAAATCTTTCTTCATGTGTCCATTCTTATGACAATAATGGCATTCAATATCCCTCTTCCTTGCTTTACTTCTACTCTTATTATGTTGACCATTATTTTCCTTGTTCTTTCTCCTGCCATGTTGTTGATTCTTTCCTTGGTAAGAATCATGAACACTATATGCATCTCCACTCTAAGTGCCAACCATAGATTTTCTACGAATCTCCTCACTCAAGAGTGCTCCACATATGTCATCATAGACCAGTTTACTACCCGACACACTATTGCTAATAGTTGTGCAAAATGTATCCCATGATGATGGCAAGGTTCATAACAATAAGACTGCTTTCATTTCATTATCCATATCCATTTTTTGAGCCTGTAATTGGGACAATATAGCATCAAACTCATATACATTAGCAACAACACTTTCTGTGTTCTTCATGCAAAGTTCATATAACTTTCTCATCAAATGCACTTAAATTGATGTCGTCTCTTTTTCATATGTATTGCATAACTTTTTTTTAAAAGCTCCTTTGCACTTCCATAGTCTAATACCATAAATTAAACATTATCTACTAGGTGAGATCGAATGGTAAATCTGGCCATTTCATCTAACTCATCCCAATCATCTTCATCCATGCCAGCTAGCTTCTTTGATATTCCATTTATTGGCTTCCATTGCCTTCTCTGAAACAGCACATCCTTTAATCTGATTCTTCCATAGAGCAAAGTTTGTGCCATCAAATTTTCGAATCTCAAAATGGTCTTTGCCCTACAAGTTATAGCTCCTCCTTGAAACATTGGCACTAGACCCTGATCCACCTGAGGTGTTTGAGACCTCTGATGCCATGATGGTAGAGAACTGAATAGAATGATAATGGACCTAGAAGAGTCCAACCACCACTAACGATCAAAGAAGGATGACCAAGTGTCAAATTCTGGGAGAGAATGCTTCTTTGAGTAACTCGTATAGTATATTGAAGGGTTTTATAATTTGATCTAAATTTTTCCTTTTGATTTTTGTGTCCTTCATTATTTTCATGATTATATCTTCGAACTGTGCTATAAGTTGGGACACCATTAGGGTCCGCTCCCTTTGGCTTACTTCTGCAATGTTTTGTATCGGTTGTTCAGCATGTGGTATCTCCTCTTCAATATATATATGTGAGTTATGAGTGGGGGTAGAAAGAGGGCATACCTCAATCTCCACAGTAGTTTCTTGAGAGCTCCGAACTACTAGTGTCCCCATATTTCCGTGCTTTTCAATCTGGTCTTGGAGCCTTTTGATGAGGGCATCTCTTCCAATCGTTTTCTTGCTTCACTTAACTCCCTATGACTGTTCATTCTACATTCGCCAAGTGTAGCCATTTGATCTACATCTTCATGACAATGTTTAATGTACCTTGATTCTACTGCTATCCATTTACTCTTTAATTTGTTAGTGTCATGCATATATTTCGAATCCCATTGTTGTCGCAATTCTTTCTCTTGTTTGAGCTGATCAACATACTTTTCCAGTTCTAGTTGTAGTTTTGTCATTTTCTCATTGGTGGTTTCAGCCAGAGTAATTGGTTGATTGAGTAAAAAGGAATTCATCAATTCCTTATTTCTATTTCGTAGGGCATTGACTTCCTCCATATGGATTTTGATTTGTGTTTCCAAAATTTTGCTCCTATTTATTAGTCATACCTTTTTTGTTTCACTTTGCTCATACTTATGTGTGACCTCTTTCAGTTGGTCCGTCAATTGCTTGTTTTCCTTAGCTAGCTTGTTGCACTCCTCCATTGTGTATTTAAGGTAGTCCTCTGTCCTTATTAGTAGTTGTTTAGATTGTAGTACTTGTACAGAGAGTTCTTCACTTAAAAGTTTGAAGCAATTTTGATCAATCAGGGCTTGGTCGTAATCCTTATCACCTTCCAATAAATGTTGTTGTGTGTCCATGGCCTTTTGTATCATTTGCTTTACTATAGGTTTTAGTTGGGTCATGTCCATGTTCAGCCATGTTTGTGGTATGATTGGTTCTTCTCTGGTTTTTACATTTTTTCCTTTATCAATATGTAGTGTTTCATTAAATAGTTATTGTATGTGAAGGTGGACCTCTTGTTCATCCTCATTTGTTGTGTTTGGCTTTGATGAGCTTCCTTGGAATGCCACATCCATTGGTGATGGTTTTGTCACCACTTTGATGATGCAATGGATTCCTTTTCAAGAATTTATTCTTCCTGTGTCTCTTCCTTGGAATGCTTTATTCTTCCTTGATTTTCAATTTTAACTTTTGTAAATTGAAGCTTCATTACTTCATTCATTTGAATAGTGTACACACATCCGTCTCATTGGCTATTCACTAGTTCTTGTTCGATTCGACTAGGTCTATCTTCATCTTGTGCTTTGTTTGCTACTTCTTGTTGGTCTACTAGTTGATTTAGTTTGTCCCATCCACCCTCATTGTTCATTTTTGTGCACGCATCCAGATTCGTCTCATTCTCCTCTTGAGCTTTGATGGTGAACTTGAATTTATTAGTCCCAATTCTCTATATCTATGGAGTTTTGTTGATCTTTTTCCGGGTTGATTGTGCTATGTTGCACTGGTTTGATGGTAATGATGACCTTGTACTGATAAATTGACTTGTTCTTCCGTATACCCATGAGTTTGTAATAGTGCCTCTTGTAAATCCACCTCAGTAATCGGTGTCGGCTTTTCTAATTGTGTTCTTGAAAGTACATGTATTCTCTTCCAAGTTGGAGTTGTTTCCTCTTTAAGCGCTTCCCACAATCATTTTTCTCCTTGCATTAAAGGTTTTGAGCTCGTCCTTGTTTCCTCTATAATAATAACACTCTTCCTCTTTTTAGGGACAGTAGCCAATTTTGCATACTTGGCCATTTCTACTGTTGAAGGTATCTCTCAGAGATGTTCTCGAATGTTCAGTGTATGATAAATAAGCATCCTCAATGTCATGCTTCCATTAAGAAATTTTTTGTGGCCCCATTGTTTTTTAGCTTTGAATAAGTGCTCCTGAACATATGGCATTAGATTTATCTGGTTGCCCACTTGCTTGATTGCATGAGACAAGAGCTGAACTATAATTTTTTGTGGTGCTGTGTACCGATGCATATTGGGGAAACAAAAATGTTGGTGCACTAAATGAACCACTTCCTTGTTGGTGCATTTTACCCAAGCCTACATGCTTGATATTATGATCATTTCTAAGTCACATGTGTAATCATTTGAAAACCTCTTGTAAAAGAGTACATTTTATCTCTTGTAATTGTGAAAAAGAAAGAAGAAAAAGAATGGCTTACCTCATCCATGATGTAAAAAGCAAACTCGTGGATCTAACTACCTAAAACCACGAATTAGTGAGCAGAGGGAATAATTCCTAACTTTGGGGATCACTTTTAGGTGGAGCCATTCGAATTCAAATTCAAAACTCCCTCCAAAAGTAGCTATAAAAAGAGCAAGAAGGAAGTGGCGATAAACAAGCCTTGTACGTGACCACTTCATGTCATTTTGTAGAGATTGAAGAGCTTACTCCATAGCTCTATCATTCTACCCCCATTGTGCAAATATTCATTGCCAATGTGGTTGTAATCATATGTGAATCTATACATTCATCATTCTCTACTTCTCTGTTTTGTTCTCTGTTATACTCACTCTGAGCAGTAACTTCAGAAGCTCATGTCTCACAATATACTCAACCTTTTTCAGTGTTTTAAAGTGTCTTCGATTTCTCTTTAAGTCTAGTTTCTGATATAAAATTTCATGGTCATTCGATTTATAGTTTGGGAGAAATCTGCATTTTACTACTCAATGGTCTATCTCTATAGAGCCTCGAGAATGGCGAGATGTTCTAGAATTTGATAAAACTTGTTCTCACTGCTCAGTTCATGGATTGAAGTGTTTTAACTTGGATTAGGAAGCTTGGTGTATGTTCAAAAATAGCAAGTTTTGGGAGCTAACCATTTTGCAACTAGTCTATCTTGGCTTAAACCTTTGAGATACATGTTCCAAAGTACTTGGCTGATATTTTGGTGGATTTAGGAAGCTAGTCTCAGTTGGTTGGTGTGGAGCCGGTTCTAGCATCACCAAATCATCTTCCGATTTCATCCACCATCTCTCTCCACAGTGGTATCAGAGCATAGTCAAGCAACATGGGAGATGGATTTCCATGAACAATTGAAAAACTTGATGAAACAACTACCTAGCATGGTCTCTAAGGATGGAGGCTTACCTTCAAGGGACGAATCTATATGGATTCACATCTAGAGATGAAGCAATGCCAACCATGAGGAACAAATGGAAACCATCGCATGAAGAAGTGGAAAGACTTTCAAATTGGTGTTCGAAGGATGCACTTGCAAGGTCCTATATTCTAAACTCAATCTCTGATTTTCTTTTACCTCATGTCAAGGGATGAAAGACATCAAGAGAGACATGGAATGCACTTGCTTCTTTCTTCTCCTCCAACACTCGAGCAAGGAAGAACCAATTGTGGATGGAGTTCACAACAATGAAGAAAATCCCGAAGCAAAGTGTGACTGATTATGTCACAAAAATGAACGAGATTTCCAACCAACTTGGAAGCATTGGAGAGGTAATTGAAGAGGACCAAATCATTAGAGAAATCATAAATGGAATCAAAGCAGATGACAACTGGGAGTCATTCACAACAGCCATGGATTTATACATGGACATGCATGTACCCGACCTCAACACACTCATGGGCCAACTCTTCACTCATGAAGCAAAGATTAGCAAAGGTGGTGAGTCCTCAAGAGGTAATCAAACTTCTGCCTTATATTTTGATAAAGCTAAGGTCAAGGACAAGTCAAAGAATTGGAAGAACAAAGATGAAGGCAGCTCTTTCCAAGAAAACTTTGCAGGTAGAGGAAGAGCTAGAGGAAGAGGCAGAGGTGGAAAGCAAGGCAGGGGGGGATTCCAATCATCTCAACCTTGCAATATATGTGGCTTATCTAATCATATTACTGAAGAATGTTTTAGGAACCCGAGGAACTCAAGAGGAAGAGGATTCAATAGAGGTGGCTATGGATCAAATAGAGGTAGATACAATGGAGGCTACAATAACAACTACTACAACAACAATTACAACAACAACAACTATCAAAGTGGCCATAGACGAAGAAGAGACTACAATAACTATGGACAGGGACAAAGTCAAGAAGATTCATTATTGATCATGAATCTATCAGTGAAGAGGGATAAGGATGATGATCACATCTTTTACATTGATTCGGGATGCTCAAACCATGTAGCAAGAAATGTGGCTTTACTTTCTAATCTGGAAAATCCTCATACCACATTAAGTGCAAAAAGGAGATGGCACAAAGCACTCAGTGGAGAAGATAGGTAATGTGAAGAGATCAGATGGGAATATGAACCTCGTAATCAATATGTCCCTACAATTACCAAAAATTTAATAAGTGTTGGACAGATTGTTGAAAAAGGATTGCAAGATAGATTCAACAGATTTGAAGCATATGTTGAAGACCCAAGTCAAGGCTTTAGAAGGATTGCCAAAGGAGAAAAGACAAGAAGACTTTTCACTTTTGAAGTGGAAGATACAAAGAACATAGCTTTGTTTAGCTATGGATCTCAAACTCTCATAGAGTTGGAGGCATGGCACGAAAGGCTTGCTCACATTGGTGAGAGGGCACCCAAACAAATTTGCAAGGACCAAAGTGTACTTGGTTTGCCTAATATCACAAGGCAACACGTAATTTAAAAGTTTGAAGCTTGTCAACTCAGCAAGGCTCATAGACAACCTTTCAATAAGAATGGATATGTGTATCAAAATCCTTTGGATCTAGTGCGCATGGATGTGTGGGGTCCAAATAAGGAGTCATCTATATCAGGCTCAAGATATTATGTGTCTTTCATAGATGATTGTAGCAGGTCGACTATTCTATTTTTCATGAAGCACAAGGATGAAGTGTTTAATTGCTTTAAGAAGTATATTGCTCTTGTTGAAAAACAAATAGGTAGGACTTTGAAAAAACTCAGATCAAATGGTGGAGGAGAATACTTCTCTTCTAAATTTGATGCCTTCTTGCATGAAAGAGGCATTAAAAGGGAAGTCACTACAAGGTATACACCCGAACTCAATGGTGTAGTAGAGAGGAGAAACAAATCTATTGTTGAAGCTGCAAGGTCCATGCTCAATGAAAAGGGATTGCCAAACTACCTATGGGCAGAGGCTGTGTCTACACCCACAAATCTCATAAATAGACATCCATCTAAGTCACTAGATAGAAGCACTCCATATGAAGTGTGGAATGGAAGAAGACCTAGTCTAGAGCACTGTAAAATCTTTGGATGCTTAGCCAATGCTCACATTCCTTCTCAAGTAAGAGGGCAATTGGATCCCAAGGTAGAGAAGTGCATATTTATTGGTTATGATCAAAACCAAAAAGGATATAGATTGTACAATCCAACTAATAAAGGATTTTCTATGAGTAGAGATGTAGTTTTTTATTAGAACAAATCATGGTTTGAGTATGACAGGAAAGTGAAGTTGCCTTATGACTTGGATGAAGACTTTCCATCACTTCAACCAAAGGAGCCAAAGCAAATTGAAGAAAGTGATTCGGAGATTGACCTAGAAGACTTGGAAAGACTAAAGCTATGGAAGAGTAAAGGTAAAGCAAAGATGCGAGATGCTACATATGGACCCGAGAGCTCACATCAACCACTTATAAGGTCTTCAAGGGAGAAGAATAAACCAGAGAGGTTTGGTTATGATACTTCTTTGGTCACCAAGCACTCAATCTACATTGCAAAGGATTCAATCAATGAAGAACCTACCACATTCGAAGAAGCACAAAGCAAGAAATCTTGGAGAGATGCAATGGATGAAGAAATGGAAGTCCTAAAGGAAAATGACACTTGAGAGCTTGTACCTAATAAGCCCTCTATGAAGGTAATTGGATCTCCATGGATATACAAAATCAATAGGAATCCAGATGGAAGTATAAATAGACATAAAGCAAGGTTAGTTGCTAAAGGGTTTGCTCAAACCCATGGTATTGATTATGAGGAGACTTTCTCTCCTGTTGCAAAAATGCCTGCAATTAGGATTCTCATTATTCTTGCTGCATCTAGATATTGGAAGCTCTATCAACTTGATGTAAAGAATGCTTTCTTAAATGGATGGATTTTTGACGAAGTGTATATGGCACAACCTCCTGGATATGAGGATACACATCATCCTAACTATGTATGCAAATTAAAGAAAGCTTTGTATGGATTGAAGCAAGCTCCAAGAGCTTGGAATTTCATATTGGTGACTTATTTGCAAGACCAAGGATTCAAAGCTATCAAGGTTGATACCTCTTTGTTCATAAAGAGGAATGGATCTGAAGTGATCTATTTATGTGTGTATGTTGATGATATTATTATCGCAGGCAATGATCTTGAAGGAATCAAACAGGGAAACACTCAAATGAAGGAGGAGTTCAAAATAACTGACCTCAAACCACTCACTTATTTTCTTGGATTGGAGTTAATCTACATAGGTTCAGGTATATACATCACACAAAGGAAGTATGTGCATGACATGCTCATGAAGTTCAAGATGGAAAACACCAAGTGTGCAGGTACACCTATGGAGAAAAATCATAAGCTTAGTACATATGAAGGAGAGCCAATTGAAGACATCACAAGCTATCAAAGCTTGGTTGGAAACTTGAACTATGCAACACTCACAAGGGTGGATATATGCTATAGTGTTAGCATATTGAGTCAGTTTATGCATAAGCCAAGAAGACCACATATGGAAGTGGCCAAGAGAGTCCTCAAGTACCTAAAGGGGACCATGAATGAAGGTTTGTTTTATTCATTTACTTCAGATATTGAGCTAAAGGTCTACTCAGATGTAGATTGGGCCGGATCTAGAGATGATATAAGAAGCACATCTGGGTATGTATCATTTGCAAGTTCAAAAATCATTTCTTGGTCATCCAAGAAGCAACCAACCATGGCATTATCTTCTACTGAAGCCGAATATAGAGGTTTTGCTAATGCAACTCAAGAAATCATGTGGTTAAAGTCTTTGTATATAGATCTTGGACTTCATTCTTCAACACCTCACATTTTTGGTGACAACACAAGCTCACTACATCTAGCAGCTAATCCGATATACCATGCTAGAACTAAACATATTGAATTCCACTACCATTATGTAAGGGAGAAGCTAATGAGCAAGGATATTCAACTATCCTATGTCTCCATAGATATGCAATGTGCAGACATGTTGACCAAAGCTCTTGATGGTTCAAAGTTAAGTAGATTCAAGTTGATGATTGGCTTGCAAGAAATCAAGGACAATTGAAGACTTATTTGGAGGCCAAGCATGTTAGGCTTGAGGGGGAGCTATTGGTGCATTTTACCCAAGCCTACATGCTTGATATTATGATCATTTGTAAGTCACATGTGTAGTCATGTGAACACCTCTTGTAAAAGAGCACATTTTATCTCTTGTAATTATGAAAAAGAAAAAAGAAAAAGAATAGCTTACATCATCCATTATGTAAAAAGAAAACTAGTGGCTCTAACTACCTAAAACCACAAATTAGTGAGCTGAGGGAATAATTCCTAACTTTGGGGATCACTTTTAGGTGGATCCATTCAAATTTGAATTCAACAAAAGAGCAAGAAGGAAGTGGCGATTAGCAAGCCTTGTATGTGACCACTTCATGTCATTTTGTAGATCTTGAAGATCTTACTCCATAGCTCTATCATTCTACTCCCATTGTGCAAATATTCATTGCCAATGTGGTTGTAATCATATGTGAATCTATACATTCATCATTCTCTACTTCTCTATTTTGTTCTTTGCTATACACAACCTTTTTCAGTGTTTTAAAGTGTGTTCAATTGCTCTTTAAGTCTAGTTTTTGGATATAAAATTTCATGGTCATCGGATTTATAATTTGGGAGAAATCTGCATTTTACTGCTCACTTGTCTATCTCTACAGAGCCCCAAGAATGGCGGGATGTTCCAGAATTTGATAAAACTTGTTCTCACTGCTGAGTTCATGGATTGAAATGTTTTAACTTGGATTGGGAATCTTGGTGTATGCTCAAAAATAGCAAGTTTTGGGAGCTAGTTATTTTGCAACTAGTCTGTCTTGACTTAAATATTTGAGATACATGTTCCAAAGTACTTGGCTGATATTTTGGTGGATTTAGGAAGCTCAGAGGGTCTACTAATCAACTCTGAAGTCTTAGTTGGCTGGTGTGAAGCCGGTTGTAGCAACACCAACTCATCTTTGGATTGCATCCACCATGTCTCTTCACATTCCTCAATATAAATTCTATTGATGTCCAAAAATGTTCTCTTTTTAGCTTCATGGCTTTGTTCTTTAAGATCCGTGACACCACTAAAAAAAATCCCGCTTATAAATTGGTAAAGCAAAATATTTGTTAATGCGAGCTTTTATCAAAATGTCCACCGTTGATGGAATTTTTGTGGAGTATCTGGAAGTCTTGAGACATTACAGGGAACTGATGATCCCTATCCATGATCTTTATGTTGACTAGAAATAGATGCTCTCCTATCGATTGATCTTCACGAAACCAATGTCCCTTTGCCTTGGATACACTTTTCAGGGTAAATTCCAAGATTTCCTCTTGCACGATTGCTTTAGAATCCTTGGAAGCCATCTACACTTTCTAGGCAATTAAGGGTTAGCTTCAAGTATGAACAATTGCTCCCCTTCTAATCATGTAGTGACTCTTTGTTTCTTGTGAACCGATGTCCCCCTTGCTCTTGAGTACACTATGATACATGACTACCTATTTTTTTTCATATTCTTATTTTCATGGCTAAAAGAAAAGATGATGGTTAGTTGATAGCCAAAACAATCATTGATGTACATCAATTTTATTTGGACTATTACGGTACAAGCTAAGTTCTATTCATGTATAGGAAATGTGCATCATTGTGTTTGTTGTAAAAGTTGTGTGCCAAATGCATGGCCTTGTAGGATGGACCTCTTATGCATACTTTGGATGCATTTAACTCAGCATGGGTGCAGAACGGATTTGCTTGATTGTTTTGACACATTCCTTGTTGCTTCTTTGGTCTCCACTTCAATTTTGTACTCTAATTTCTTTGTGTCACGTCCCGTTGTGCTGACGTAGGCGACTTCTTCAATGCAATCCCCCATACATCTTTGTGCTTGTTTTGGAGTTTTTTTTCTTTAGTAATTCATCGTTGTTTCTCACCCTTGGATATCCTGTTGACGTCTTGGGTATGCCTCTGTGTTGCTTCATCTAACTTCTTTATTTTCTTGTTCCTTGACCTTTTTTGGAATCCACATGAATTTTTGTGATCGTTGAGCTTCCATCAATCTCTTCAAAATCCATACTTGTAAACTCCTAGATTTATTCTTCCATAGTTTTGAACCTATGTGATCTTCTCACGCCATTCAGTGTTGACGTGTTTGTACCTCCCTTTTCCATTCATATTGTTCCAATTGATCTTTCCTAATCCATTCTTGTCTTATGTTTGGTCATTGTTGTTCCCTTGTGGTTGGTAAGATCAGAGATAACCTGATCTTCTTCTTAATTCCTCTAAGTGGAGTATCCTCATTCAATTTCTCAGGCTCACTCTCTTGTGAAGAATTAAGAGGTTGATCATTCAGTTTCGGAGAAGGTGTAGGTGAATTGGAAGTAGAACAATCCTTGTACAAGATTTTTTTTGGACATCTAGACTCGTGATCCTAGATGTCTTGTTCCCAATTGTTTTCTAAAGGTTTTTCATCTAGAAGACTAAAGACTTCTTTATGGTCTATATTTATCTGACATGTATCCTTAGGTGAGGTGGATACTGACTTCATGCTCAAAGATCCAATCCTGACCTAGGACTAGTTCTTCTAGAAGATTTATATCATTGCAAACTAGGAATCTTTGATTCATAGTAGTGTTTCCAAGATGCAAGAACATTGAAATATGTCCCTGACACTCAATGATGTTCCCTCCAATTCTTATCATGTATGCTTTTGTGAGATAAATGTGTGCCTTTAAATCCTTTTCTACTGAGGCTTTTATGCAACTCAATGCAGCTCTTGTGTCAATCAATGAGTCTACTAATTGGTAGTCATTTGTACCAATGCCTAGGTTCAAATATTGTTGCTCGATATGGGTACCTAGCATGCCCCTGTTACCCATTTGATAGTTTGCCATGGGGGTAGGTTCTTCTCCTTGGTGATATCTTTCATCCGATTGTCATATCCACTGTTTCCATTTTTGTATGTGTTCAAGTGCTTCCACCCGGGCTTCTTCTCTTATCTCTTTCTTCTTCTTCTTTTCTATTATGCACCCCTAACAGTCTTGCTAACATCTTTTCAATTAATGGTTCCATATACCTCTTGACTCTACATCGGCTTATGTAATTAGGTAATATGTCTCCATCAAGGGTAGCTAAGTTAATTGTTCCACTAATAGAAATTTGGTTTATCAATAGCAATCCATACCGTCGTTGTTGTAGTTTTTCTTGCATGTTGTTTCAACGTATATATTAACACTAGGTCTCCTTTCTCAATCCCATGTCTTTAACATAAGTCGTAATAAGCTTTTTGTCTCCTCTTTGCAGCATAGATGCCTGCCACTGCTTGTAACCTCATTTCATACAACTTCTCAATTTGATCCAATTGTCTAGATAGTTCATATCCTATCCATTCATATTTTTGAGCCACTCTAAGAGTAGGGAATAGAAATTCAATCGGCAGTATTGCATTTTGACCATATACTAGATTGAATGGACTAGTTCCAATAGGGGACTTATGTGTTACATCGAAGGCCCATATTGCATGATGCAATTGTTTATCCCAATCTGACCTTCCATTGTTAACTATTTTGGTTAAGACGATGCACAAAACTTTATTGGAACTCTCAGCTTGTCCATTGGCTTGAGGATGATAGGGAGCTAATTTCTTATGAATTACTAGAAATTCATTCATAAGAGGCTCAACAATCTGTTGAAGCTGAAGGTCAAGAACGAAGCACAAGAGCACATCAAAGAGGTGGACACACAAGAAGAAGGAGCAAGTAGGGAGCTCCAAGAACTGTATGTCAAATTTTTAGAAGAAATCCCTATAAAAATAGTGATTTTCATCACTAAAAACCATTGTAAATACCATTTTCTATTTTTGTAACTCCATTTTGTTCAAGCCGAGGAGTCCTTGAGCTTGAGGAGTATTAGAAGTATCATCCTACCAATTTTCATAATTTTTAGACTTCGTTTGAGCCCTCAAATAAGCCCTGGAACCTAATTTTTAACTAGGTCGGACACTAGGTCTAGACAGGGCCAAAACTACTCAAAAAACTATAAAAAGAGCTAGAGAGCTCATTTTTGAGGTTAGCTTATTAGAGAATAGAGCTTTTGTAAGAGAACTCTTTTGCAATCGAAGCTTTCCATTGTTCCTCTCTTTGGTCTTGCCTTGTGTGCGTGTGTGTGTGTGTGTATGTGTGTGCATGTTGGTGTGCTTTCACTCACACACTTGTGCCTTCACTTGCTCGTGGTCTTCATACCGGTCCTCACGTCTCCATGGATTGACAAGTAAAGGAGGTGGTGCTTATGCCTGAGCTACACCAAATTTTGGCGTCGTTGCTAGGGAGAGAACTTTGAGGACGAGCGTTGTGATGGTAAGATCGTAGATTTGCGACATTAGAATGTTAAAAAACTATCATTTTTGTTCATTTTCTGATTTTTCTTCTTCATCATCATCATCTCCACCTTCTTCCATCTTCTTCTCCATAGAAATTTCTTGTTTTTAGTGCATTTTCACCATTTTTATACCATTTTTCATGCATTATTGTGTGGGAAGGAGTTAGGAAGTGCAAGGGAGAGCAAGCGCCTGTGTTTTTCATGATTTTCTGCACATACAGAGCTCGCCATTGCTCGGCGCTCACAAATTTGAATTTCCCGCCAAAAAACACGATTCTGTGATGAAAATCGCGATTCTGTGAAAAATCCAAAATTTTTTGAAAATCACGATTCTCTGTTTCCCGCCTAAAAGCCTTTTGAAAAGAACACGATTCTGGGGTCATTCTCAGAATCGTGAGGTTGTGCTCAAAATCGCGATTCTCACCAATCACAATTTTCAGCCAAAAACACGATTGTGATCAAACACGATTCTCTGTTGGCAATCGCAATTTTCATGTCAAAACACGATTCTGTGAAAACACGATTCTCTATTGGCAATCGCGATTTTCAAAAACACGATCCTCTGCTCAAAATCGCGATTTTCTAAAACACGATTCTGTGCTTGTGCTCAAAATCGTGATTCTCAAAACACAATTTTGTGAAAACACGATTCTGTGAAAACACGATTCTGTGAAAACACGATTCTGTGAAAACACGATTCTCTGTTGGCAATCGCGATTTTCAAAAACACGATCCTCTGCTCAAAATCGCGATTCTCAGAAACACGATTCTCTGCTCAAAATCATGATTTTCACAAATCACGATTTTCAGCCAAAATCACGATTTTGTGAAAACACGATTCTCAAGGTACACAATCGCGATTCTCTGATTTCACACAATCGCGATTCTCTGATTTCACACAATCGCAATTCTCTGGGTTTCACAGGATCGCAATTCTCTTGGTTTCTCAGGATCGCCATTCTCTGATTTCATAGCATCGCGATTCTCTGATTTCATACAAAATCGTGATTTTTCCATAAGTGCCTGTTTGCCTGTTTTGACCCCCAGGAGCCTGATTTGACATAACATTTTCATCCAAAGTCCATTTTTTGACCTCTATAGCTCATTGGAAAGCTCCTTTCGAATCCTACACGGTCTCAAATGTTTTTTATAAGAATAATGCATTGATTTTCAGATAGACTAATTTGAAGTTGACCCTCAAGTGAGACTAGGGAACCAAGGGGACTCCAAAGGATTTTGAACCATACCAAGGAAAATTTTGGAGTCTTAACCAAAGCTTATGAACCTGAGATCTGGTAGACACCTAGGCAAGGATAGACATAGAATTAGATCTTCTCAGTCTAGTCTCAACCATACAGCTAAGTCTTGGGCACAACAACTAAGTGGTTGTCCTTAAGTACTAAACTCTGACACAAGTGACTCAGAAATGTCTTTTAGCATGGGGAAACCTGCAGGTGGCTCAGGAACTGCCCATCTACAAACACCAGAAGGTCCCTATAAGACACAATTGGAATATATTTGGACCAACCGATTAGGTGCTCGCATCTATGAGGATGGCCTGAGGCAATCAGTGGTCCAACTCAAAAATCCAGATCAACTCTTTGGACTTGAGCACCCAGTGGTCAAGTTCGAAGAAGGTTCATACATTGATAAGGAAGGAACCATGTATGTGGTCACCAACCTACCAGATAGGACCGATGAGTTTGGAAATATCATTCATGAGAATGAGATAGGAGACCTAGAACAAGGAAATGTAGGACAAGGACCCCAGACTCCTAGAGGTAAGTCAGTTTTGACCAGAGTGATCACTCCAGATTGGATCCCTCAAGACAACAAAAGCATAGAACTATTCTTGAATAGAGAAACAGAGGAAGCCTTTTGGAGATTCAAGCCAGATCAACCTAGCCAATTGGGTATAGTCATCATCTATGAGTTCAAGGATCCAGAGATACCAGGTAAAGTTGTCTACCTGGATAACACATCAGAGAAAATGTTCTTGGTAACAGAACATGATAGACATGCATATACTTGAAAGAGTGAATTGATTTTCCCTCCATCAAGATCCAAGGGTTCCCATGGCTTCCAAGGAGTAGGATCATCCCAAGCTCATGAAGCCCAGAGAGAAAGAACTAGAGAGAGACCTGAGGTAAGTTTTGACACACTGTGAGCAGAAATAGATTAGGATTTGAAAATGAAAGACCTGAAAGAGAGAGACATCAAGCACATAGGCAACAAAGAGATGAACATGATTTTCCATTGCCTAGACCCCTAGAGCACCCAAGAACCCTTAGACCCACTCAAGTGATCAAGGCAATGAAGAATTATTTTCACAGGTCAAGAGATCCTTATGATCATGTGGCCGAGTTCAAACAAGTGCTAAGAGGTGAACAGGTTGAGGATTTGTTCACCAGCCAAACAAGTGGCTTTGTTCGTAGATGGCTTACTGAGCACAAAGTTGAGATCATATGTGTACTTGAAAGAGCCCAGATCCATAGAAGAGTGTGTGCCGACGTGCATTGACATAGAAGATAACTTGGGTGAGGATTTAGGATTGTTCAAACTCTATAAAGATTCTGATAGTTCTACTAGTCATACTTCAAAAATCTCCACGGAAATAGATGAGATAGCTGAGCAAGTTGCTAAGAAGCTGGGAGTCCAAAATAGACAAACACAAAGAGTCACCTCATTGAACCGATGTTATACCTGTGGAGGGGACCACATGGCTAACGTATGCCCAATGCAAAACCAAAACATTAGAGAAAGGAATGCTCCATATTGCACTATTGAGAGAAAATACACAAACCACACGGCTCAAGATTGTCCCTACAATAGGCAAGCTGTTATACAAACTTATCAGCAACCTTACCAACAAGGTAGGTATCAGAAGCAATACCAACAGCCATATTATCGACCACAACAGCAATATCAGGCACAATATAGGCCACAACCAGTCTTGGGAAACCAACCACCAGCTCCTGCCAACGTGATTCCAGTCAAGTATGCTGTGGGAGAGGAAAATACAAATAGAGCATTCGTGCCACTAACGCCATTGATACCAGATAATGATGCTCATGCTCATAGTTCAGACTACTCCCATGAAGGTATTCCACATGCTTATTACACTGAGTCACCTGAGCATAGTGAGATTTACTCGTATCAATATGAGGCACCACCTATGGAGCAAAATTGGGAGCCATAATACTCCAATGTTATGTACACAAATCCTAACCCTAGGCCCCAATTGAGACAAATGAGACCAGAAGCCCCTAGAGGATCTTGTTTCAGATGTCAAGGTGACCATTTCATTCGTGATTGTCCCCACCCACCATCTCCGAGTCAAGGTCAGGTCATCACAATACAAGCTTTTTGTCTTGAATGTGGAAAAGACCATCTTCCCAGAGATTGTCCAAGAAACCCCTCCAGTGCACCCAAGATTACACCCATTAATGTGGTAGGATTAGTGGCGGATTCAAGTGCCAGTAGCAGTAATGTGGCACCTGTACACGCAGTTACTAGGGCACAAGCATTAAAACAAGATAAACCAGCAGAACAATCGGAGTCAAGTGAATCAGGAGAGCCTAGTAAGAGGAAAACAAGAACATGGAAAGATACCAGAGAGAAGGCCAATCGCAAGTGGAATAAAAAGTTATCAAAACTGGAAGAAAGCTTGAAAGATGCAAAAACAAAAATAGAAGACATTGCATCTCAAAACCCCTCGCATGCCGAAATTCCATCCACTCCATCTCATCCCACCCCACCATCCATTGTAAATAGACCGGTAGATCCAACCCCAGAAGGCTTGGACATGATGTTCAAGGCCTACCAGGCTCGACTTCAAGAAGGGCCAACAGTTGCAAACCTAGACAAGAGTTACCCTAGAGCGGATTTAGAGATTGAACGGATGAAAATGTGCACGAAAATGGTAGAACAAGCTCAAGCTATACTTGAGACTAGTCAAAAAATCAATCAGAAAAACTCTATCAAATCGGATTTGCATTTCCAGGGCTTACTAGAAAGATTAGAGCAGTTGGTAATCAAACCACAAGTTTCTTTACCTCCACAGGCTCAACCATTTATTGAAAGAGGAAGCTCACCACCAGTGGGAGCTTATGTTCCTAATTCCATGGATGCTGGAATACCTCCTTCAATTCAACGATACTCTCAAGAGTTCTTGTGGGAAATACAAGAAGAGAAATGGACCAAGGAGAAGGGTAATTTCCCTCCTATTCGTGAGATTGATGATCATCATGATCAATTTCCCCAAGACATTCCATCTATTTACGGAGATGAAGTAGAACAACAAGAAGACGAAATATTAGATTTTGAATCTAATACCTTAGAAGAACTGCCTCAATTCCCAGGCCCATGGGAATCTGAGTCCCTTCATATCAGAGCTCCCACAATACTGGTCAGACATGAAGACTCAGTGGTTCCAAGGAACACCGATGTCGTGAAGAACACTAAGGTTCAGTGTAGAAGAGCTGCTCAAAGCAAAACCTGAGCTATGGAACCATGTGAAGGATCAAGTTCTAGAACTTGAGTCCAATATGCCAAAATCAGGCTCTAAACAGAAAGTTCCAGAGATACCTCTAGACAAAATAGGGGACATGTGTGAGGGTGAAGAAGGTAGTACTTATCTTCCAATCACCTACCAAGGTTACACAACCAAAGCAATCATAGATTCAGGTGCTGGTGTTGCTATTGCAACCATCTCCTTGTGGAAGCAATGGGGACAACCCACATTAAGACCAACTAGAATGAAGCTTCAAATGGCTGACGGTCATTTTGAAAGACCTCTAGGATTGCTCGAAGGGATAACTCTAACCACCTGTGGAGTAGAGTTTGAGCACACATTTGCTATATGTGACTTTGAGAAAAATAATGTTTATGAGATGATCCTAGGAAGACCCTTCCTACGACAATTGCAAATAGTACAGGATTGGGGAACCAACTCCTTGTACTTACAACACTTAGGGGTCACCACCAAGGTCAATTGAAAGGATTAATCCTTCAGAGATGTACCACCCCTACAGTGGAACCCTATTCATAAAGCAACAGAAGATTCAATCTCTGTGCATTCTGGAAGTTCTCCTGACCCATCCTGGCTGCATGAAGATACTCATTTGTGGATGTGCAAGGTCGCAGAGGTAGAGGAAAAACGCTTGAAGGCGAGAGAAGAAGGACCTTCTCAAGAAGATAGACCAATTAAAGATCCAGCCTATACACCAATGATCTTTCCAGATGAGGAATTTGAGCCTCATGGCTGGCCAGAAATCTTAGCTACCATGGACATTGCCGTCAATGAGGAACAGTGAACACCTCATTGTGATGAGGAGGGTTATGATATCTCAGTGTTCATGTGTCAGCCCTTGTAGTAATGTCATAGAAGAAGAAGAGAATGACCATGATATAGAGTCCATTGTGATGGATAGTTGCTTCAACTCAGAGCAGCACTATCTAGAAGATATAGGAGTGTTCACCCAGAAAGAAGAAGAACCTCTCACAAGTATTAAAACAGTAAATTCAAAGGATGGAAGTGAGAGCAGTCAAAAGAAAAAGAAAAGAAAAGCAGTGAAACAAGAAGAGGAGGAATCATTGTTTGAAGTACTAGAAAACTTCAAGAAATATGAAGTTGACGACCGCAAAATTTTGGTACGAATGCCTAAGAGAGAGGCCATCATAGGAGAATCATATGATAATAAAGAAAAGACCAAGAAAATTGTAGTGACCATTGAAGAGAACGAAGAGAGATGCACATATATAGGAGATGACCTAAGTGCAAGAGAAGAAATGGAGCTCGTAGCTCTATTAAGGGAATATAGGGATGTGTTTGCATGGCACTATAGAGACTTGAAAGGGGTAGATCCGAGGATATGCTCTCATACAATCCCCATGACTGCTGACGCTAAGCCCACCAAACAGAAACCCTACACATATAATGACACTTATGCAGCTAAAATAAAAGAAGAAATTGATAGGTTGATTGAAGCTGGATTTATCTATGAGATTGAGCATACTGAATGGGTGTCCCCCATTGTAGTGGTGCCCAAGAAGAACGGGAAGTTTTGAGTGTGTATTAACCTTAAAAAAGTTAATGCCGCTACGATCAGAGATAGTTATCCACTTCCAATCACGGAACACCTATTGGAGCGTGTTGCACGCAAAGAAGTTTATAGCTTCCTTGATGGGTTTTCAGGTTACAATCAAGTAGCCATTGCCCCAGAAGATCAACACAAAATAGCTTTTGCCACAGAGTGGGGAATCTTTGCATTTCGTGTGATGCCATTTGGGCTCACCAATGCACGTGCAACATTCCAAAGGCTCATGTGTCATGTCTTCAAAGAGTTCTTGCGAAAGAGCTTAGAAGTATATGTGGACGATTTATGTGCTCATTCCCAAGAAAGAAGATACCACATCCCTGAGCTCAGACAGATCTTCAACAAGTGTAGAGAATATCGAGTGTGTCTGAACCCAGAAAAGTGTGTGTTCATGGTGCGTCAAGGTAAAATCTTAGGTCATATTGTTTCTAAGAATGGAATCTCAACAGATGAAGATAAGGTACGATCCATAGCGGAGCTGCCAAGGTCGAGGAATGTTAAAGAGGTTCAAGCTTTTATGGGCCATTGTGGATATTACCGTAGGTTTATCCACATGTACGCGATCATAGCTAGACCCCTTTATGCCTTGTTGTCTAATTTTGAGTGGAACGAGGAATGCGAGAACTCATTCAATGAGCTAAAAAGACGTTTGTGCACAACACCAATATTGACAACCCTAGATTCGAGTAAGCCATTCCATGTCCATGTGGATGCCTCCAATCATGCCATCGGATATGTGCTAGCACAACCCACAGGTGAAGGGAATTTAGATTTTCCCATAGCATATGCTAGTAGACAACTAAACCCAGCTGAAAGAAATTATACCACAACCGAGCGAGAAGGGTTAGGCATGGTGTATGCTGTGAAGAAGTTTGGGCACTATTTATTGGCCAACAAGTTCAAGTTTTTCACTGATCATCAAGCTTTGTTATATTTGGTCAATAAACCTTGTAATACACGATGCTTAGTAAGATGGTTCCTCTTACTAATGGAATATGACTTTGAAGTTGTTGTCAGGAAAGGTAAAACCCACCTCCGGGCAGATCACCTTTCTCGCATTACTTCAGGAGAGTCACCTCAAGGAGTGTCAGATGACCTACCTGACGCTTATCTATTCAATTTGGAGGTTGTTCCTAAATGGGCAAATAAGTTTGTACCAGTCCTAACCTTCGGCCCTGCAAATAAGAATGTGAAAACATCACAAGAAGAAATTGTAAAATCACAAAAATATCACATATTGGCAGGAATCATGTACAAACAAGATACTGAGGGTGTATTATCTTGTTGTGTTGAGGAAAATGAACATAGTAGTTGGTTGCAACAAGCTCATGAAGGATTGCTAGGAAATCATTATCCTAAACAACGCACATTGCAGAATCTAAAACGTTTAGGAGTGTATTGGCCTAGCATGGACAAAGAAATTCATGAGTGGATTAAGAATTGTCCAGTGTGCCAGGAAAAACCCCCAGTGGAGCATGCAACCCGTTATCAAGTGTCATTAATTCCAGATTGGAGTGCTCCATTGGTAGAATTTATGAGATCGGGAAGATTACGCAAAGAGGCTAGTCTAGCAAGAAGACGAAGCATGGAGCAAGAAGCTCAAGGCTTTGCCTTAGTAGGAGACAACCTATACCGAAGAGGCAAAGATGGTTACTTAAGACTGTGTGTTCATGAATCAGACTATTTAAAGGTCTTAGAGACTGCACACAGTATTGTTGCAGGTGGACACTTCGGTCCTGATCGAGTAATCAAGACCATTCTATTCTCAGGACTTTGGTGGCCCACTCTTCATATGGATGCTCATACCTATGTGATGAAATGTGACACATGCCAACGTGCACAATATCCAGTTAGAAAAGACGAGATGCCTTTGAGGCCAATGATGGGAGGGCGTGCATTTTCAAAGTGGGGCATAGACTTCATAGGTCCTATTAACCCCCCAACTAGAAACTCCCATGCAGAGTATATTATTGTAGCCACAGATTACCTTACAAAGTGGGTAGAAGTGAAAGCCACAACAAAGAATGATGCTTAGACTACGGCTAAGTTCTTATTCGAGAATCTTTCACGAGATATGGGCTACCAATAGAGTTAGTGAGCGATAGAGGCACACACTTCTTGAATGAGGTCATTGAAAATCTTCTCCAAGAATTCTTGGTGATACATAAGAAGTCTGCCCCTTATCACCCACAAGCTAACGGACAAGCCGAGAGCACCAATAAGATCCTCTGTAACATATTGACAAAACTGGTAAATAATAAATGCTCTGATTGGGACAAACAACTTCATCATGCTATTTGGGCTTATCGAGTTGCCTACAAAACGGTACTCAATGCCACCCCATTTCAGATGGTCTTCGGGCAGAATGTTGTTCTACCATTGGACTTCCTCATCCCGGCCTTAAAGGTAGCACAAGAGCATGAGTGGAATGGACATGAGTTGTCCTCCAGGATCTTTGATCTAGAATGCTTAGGTGAGACAAGGCTACGCGCGGCGGCAGGCATCTATGCGGCAAAGAAAAGGCAAAAGGCATACTTTGATGCACACATCAAAGATAAAGGATTGAAAGAGGGAGACCTAGTGCTGGTTTATACGCTAAAGCAACATGCCCGTAAGTTGGAAAAAAGAGGATACGGACCCATGATCATTAATAGAATTTCCACTAGTGGTGCAGTTCAGTTGGCCACTCTAGAAGGAGATATCTTGCCAAACTATATTAGTGGATGTAGAGTCAAGTTATACCAAGAACCTCTTATAGAGGATATGCTTACGAGACTCAACACTGCTAAGAAGCGAAAAGAAGAGGAGCTAAGGGTGAGGGAAGAAGCACAGGCAGAGGCTAGAGAGCGTATTAGGCGAAATAAGTTAAGGCGACTAGGCCTAGATGTCAACTCAAAAGCCCCAAAATATCACATGGATATGTGCCAAAAATCGGGCATAACTACTTCTCAAGTCATTGACCGACGTCCCTTTGTGACCATAGAGATAGGACAAGGAAAGGGTGCCAGGACTGTGAAAGCATTGATTGACTCAGGTGCAGCAAGTAGTGCAGTTAGACTATCCTACTGCCAAGACTTGCAGTTGAACATCAATCCCATAGAAGCTTATCTCATAGGATTGGGAGGTGTGGAAACCCCTTGTTTGGGCGAGGTGGAACTTCCCATCTACCTTCAAGATGTTCCAATAACAGTCAAAGTGCTAGTGTGTCAAGGTGAGAACCTTACAGAACCACTTGTCTTGGGTCAAGATTGGATCTATTACCATGCAGTTAACTTAAACCTAAGAAGTCAAATTCTTCAAGTTTGGGTACATGAACAATGCATTACATTAGAATTAGAGAACTGTCGGCTCAGAGATCATGGCACCACACACTCTCTTAGTTCCTCTAAGACTAATCTTCTTGAACAAGATGTTGTATGTGCCAAAAGCTCTATGATCCAGAAGGACTCAATCAAGGAAGGACAGTCGCAAAGGCAAGCAAACCCTCCTTCTTTTTTGAAGAGTAAAGCATCCACAGTAGTTCAACCTCAGAAGCAAGCACAACAATTCCAGATAACTACTATAGCAAATAGAAAGACACCCTTCAACAAGAAAGCAGTTCTGCACATGAAGCAGATCTGGGTACGCAAAGGAGAGCAACCATCAACCTTGCCCCCACAAATCCCATCCAGGAAAGCCAACCAGGCTAATAAACGAAGGAAGAAGCTCGGACAAGCTCAACCACCAGGTATCCGACAAGTTTGGGTGCCTAAGAAATTAGTTGCAGCTCAACAAGGGTGATTACAGATGTGGGTACCTAAGAAGCTCTTACAACCACAACAACCTATGTTCTCCCCCATGCGAAAGGTCTCAACAAAGAAGGCAAAAAGAGAAAAGGGTAAGAACCTCGTACAGAGACCGAGAGAAGATCAAACCACCTTTTCAACAATCATAGGAAGACGTGCAAAAAGGGTATGGGTTTGGAAGCCAAAAGTACAAGTAGCCTCCACCGAACCAAAGCGCCAATCCCACAGGATACCACAGTTCAGAAAGCATCCAAAGAAGAAAACGCATGAAGTGATCTCTACAGTGCCAAATGCTATTCTAAAATGGACCCCAATAAAGAGGATTACATTATTTCGAGATCCAATGGATACCTCCACCACAGCCGGCATCAACATCTACAAGTAACATCGAAAGCATTGAAAGCCTCGACGAGCGACAACCATGTGCTTCTTGCACAACCCTGTCTTTTGCACCATTTATGTCATGCATTTCCAAAGTATGCATTAATATAGGGCCACATTACATGGCCGTGCATAGACACATTTGAGAGTCCCATGCACAAGAGCACATTGACATATGTCAATTTTTTTTTTTGACACTAACATCTGTCGTCTTGTTTGGTGAAATTGTTCCTTTAAAAATTAAAAAAAAAAGGGAAGAAGAAAGCGAGAGAGAGAGAGAGAGAGTTTGTTCCCAGGTTTGGTTCATGGAACGTGAATGAGTCATGCTTAGTTGAAGGTGGAACCATTGATTACTGGGTAGTTATCAGTTTTGATAGAAGTGTGTCTCGGCTAGTAGATGATATAATTGCTGCCTTATCTGGTAGATGTCAAGAACTTGGCATGAACATGGCATCCACAACTATGGTTTCCTCTTACCATAGTAGGAGTGAAGAGCTGGAAGGTCCGCAACTTGAGTGATGCTTAACTACTGCATGTACGAGAGCATCTAGGGAGATATCTGCAAGGGGTAGTTCTGGTACCCTGCAAATCTTTGTATGTATATTGGATGAGAAGACTCCTGCTTATGGTGAGCTAAAGAGAATATGTGAAACTAAGCTTGGTGTAGTTATCAAATGTTGTTTGTCAAGGAATATAAAGAAATTCAATTCTCTGTATTTGGCAAATGATGCTTTGAAAAGAGGAGACAGGATCAACCACTCAAAAGATCTCATCAATGACCATCAACACGGACATTCATCAACAATGTTCCATCCCAAAGGCCGAGTGTACAACACAAAGAGATGAACATCGATCGACCTACTCCATGGTAAGTATCTTTACTTTGGAAACATCATAACCATGATAGCTTATGAAACCTCTTCGTCGGCATACCCTTGAGCACTTGGCTCAAGAACCCCAATTTTTGCATCATACTTCTTCCGATGCATTTTCCAAGTAAGCATGCATAGGGCTACATTACAAGGCCGTGCACAAGGCACATATTTTCCTCAACCCATGCACGAACACACTTACCCATCATCCATTATGGGTTATGAGTACTTGGCATGACTACTATGAACATCAACTTTGGAAGATCTAGAGGACATCAACGGAGACTCACAACGACACAATCATGCTGGAATCCAATGAAGAAGTACATACCAAGGCACTACAACTTACAAAGATGTCAAATTTTCAGAAGAAATCCCTATAAAAATAGTGATTTTCATCACTAAAAACCATTATAAATACCATTTTCTATTTTTGTAACTCCATTTTGTTCAAGCCAAGGAGTCATTGAGCTTGAGGAGTATTAGAAGTATCATCCTACCAATTTTCATAATTTTTAGACTTCGTTTGAGCCCTCAAATAAGCCGTAGGACCTAATTTTTAACTAGGTCGGTCACTAGGTCTGGACAGGGCCAAAACTACTCAAAAAACTATAAAAAGAGCTAGAGAGCTCATTTTTGAGGTTAGCTTGTTAGAGAATAGAGCTTTTGTAAGAGAACTCTTTTGCAATCGAAGCTTTCCATTGTTCCTCTCTTTGGTCTTGCCTTGTGTGTGTGTGTGTATGTGTGTGCATGTTGGTGTGCTTTCACTCACACACTTGTGCCTTCACTTGCTCGTGGTCTTCATACCAGTCCTCACGTCTCCGCGGATTGACAAGTAAAGGAGGTGGTGCTTACGCTTGAGCTACACAACCTCATTTATGAAGTGTGTTCCTCTATCAGTAACGATTTCAATCAAGAGTCCAAAACAAGTGAATATATTTTCAAACAAGAATTCCATTGTGGTCAAGGCATCATTTATTCTAGTTGATTTGGCTTCTACCCATTTTTTTAGATAATTCATGGCTACAATTAATGTATTCAGCATGCCCCTTTTGTTGGGGGGTTGATTGGCCCTATGAAGTCAATACCCCATTTCGAAAATGCTCTAGCACTGATCATTGGTCTCAGAGGCATGTCATGTCATCTCATAGGATACTTTGTTCTTTGACATGTTTTAGAACTTCGTACATAAGTTTTAGCATCCATATGTAAGGTTGGCCACCATGGGCCAGCAAAGAGAATCATTTTGACATCTTGTTAGCTGAAAAATGACCTCCTGCTACACTTGCATGAGCCATTTCTAGGATCGAAAAATATTCTCCTTCATGTACACATAATCTTAATTGATTATCCTTTCCTCTTTAAAATAATTGTCTTCCAATTATGGCATATTCCTTGCTCTGTTCTTCTAGAGCTCTCTTTCTCGCTAGGCTTGCTCCTTTCAGATAAATGTGTGACTTAAAAAAGTTAACTAACACTTTACTCCATTCTGGGGCTATGGTGGAGTAACATAAAGAGTAAAATTCATCAGGTGGATTTTCCTTACATACTTGGCAGTCACTGATGTGTTCATGCACAAAATTTTGCATATCTGGCCAATATATGCCTAAATTTTTCAAGTCTCTCATTGTTACTCATACCCTTGTGCATTCTCCACTTTTTCACATGGGCTTGCTCGACTAAGATCTTATGCTCCTCATTTTCTACACACCTTAACAATACTCCATTAGAATCTTTAACATAAAAACTGCCCGCAACGATATGCAAGTTTCATGATTGCCTAAATTCCTTTTTGTTTTCTTTATTGATCCTATGATGTGGTCCATGCATGAGCATTGAGATTAACGTTTTTGCCCATTTTGGACACACTTCCAAGTTGAACAAGTATGTGTCAGGTAGATCATCAGCTACTCCTGTGGGTGGTTCTCCATGCGGCATTCTTGATAAGTGATCAGCTCTTAAATGAGTGTTCCCCTTTTTCACTACTAATTCAAAGTCGAATTCCATCAGTAGTAGAAACCATCTCACTAGCCTTCCCGTATTACAGGGTTTATTGAACAAGTACAGTAATGCTTGGTGGTCAATAAAGAATTTAAATTTGTTGGGTAAGAGGTAATGTCTGAATTTTTTTACCACATATACCATTCCTACACCTTCTCATTTGATGGCCGTATAATTCCTTTTTGCTTGGTTCAATTGTCTACGCGTGTAGGCTATTGGGTGATCTAATTTCCCTTCATCCGCAGGTTGTGCTAAGGTACATCCTATTGCATAATTTGATGCATCCACATGGATATGGAATGGATTATTCCAATTGGGCACTTTCAAGATGGGCGTTGAACTCGGCCTTTTTTTTGACTCATTAAAAGCCTTTTCACAATCTTCTAACCATGTAAATTGTGTCAACAAGCCATACAAAGTTTTTGCAATTATGGCATACATGTGAATGAATCATCGATAATATCCACAGTGCCCCATAAAGGCTTGTACCTCTTTGGCATTCTTTGGTCTTGGTAACTCCAAAATTACTTTGATTTTGTCTTCATCTATGGAGATGCCATTCTTGGATACAATATGTCCCAAAATTTTACTTTGTCATCGTAAAAACACATTTTTTGGGATTTAAGCACACTCTGTACTGTCTACATTTCTCGAATATCCTTCTTAACTCGAGGATATGTTCAATTCATTAAGAGGAGTATGTGCATAGATTGTCTACATAAACTTCCATGGTTTTTCTTGGAAATTCTTTGAATACATGACACATTAATCTCTGGAAAGTTGCGGGAGCATTTGTAAGTCCAAAAGGCATCACTCTAAAGGCATATGCTCACCATTCAGTAGCAAATGAAGTTTTGTGTTGGTCCTTAGGAGCAATTGCTACTTGGTTATAACCAAAGAATCCATCAAGGAAACTGTAAACTTCCTTGCCTGCTACCCTTTCCAAGAGATGGTCAGTTGCCTATTACTCATCCTGACCTTAGGTTCATTTGCTGCTTAACTCTCGATTCCTCTAAGGCCTTATTGCTCCTTTGCAAGCTTTAGTACTTTAATTTCTCCAATTTTCATTTTTTAGGATCTCTGCTTTCCCCATGATACACAATATCTAGTGTTTGATGATACATTGTGAGGAATTCATATGATACATGATACTTGACTCTTGGGTGATACACGATAACAACCACGATACGATACTTGATCTATACTCGATACATGATATTTGGATTTAGATGATACATGATACCAGTTTTTCACGATACGATACTTGTAAACCCACGATACACGATACTTAGGAAGCCACAATACATGATACTTAGGAAGCCATGATACATGATACTCAGTTGGCTGGTGTGAAGTTGGTTGTAGCAACACCAACTCATCTTCAGATTGCATCCACCATCTCTCTTCACATATGTTTGCTTGAGACTCCTAACCTTTGAGGTGCTTTTTCTGCCAATTCATCAATTGATGTTGAATTTTTTGATGTGAAACTAGTAGAGATATCTGAATCCTTAGAGATCTTTGAAAGTTCTAACTTGTGTGCCAAGTTATCCTCAATATCTATACACATTCGCACACTGTTTGTTGTTACCCTTTGGAGTTGTCCTCTCCAATCATTTTAGCATAAAGGATTAACTACACATCTTTAAATTGTCAATCTGGGAAGTATGCAAAGACCACAGCCCCTTCTAGTTAATGGAATCCAAGAATAAGGGTTAAGCTGACTGTTTTTCTGAGAAATTATGAAGAAGGAGAGAAATATCTAGGGTTTTGATTATCTTGAGCTATACAACAGCATTTTCAATGATCTTTGTGCCTAAAGTGTGCCATTTTCACAGTAGAACACAATTATGAAGTCAAATCTCAAAAACAGTACTTGTATCACATAGACGAGGCAATCGCGATTCTGTGAAAACTGAGAATTTCCATTTCTAGCTTTGTTCATCTGCACTTTCTTACTCAGTACACTAAGAATCACCTCTCTTCATACACATTACTCAGAAATACACAACTGAAGCTCACAAATTCCATGGATTTCACAATGAATAGACTCAAAAATCAAAAGAAAGTACATGAAAGAGAGAAACACGATTTTCTGCGGGATAGCTCTTCACATTACTTAGATAGCAAAAATAATACAACCAACCCTCTCAAAATAGAGGAAATTATCTTTTATACATTTTCAAGTGTCCCTTTTCACACTTGAATTTTGGTCCTTTTCCCTTCTAATCTAAAAATATGCTATCAAAGAGCTTCCAAAAATTCTAGAAAAAATACATATGATTCTAATTTACATGAGGAAGACTCTTCCTCATTTTTACATCATTTGTATAAATATTTCTAAAAGTTTTTGACATTTTACAAATAATTTCTCTTCAAAAAGTGCTTCTTCGAACATTCTTTCCCTCCTAAATTTTTGGCTCTTGACAAAAAATATTCTTAAAGATAAGTAGTGAGAGCTTCCTTCACTTCTTTTTTCTTTGATAAACCTGTGACAATGGATCATGACTTCTTTTTTTTGTAATGTTCAAGTTATTCACCATTTCAAATAGATCTTTTCTCCATTGTACAGCTGCCTCTGGTTTGTCTATCACATCTTTCTTCAGGTATTCTGTATATGCAACTTCATAGGCAGTGAGTCTGGATTTTGTGACTACTGATAAACTTCCAAAGATTTCTGATTCTCTTTCAAAAAATCCATAATCAAAGGCATCCTCAAAAATTTGGAGATAATGACTACCCAAAAATACTGTTCTGCTATAATAGGCCATTAAGCAAATTCTGTCTGGGGTTTCACTGAGATCAAATAGTAAAGCATCAGTTGGTGAATTGAAACCAATGTAGTTGAGGGTTCTGACATCTGTATCTGTAAACGTTTCTATACATGCGAGTATGAGTTGCATTACTCTGATTATTAATATACAAGCTCGATCATTGCCATCTTTATATGTAGATATGACAGACTCTGGTGTGTCAACCATATATTTCTTTGTTGGCCATGTTTCTGCTTTAGGTCGTGCTACCTTTGGAAAGTTCAGCCATTTTGCTGGAATCTGTCCTGCATTTCTCCTTTCCCAAAATATTGTCCATTCCCTTCTTCTTGCTACTGGACAATAGGCTGGATTGATCTTTAGCTTAATAGGTGCCTCTTTCCAAATTTTCCTGCACTCCTTGTTGGCATCTAACCACCTGTTCCTCCATTTAGGATTAGCTTTTTCAAATAATTCCTTAGTGACATTGATATCCTCTTCATATTCCAAATACTTGTTTGATGGTAGTCCTACCCTCGCAAGCTGGTAATTTTTAATACTTTTAATAATCATACAAAAAGGTATACCTAGACCATCTGCTACCCAATGGTGTTGGTCTGGGTTTATTCCTTTGTTGAGAGCAAAATTCACAATCTGTTCTTCATATTCATTATGCATTTTTCTGATAAATTCCATTCTCGATTCTCTGTCAGTTAAAAGCTTTTGAACAAACTCATCTAAGTACTCCTCAGCTGGTATCAGAGCAGGTCGTCGCTTCATCTAGGGCGCCATTGACACTCCTCTGTTTGCAGTCTCAGATTCGCACGAAATTTGGTGAGCATACTCAAGCTGTTTAAGAGATCAAAAAAGCTTTGCTTTCTGTGCCGAAATTGCAATCTGAGCTCGTTTCGGCCTCCGAACGCACTATCGCAGTGCTTGTGCAGGCTATTTCATCTTTTTGTGCCAAAGCTATATACCAGTTTTTGTTCGCCAGTTTAAGCGTCTCAAAGTCTGCTACAGGTCTAGCAGAACTCGTCTCGACAGTTCTGTTCAACTTTTTGAGATACAGTCAATTTTCTGCATCAAGGTATTTTAGTCACCGGCCATGGCTGAAAGCAGTGATGTATTCCGTATGTTGGCTGTTGAGGATAAGTTGGATGGTACCAACTACCCATTATGGGCTTATATGATGCGACATGTATTCATTGCAAAAGGATTGTGGAACATTGTGCAAGGTGTTGAAAGACGTCTTGTTACACCTGTAACAACAGGTACTGCGAATACAGGTGCTGGAGCTGATGAAGATGGTGTCGAAGATGATATTGTGCAGATTCCTGTTCGTGCTGTTGTTTTTGTTGCACCTACTATAGAGCAGATTCGTTGGGATGGCAGAGATGCCCAGGCACATGCATTGATAGCTTTGTCTGTCAAACGTGCCATTATTCCTCATATTCGCTCTTGCAGAACAGCTAGGGATGCTTGGGATACACTTACCACATTGTACCAAGCTAGGAATGAGGCTCGTGTTGCTTACCTCCGAAAACAGTTGGAGAGTGAGCACATGAATGAAGGTGATTCTATGGACAGTTTCCTAACAAAGATCAAAGATTTGAAGGAACAGTTGATTTCTGCTGATGAGGTTATACCAGATAGCTCACTTGTGCAGACCGTTCTGAATAGTCTTCCTTATTCATATCAGAGTTTTGCTTCTACTCTTCAGTTGATGATGAAAGGCAATCCGAATGCCTTATCATTTGAGGAGTTAGTCTCTGTTCTATTGCAGGAAGATCAGTCCAGGCAGAACAGGTCCATTATGTGTGTTGAAGATCAAGCTTTCTTGGCTAGTCAGAAGGGCAAAGGAAAATGGAGCTCTTCTACTAGTAAGCATAAATCTGCAAATGCTGCACATTCGAAGAACCAGGATAAAGATGAGAAGAAATCAGAAAAGCAGAAATTGTTTTGCAAGTACTGTAAAGGGAATGATCATATCATAAAGAACTGTCCAAAACTGGTTGCAAAAGAGGCAAAGAAAAAGGAGGCTAAAATGGTTGTTTCAGAAGCCTCTACACAAAAAACAGAGTCTGCTAATCTTGTGCAGGAAGAAGAATGGGCGTTCACTACTGTTTGCAGTTTTGACCCATCTTCTCATGAGCAGTGCATGTCTGCAGTAGACTCAGATGTTTGCCAGTACTTTGACAGTGGGGCGACCAAACATATTACCTCGCAGCGCAGTTTCTTCTCTTCACTCGAGCCTGCCCTTACAGGGAATACTGTTACATGCGCCAAGAGATCCTCTTACCCTGTTATGGGAGTTGGTAAGATCATTTTGACTACTGCTGATGGTAGTACTTTCACTTTGTCAGATGCTTTATTTGTGCCAGGGATCAAGAAGAATCTGTTATCAGTTTCTGCATTAGCCAAGATTGTCTTGGTTGTGAAATTTGTTGATGACAGGTGTACAATTCATGATCTGTCAAATGGCGATGTGATTATTGCTTCTGGCATTTTATGTCGTGGGCTGTATAAGCTCATAGACTATGAAAGATCTGAAAATGATTTGGCATGTGCAGTAAATGATTCTTAGGCTATGTCAGATGCAAAGCTTTGGCATGCACGCTTTGGTCATCTGAATTTTGCTAGTTTGCTACGCCTGTAGAAATCTGAAATGGTGTCCTCTTTGCCAAAACTTGAGGCACCTAGAAAACATGTTTGTGAAGGCTGTATTTTAGGCAAAATGCAGCGTTCCTCCTTTCCAAAAGATGGTTCAGTTCGGGCTACACAGAAATTGCAGCTTGTACATAGTGATGTCTGTGGTCCTATGCAGACACCCTCTTTTGGAAATTACCTTTACTTTGTGACTTTCATTGATGATTTTCTAGGCATGCATGGGTATATCCACTTAAAGCAAAGTCCAAAGTGTTCATGTGCTTCAAACAGTTTTTGGTTTTGGCTGAAAATCTGTCAGCATGTAAAATGGGCACCCTTCGTTCTGATCGAGGGGGGGAATATATGTCTTCTGATTTTAATGCATTTCTCGCTGAACGTGGGATAAAACACCACTGTACAGTGCCGTATACACCTCAACGGAATGGAGTTGCTGAACGGAAGAACAGGTCACTCATGGAGATGGCAAGGTGTATGGTCAAGAGTCAGGCTTTACCTCATTGTTGTTGGCTTGAGGCTGTCATGTGTGCAGCATATGTATTGAACATGTGTCCCACTAAAGCGTTGCAGTCTATCACTCCATATGAGGCTTGGCATGACTGCAAGCCATCTGTTGCTCATCTGCGTGTTTTTGGTTGTTTGGCATATGCACTAGTGCGTGAACAACATCGCAGAAAATTGGATGATAAGGCAGTAAAATGTATTTTTGTTGGGTACAATTCTGAAAGTAAAGGCTATCGTCTGTATCATCCACACACTAAACGCATTATGGTTAGCCGTGATGTTGTCTTTGTGGAAGATGCTATTTAGCCATTGCTTTCATGTACTAAGGAGACATCTGTTAGCTCCAAAGATATGTATGATACTTTGATGCCTCTTTTTACAGGTGGACAGTCTAGTGCTTGTCCTAATGAGGCAACTTCTCAGCCTTTGCAGGTTTCATATGATGATGCAGATCATTCCATTTCTGATGCAGATTTACATGATGCACTTGTTGATGAGAGAGCTGATATTGAGCAGGCAAAAACTATGCCAAAATGGTTGGTGCAGACTTTGCGTGACAGCAAATTAGATGCACCTTTGTCATATCGTACTCGTTCAAGCTCTCATAGTGCCTCCTTTGCATCAGATTGCTATGCTATGGCTGCGTCTAGTCTCTGTGATGAGAATGAGCCTGTTTCTTTTGATGAAGCACAGAATTCAGAAAATTGGATGGTTGCTATGCAATCTGAATATGATGATATAATGAAGAATGGTACATGGTCTTTATGTGACTTGCCTCCTGGCAAGAAGGTCATTGGCACTAAGTGGGTCTACAAGTTGAAGCGTAAACCTGATGGTATAGTTGACAGGTATAAGGCTAGGCTTGTTGCAAAGGGTTATGCGCAGGAAAGAGGCATTGATTTTGATGAGACCTTTGCACCTACATGCCGTATGACTACTGTTCGGAGTATTTGTGCACTTGCAGCCCATCATGGTTGGAATGTACATCAGTTGGACATTAAAACAGCATTTCTGAATGGTGACTTGCATGAAGAAGTGTATGTTTTTCAGCCCCGTGGCTTTGTGCAGAAAGAGCATGAAAACCAGGTGTGCAGGTTAAAGAAGGCATTATATGGTTTAAAGCAAGCACCACGTGCTTGGTATGAGAAGATACATGCCTATCTGGTTGCACATGGTTTTGAGAACAGTCCAATTGAAAGCACCTTATATGTTAAGCGTGCTAATGATGTGCTTCTAATCATTGTTGTCTATGTTGACGACATGCTGCTCACTGGTCCTATTGAGAAGCATATTGCTGATTTCAAGGCTGATTTGCATGCCTCATTTGAGATGTCTGATTTGGGTCATTTGCATCACTATTTGGGCATTCAATTTATGCAAGTTGATGGTGGAATGGCTTTGTGTCAAACGAAATATATTGACACATTATTGCAGCGTTTTGGCCTTGAAGATTGTAAGCCTATTGCCACTCCTATGGAGACAGGTTTACGATTGAGTCTTCATGATGCTGGAGATGCATTTGATGCTGTTCTCTATCAATAGGCTATTGGATGCTTGATTTACTTATGCATTACTCGGCCAGATATTCAGTTTGCTGTCTCACAGATGAGCAAGTTTATGCATTGCCCAAGAGTCACGCATTGGAAGGCAGTTAAGCGCATCTTTCACTACTTGAGTGGTACTCGGCTACTTGGGTTGTTTTATCCCAAGGGGGGATCACTACCGCCATATTTGCATGCTTTTTCTGACTCAGATTGGGCTGGTTGCTATGACACTCGTGTGTCCACCAGTGGTTTTTGCTTCATGCTTGGTAGCTCATGTATATCTTGGTTGAGCAAGAAGCAGCCTACTGTGGCCACTTCTAGTTGTGAGGCTGAGTATAGGGCAGCTTTCACAGCGACTGTTGAGTGTGTGTGGCTCAGACGCCTTATGGCTGATTTGGGTGTTGGCTAGTCTTTTGCCACCACCATCTTCACTGACAGTCAGAGCGCATTGGCAGTTGCGAGGAACCCTGTGTTCCATGCTCGCACTAAGCACATTGAGGTGCATTATCACTATGTCAGGGAGAGGTTCTCTGTTGGGGAGATCAGCTTGGCATATGTGCCCACGCAAGAGAACATTGCAGACCTTTTCATGAAGGCTCTGCCTAGGGAAAAGTTTGAAGCTTTTCGTAAAGCTTTGGGCTTACCTCCTTTTGTGGAGTGATTTCCACATAGCTCGGCACTTCCTTATACATGAGTGTCAGCTCCTTGTTCACCGCATCACTCCCAGGGGGGATTTGTTGATATATTTAGGTAGTGATGTGTGTGAACACACTAGGACCGTTGAGGCACTTTTTTCCCTCTTTAGGAGGTTTTTTTCCCTCGGCTTGTATATATGCCTATTGCCCTAATGGGCTACTTATCTTTGTACATTCTCTAGTAATACATTCAGTATTGTGTGTTGTGCTCCAAGCTTCCTCTTCTTCCTTGTGCTGTTCGCGTGCTTCCGCAGACGTCTAACTCCAACAAAAATGTGTTGTCCAATGATGCCAAGAGTTTCCTTCAATTCTTTAGCTATCCTTTCTTCTTCTGGGATGTCTTGTTCTTCATCAGACTCCAGCTCCGCCTTTTCTACTACTATTTCATTGTCCAAGAATCAATGCCCTCTTGACAAGGTTACTGAGTCTGCTTTGAAGTCATGAATTGGCAGCTCCTTTGGATTCACCATTCTGGAGAAAATATAACATCACAAAAAAGAAGACCACCCACATGAGTCACAAGAAACATAAATGAAATCACATTTGTCTTGAGATGTAATGAAGAAGAATGCAAAAAAAATCTCAGATGAATTCTGACTTCCTTATTTGTATCACATATATAACTCATTTGAAGTGACCATCACATGTGTAGCAAGATTAGTGCTCTCTTCCCTTCCCTCTTTTTTATATGTTTTTCTTTAATCAATAAAAAGAAAAAATGAATGAATTTTTTAAGAAATGAATTTTTTTAAAGAAGATTTTAGATTTTTATAGGAAAAAATAATTAAACAATGACTTGAAAATGACTTGAAAAAATTAATGACTACTTAATCCTGACAAGTTATAACCTATATCTTGCTTGTGCTATATAACTTATGTAAACAAAAGAGTTATTGTTTTTTTTTTCCCTTTTTTCTCTCTCTTTTTTTTATTTTCTCTTTTTCTTTCTCTTTTTTTTCTTTTCTTTTTTTATTTTAATAATGACTCCCTCTTTTCTTTCTTCCCCTCCTAATTCTTTTTCCTAGAAAAAGAATGAGGTAAAATAAATGGAAATAATTTCCAGGATGTCATAATTCCTTTCTGGTGAAATTCTGAATTCTTCATCAAGAGTCCCAAGTGTGTATTAGATGACCATTTTGCCCTTTCCTTCATTTGTGACTCATCATGCTTTGGTACTACTTTTGTATCTTGATCCCTCTTTTGTTTCCATTGAATAAGATCTGAGGTTTTTTACCCAAAAATACTTAATTCCTATTGATTCCTTTTTTGAAGTATAAAAATCTTTATTTGACACACAGTACTTGGATGTCTTTGGTTTCCACATCCACTTAGTGTTGCTGTATTTTGTTGATAAGCAGTGCTAGGACTTTCTAGGTCTCCATATCCTTTCAGCTTTGATACCTATATGCTTCTGATTATTCCACACTTTCCACCTTTCTTTTGTCCTTTCAGTACCCTTGGTTTTCTCAACTCTCCTATTTTTTATTGAAGTAGATTTGGTCATGAAGAAATGGTGTTTGTGATTTCTTTGTAGCTTCTAGTGAAAAAGTAAATCCCTCCAATTCTGAGTCATAGATATCCTGTTGATTTTCTTGTTCTTCATCACTCAATGAAAACATTAAAAACCTTTTGCCATTTAATGTCAATTTAAGCTTCATATTTTCAAAATCCAAAATTACTTTACCTTGCATGAGCCTTGTCCCAAAATCAATTTTTCAGTCATCATATGATCAAGCCATTCTTCACAATCTATTTTCATTTTTTCTTCATTGAATTTAACTTTAATAGATGGTGAAGACAAGCTTTGTATTATCTGTCCTTCTAAGGTTTTGATAAATGTTTTACTTTCAGTCCTTTTTAAGTTAAACTTATCCAACAAAACTGAACTGATCAAATTTACTTGTGCACCTGAATCTATCAAAACCTTGATTTGCTCATCATGAAAATTCATTGTTATAACAGGCAAATGCTCTCTCATTCTTAAAGGTGTTTCACACAAAAGGACTTCTCTAAGCTCCTTGATTTTTCTTATCCTTTCCTTTGCCTCCTGTTGAGCCTCATTCCTAATTTTTTCCTCTTCCTTTTTCCTGTTTTGAGCTTGATGTATTCTTCTCCATTCAGAAACAGTTAATGGAAGATCATACCTTTTTACTCTGCATCCACTTATGAAGTTTGGCATGATTTCTCCATCTATATTAGCTAATTGGATAGCTCCACTATTACTAATCTGATTGATAATATAAGGTCCATGCCCTTTTCTTTGAAACTTTTTCTTATGTTCTTTTATTGTATATGCCAGAACTAGATCTCCTATTTGCAAATCCTTTTCTTTAATATGAACGTCATGATAAGCTTTCTGCCTTCTCTTGTCTTCATATATGCTCATGATTGCTTGAAGTTTGGAAGCTCCAAGTTTTTCCAATTCCACCACTTTCTCAGATAACTCATGTCCAGTCCATTTGTACTGACTACCCACCTTTAGTGTTGGAATAAGGAATTCTAAAGGCAGAACTGCATTTTGTCCATATACCAAATTAAATGTTGTGGTTCCAAGTGCAGTTTTGTATGCCACTTATGAAGTTTGGCATGATTTCTCCATCTATATTAGCTAATTGGATAGCTCCACTATTACTAATCTGATTGATAATATAAGGTCCATGCCCTTTTCTTTGAAACTTTTTCTTATGTTCTTTTATTGTATATGCCAGAACTAGATCTCCTATTTGCAAATCCTTTTCTTTAATATGAACGTCATGATAAGCTTTCTGCCTTCTCTTGTCTTCATATATGCTCATGATTGCTTGAAGTTTGGAAGCTCCAAGTTTTTCCAATTCCACCACTTTCTCAGATAACTCATGTCCAGTCCATTTGTACTGACTACCCACCTTTAGTGTTGGAATAAGGAATTCTAAAGGCAGAACTGCATTTTGTCCATATACCAAATTAAATGTTGTGGTTCCAAGTGCAGTTTTGTATGCCACTCTATAAGCCCATAAGACATGATTAAGTTGCAAATCCCAATCGTTCCTATTTGTGTTTACCAATTTTGACAAAACAGTGTACATATACTTGAGAATATTTCTATAATCACTAGTTTCAGAAGGTTCATTGGTTTCATTTAGGTTTTCCATGTTATTTTCCTGCCCTAAATCTTTTTCTTGTAAATCTCCTATCACTGGCTCTATCTCCTTCCTTTTTAACTCTTGTTTATCAGGTGTGAACAATTTATTACCAGATCTCAGAATCATCCAAGTAATTCACGATTCTGTGAAGAGAATCGTGTTTTTTCACGATTCTATGAATAGAATCATCTTTTCTACAATCTTGAGAAGATTCTAGATTTTCTCACGATTCTGTGAAAGAGAATTGTCTTTTTCACGATTCTGTGAATAGAATCGTCTTTCTCACGATTCTGTGAATAGAATCGTGTTTCTCAAGATTTTGTGGATAAAATCGTGTTTTCCACGATTTTGTGAAGACAATCGTGATTTCCACGATCCTGTGAAGGAAGTCATGTTTCTCATGATTCTGTGAAGACAATCGTGATTTCCACGATCCTGTGAAAGAAGTCGTGTTTGTCACGATTATGTGGATAAAATCATGTTTTTCACGATTCTATGGATAAAATCGTGTTTTCCACGTTTCTGTGAATAGAATCGTGTTTTTCACGATTCTGTGTATGGAATCGTGTTTTTCATGATTCTGTGAATAGAATCGTGTTTTTTCACGATTTTGTGAATAGAATCGTGTTTTTCACGATTCTGTGTATGGAATCGTGTTTTTCACAATTCTGTGAATAGAATCGTGTTTTCCACGATTTTGTGAATAGAATCGTGTTTTTCACGATTATGTGTATGGAATCGTGTTTTTCACGATTCTGTGAATAGAATCGTGTTTTTCACAATTTTGTGAATAGGATCGTGTTTTTCACGATTTTGTTCCCAGAAAATCGTGATTGCTCACAATCGTTAAAAACACGATTTTCTTATGAAAATCATATTCTGGGAATCGCAATTTTTTGTTTGACTAGGGAATCGCAATTTTGTGTTTGATTATAGAATCACGATTCTGTCAAAATTTTTGTAAAATTTTAGTTTTTGTTTTTCTGATTTATTCTTACTCTAATTCAAGCGCCTTAGCAAAAAAATGTCATGCAATAAAGAACTTTTGACAAACAATAATTTTTTCTACCAAAAAAATTCAAAAAACAGAAAGTCGTGATTCCATGTTTTTTTACCAATTTTCTGTGTTTTTTGTGCTTTTTCCAAAATATTAAACTTGAAATTATACAAAAACTTATTATAAGACAATTACCTTGCTGCTTGGTCAAGTAATGCCCAAAAAGCTTGTTTTTGCAGAAAATCGCAACTCTGTCAACTCCTCTCACTCTCTCTTTCACTCAAATGAACACTTTTCTGAGTTTTCAGGCTTTTATAGTCTTCAGACAATCGCGATTGTGTGTGTTTTTTACACAATTTTGAATTTTCACTGTATGATTCTTGTCCCTTAGCAATTTTGAGGTTTTAATTCACAAATCTTATCCTTCCCAACAAAATTTGCTCTCTTTATTCTACTGATGAAAATCGCGATTCTGTACCCAATTCTCCAATCTAATCACTTGATGCTCGATTCCTACTGAAATTTTGAAGTTTTTGATTTTCTTTACTCATGTAACTTATGAAACCTTTTTAAAATCACTTACCTCTGTACCCAATAGTGCAACTAAGTCAAATTCTTTATCTTACAGAAAATCGCGATCCTGTGAAAAGAATCATGTTTTTCTTTGAACTTCAAGCTTTTTGACTTTTTGACTTTTCTTTCCACCTGTTCTTCTTCAATGTTCTTCACCAACTCCAGATCACTTGTCACCTGCAATTATGCACCATCAAACTCATTCAAAGAGATTTTTGAAAAAAATTTAAACAACAACTTTTACTCAAAACTTTTTTTTTTATTTTCTTTCAATTTCCAGATATTTTTTCTTTCACTTGTCCCCTTCCACTTTCAAACAACAATCCTCCTGTCCAACTCTCCAAGAAAAAAGAAATTTGTTTGAATTTTTAATGGATTTTATGAATTTTTTTTAGTATTTTGCCCTAAATCAAGGTAAACACTTCACTTAAGGTTTTCTTGTTTCAAGATCCATTGATCTTTTGTTTCATGATTGGTTATACTCTTCTATGCTTGCAATCTAATCAGTTTGGAAGTAGAGCTTTCCAATAAAATATGTGCCAAGAAGTACAAGTATCAATTCATGCAAAGATAAACTCAATTACCTTTTTTTTCAAGAGCCAAACAAATTTTTTCAAGATTATTATCCTCCTTGAATAAACAAATGGATCAATCTATTTGCACATAGCTACTTTACTTGACTTTCCTCATTGCAATCATGTCATCTTTTCCAAGATTAACAAATTTGCTTGGTACTTAGTCAAAAAGCACTCTACATATGCAAAGATAGTCACATTTTACCTTCCCTTTAACAATCTTGATTCAATTTTTTCCTCACACCTGCACTTTACTCTTAAAAGGAATGAGCAACTATCAATTTGCAAGAATTTCACAACTTCTTTTATCCCAAAAGGTTAACTCATGCTTTCTTTTCCCAAAAGACAAGCAAAGAAACCTACCTTTTCATTTTTCTTTCTTGATTATAGAGTAGTACCTTTTCAATGTATTCAAATACCGTCAACAATGGAAGATCCAGCAAGGTCCAAAACTTCAATGAAGCTTTTGCTTTGTTCCCCGGCAACGGCGCCAAAAAATGTTTGTTGTTACCCTTTGGAGTTGTCCTCTCCAATCATTTTAGCATAAAGGATTAACTACACATCTTTAAATTGTCAATCCAGGAAGTATGCAAAGAAACCACAGCCCCTTCTAGTTAATGGAATCCAAGAATAAGGGTTAAGATGACTGTTTTTCTGAGAAATTATGAAGAAGGAGAGAAATATCTAGGGTTTTTATTATCTTGAATTTTCAATGATCTTTGTGCCTAAAGTGTGCCATTTTCACAGCAGAACACAATTATGAAGTCAAATCTCAAAAACAGTACCTGTATCACACAGATGAGACAATCACAATTCTATGAAAATTGAGAATTTCCATTTCTAGCTTTGTTCTTCTGCACTTTCTTACTCAATACACTAAGAATCACCTCTCTTCATACACATTACTCAGAAATACACAACTGAAGCTCACAAATTCCATGGAGTTCACAATGAATAGACTCCACAAATCAAAAGAAAGTACATGAAAGAGAGAAACAATATTTTCTGCAGGAGAGCTCTTCACATTACTTAGATAGCAAAAATAATACAACCGACCCTCTCAAAATAGAGGAAACTATCTTTTATACATTTTCAAGTGTCCCTTTTCACACTTGAATTTTGGTCCTTTTCTCTTCTAATCTAAAAATATGTTATCAAAGAGCTTCCGAAAATTCTAGAAAAAATACATATGATTCTAATTTACATGAGGAAGACTCTTCCTCATTTTTACATCATTTGTATAAATATTTCTACAAGCTTTTGACATTTTACAAATAATTTCTCTTCAAAAAGTGCTTCTTCTAACACACACATTGTTCTATCATCCTAGGTTCCTTCAAGTACACATAAGGCCTTAATTTTGCACTTAGCAAACCATTCAAAAATAATGTCACTTGTTTGGTGGGTGTGGGTAACTCTAGAATAAGGCATCTCTCAACATATTGCCTAAACCTACGACATGGTATCTTGACTATCTCTTGAGGTGTTTGTTTGAAGCTATGGATTAATGATAAAGTGTTATGCATGATACCACTCTTAGCGAACTCCTTGATAAATTCTTCTAGCAACTAATTGATGTCCTTAAACTGACCTTGATGTAGTGGTTGGAACCACGTTAGGGCCATGTTCTTCAAGGTTAAACTAAAGGAAATATATTGAGTGAACAAGTCATCCACCTATTCGGCTCTCAACACTTATCTAAGTTCCACCCCATGATCATAAGGGTCTCTAGTGCCATCAAAATAAACTTTCATTGACTTTACCAATTGAGTGGGTCTCAATATCCTAGGGTCCTCTCTCGGTCTACATAAGGGAAACTCATCCATGCCTTTCTGGTGTCTTGATCCTCTCAGTCTCTATCTATCTATCAATCTATTGATTCCAAACTCATTAGTCCTTCTATCTATCTTGTAACCACAAACATGGTTACTTGCTTATCAATATATGATGCCTCTTTGAATTTGACTATAGCGTGTTCAATTTTGAAGGGCTGATCAGGGTTTTTGAGTTGGACCACTAATCTTCTCAATCTATCCTCATAGATGTGAGCACCTAATTGATTGGTTCATATATATTCCGATTGAGTCTTGTAGGACCTTCAAGGGTCTATACGTAGGCAAGTTCTGAACTACGTATAGGCCTTTCCATGCTAAACACCATTTCATAATTGTTGGAGATAGACGTCTACGGAAGCACGCGAACAACACAAGGAAGGAGAAGAAGCTTGGAGCACAACACACAATAATGAATGCATTACTAGAGAATGTACAAAGATAAGTAGCCCATTAGGGTAATAGGCGTATATACAAGCCAGGGGAAAAACCCTCCTAAAGAGGGAAAAAAGTGCCCCAACGGTCCTAGAGTGTTCACGCACATCACTACCTAAATATATCAACAAATCCCCTCTCAGAGTGATGCGGTGAACAAGTAGCTGGCACTCATGTATAAGGAAGTGCCAAGCTATGTGGAAATCACTCCACAAAAGGAAGTAAGCCCAAAGCTTTGCAGAAAGCTTCAAACTTCTCCCTAGGTAGAGCCTTCATGAAAAGGTCTGCAATGTTCTCCTGCGTGGGCACATATGCCAAGCTGATCTCCCCAGCAGAGAACCTCTCCCTGACATAATGATAATGCACCTCAATGTGCTTAGTGCCAATGGAACATAGGGTTCCTCGCAACTCCCAATGCGCTCTGACTGTGAGTGAAGATGGTGGTGGCAGAAGACTGACCAACACCCAAATCAGCCATAAGGCATATGAGTCACACACACTCAACAGTCGCTGTGAAAGCTTCTCTATACTCAGCCTCACAACTAGAAGTGGCCACAGTAGGCTGCTTCTTGCTCAACCAAGATATACATGAGCTACCAAGCATGAAGCAAAAGCCACTAGTGGACACGCGAGTGTCATAGAAACCAGCCCAGTCAGAGTCAGAAAAAGCATGCAAATCTGGCGGTAGTGATCCCCCCTTGGGATAAAACAACCCAAGTAGTCGAGTACCACTCAAGTAGCGAAAGATACGCTTAACCACCTGCCAATGCTTGACTCCTGGGCAATGCATAAACTTGCTCATCTGTGAGATAGCAAATTGAATATCTGGCCGAGTAATGCATAAGTAAATCAAGCATCCAACAACCTACTAATAGAGAACAGCATCAAATGCACCTCCAACATCATGAAGACTCAATCGTAAACCTGTCTCCATAGGAGTGGCAATAGGCTTACAGTCTTCAAGGCCAAAACGCTGCAATAATGTGTCAATATATTTCGTTTGACACAAAGCAATTCCTCCATCAATGTGCATAAACTGAATGCCCAAATAATGATGTAAATGCCCCAAATCAAACATCTCAAATGAGGCATGCAAGTCAGCCTTAAAATCAGCAATATGCCTCTCATGAGGACCAGTGAGCAGCATGTCATCAACATAAACCACAATGATTAGAAGTACATCATTAGCACGCTTAACATATAAGGTGCTTTCAGTTGGACTGTTCTCAAAACCATGTGCAATCAGATAGGCATGTATCTTTTCATACCAAGCACGTGGTGCTTGCTTTAAACCATATAATGCCTTCTTTAGCCTGCACACCTCGTCCTCATACCCTTTCTGCACAAAGCCACGGGGCTGAAAAACATACACTTCTTCATGCAATTCACCATTCAGAAATGCAGTTTTAATGTCCAACCATGATGGGCTGCAAGTGCACAGATGCTCCGAACAGTAGTCATACGACATGTAGGTGCAAAGGTCTCATCAAAATCAATGCCTCTTTCCTGTGCATAGCCCTTTGCAACAAGCCTAGCCTTATACCTGTCAACTATACCATCAGGTTTATGCTTCAGCTTGTATACCCACTTAGTGCCAATGGCCTTCTTGCCAGGAGGCAAGTCACATAAAGACCAAGTACCATTCTTCATTATTGCATCATATTTAGATTGCATAGCAACCATCCAATTTTCTGAATTTTGTGCTTCATCAAACGAAACAGGCTCAGTCTCATCACAGAGACTAAATACAGCCATAGCATAGCAATCTCATGCAAAAGAGGCACTATGAGAGCCTGATTGAGTACGATATGACAGAGGTGCATCTAATTTGATGTCACGCAAGGTCTGCACCAACCATTTTGGCATAGTTCTTGCCTGCTCAATATCAGCTCTCTCATCAATAAGTGCATCATGTAAATCTGCATCAGAAATGGAATGATCTGCATCATCACATGAAACCTGCAAAGGCTGAGACGTTGCCTCACTAGGACCAGCACTAGACTGTCCACCTGTAAAAAAAGGCAACAAAGTATCATACATGTCTTTGGAGCTAACAGATGTCTCCTTAGTACATGAAAGCAATGGCTGAATAGCATCCTCCACAAAAGCAACATCACGGCTAACCAGAATGCGTTTAGTCTGTGGATGATACAAACGATAGCCTTTACTTTCTGAACTTTACCCAACAAAAATACATTTTACTGCTTTATCATCCAAGTTTCTCCAATGTTGTTCGGGCACTAATGCATATGCCAAACAAACAAAAACACGCAGATGAGCAACAGATGGCTTGCGATCATGCCAAGCCTCATATGGAGTGATAGACTGCAGCGCTTTAGTGAGACACCTGTTTAGTACATATGCTGCACACATGACGGCCTCAAGCCAGAAACTATGTGGTAAAGCCTGACTCTTGACCATACACATCGCCATCTCCATGAGAGACCTGTTCTTTCGTTCAGCAACTCCATTCTGTTGAGGTGTATATGGCACTGTACACTTGTGTTTTATCCCACGTTCAGCCAGAAATGCATTAAAATCAGAAGACATATATTCCCCCCCTCGATCACAATAGAGGGTGCCCATTTTACATGCTGACAGATTTTCAACCAAAAGCAAAAACTGTTTGAAGCACATGAACACTTCGGACTTGCCTTCAATGGATATACCCATGCATGCCTGGAAAAATCATCGATGAAAGTCACGAAGTAAAGATAGTTCCCAAAAGAAGGTGTCTGCATAGGACCACAGACATCACTATGTACAAGCTGCAATTTTTTAGTAGCTCAAACTGAACCATCTTTTTGATAGGAGGAACGCTGCATTTCGCCCAAAATGCAGCCTTCACATACATGTTTTCCAGGTGCCTCAAGTTTGGGCAAAGAGGACACCATTTCAGATTTCTACAGGCATAGCAAACTAGCAAAATTCAAATGACCAAAGCATGCATGCCAAAGCATGCATGCCAAAGCTTTGCATCTGACATAGCCTGAGAATCATTTATTGCACATGCCAAATCATTTACAGATCTTTCATAGTCTATGAGCTTATATAGCCCACGACATAAAATGCCAGAAGAAATAATCACATCGCCATTTGACAGATCATGAACTGTACACCTGTCATCAACAAATTTCACAACCAAGCCAATCTTGGCTAATGCAGAAACTCATAACAGGTTCTTCTTGATCCCTGGCACAAATAAAGCATCTGATAAAGCGAAAGAACTACCATCAGCAGTAGTCAAAATGATCTTACCAACTCCCATAACAAAAGAAGAGGAGTTGTTGGCGCATGTAACAGTATTCCCCGTAGGGGCAGGCTCGAGTGAAGAGAAGAAACTGCACTGCGAGGTAATATGTTTGGTCGCCCCACTGTCAAAATACCAAACATATGAGTCTACTGCAGACATGCACTGCTCATGAAAAGATGGGTCAAAACTGCAAACAGTAGTAAATGCCCATTCTTCTTCCTGCACAAGATTAGCAGACTCGATTTTTGGTGTAGAGGCTTCTGCAACAACCATTCTAGCCTCTTTCTTCTTTGCCTCTTTTGCAACCAGTTTTGGACAGTTCTTTATGATATGATCATTCCCTTTACAATACTTACAAAACAATTTCTGCTTTTCTGATTTTCTCTCATCTTTGTCTTGGTTCTTTGAATGTGCAACATTTGCAGATTTTTGCTTACTAGTAGAAGAGCTCCATTTTCCTTTGCCCTTCTGACTAGCCAGGAAAGCTTGATCTGCAACATGCATAATGGACCTATTCTGCCTGGACTGATCTTCCTGCAACAGAACAGAGACTAACTCCTCAAATGATAAAGCATTTGGATTGCCTTTCATCATCAAGCAAAGAGTAGAAGCAAAACTCTGATATGAATCAGGAAGACCATTCAGAACAGTTTGCACAAGTGAGCTGTCTGCTATAACTTCATTAGCAGAAATCAACTGCTCCTTCAAGTCTTTGATCTTCGTTAGGAAATTGTCCATAGAATCACCCTCATTCATGTGCTCACTCTCCAACTGTTTTCGGAGGTAAGCAACACAAGCCTCATTCCTAGCTTGGTACAATGTGGTAAGTGTATGCCAAGCATCCTTAGCTGTTCTGCAAGAGCGTATGTGAGGAATAATGGCACGTTTGACAGACAAAGCTATCAATGCATGTTCCTGGGCATCTCTGCCATCCCAACGAATCTGATCTGCAGTGGGTGCAACAAAAACCGCAGTACAAACACGAATATGCAGAATATCATCATCTTCGACACCTTCTACATCAGCTTCATTACCTGCAGTTGTAACAGTTGCAGGTGTGATAGGATGTTTTTCAACACCCTGCACAATGTTCCACAGTCCTTTTGCAAACAACACATGTCACATCATATAAGCCCATAACGGGTAGTTGGTACCATCCAACTTATCCTCAACATCCAACATACGGAATACATCACTGCTTTCAGCCATGGCCGGTGACTAAAATACCTTGATGCAGAAAATTGACTTTATCTCAAAAAGTTGAACAAAACTGCCCAGACGAATTCTGCTAGACCTGTAGCAGACTTCGAGACACTTATACTGGCGAACAGAAACTAGTATATACCTTTGGCACAAAAAGACGAAATAGCCTACACAAGCACTGCGATAGTGCATTTGAAGGTTGAAACACGCTGAGTATGCTCACCAAAATTTGTGCGATTCTGAGACTGCAAATGAAGGAGTGTCGACGACGCCCTAGATGAAGCGACGACCTACTCTAATACCAATTGTTGGAGATAGACGTCTACGGAAGCACGTGAACATCACAAGGAAGGAGAAGAAGCTTGGAGCACAACACACAATAAAGAATGTATTACTAGAGAATGTACAAAGATAAGTAGCCCATTAGGGCAATAGGCATATATACAAGTCGGGGGAAAAAAACCTCCTAAAGAGGGAAAAAAGTGCCTCGGCGGTCCTAGAGTGTTCACACACATCACTACCTAAATATATCAACAATAATCACTCATCTCTGAGCATAAGATGTAAGTATATTCACTATGTTGCTGAGCCCATGACCTAGCAATGTGATTGACACTAGCTTCAGATGACATGATGCTTTGTCTATCTCGTCTGCCACACCTAAGGTTCATATGCCTTGCTGATTGGCCCAAATTCCCAAGTACAACCATGTTGTTGGGTCCTTTTGTAGTATCCACTTGTTCTCTTTAAATTGTTTTGGATGTACTTCTTGTCTTGATATGGTCATCATACGAATTACTTAAGTTTCCGACACTTCATCTTCTTCTCGATCAAATTATATTCTTTTCCACTTAGATTATCCTTGTCTTAGCTTAAATAATTCTTGGACTTGAAAAATTAAAGGATCTTGAACTCTTTCATGCCTATCGTAGCCTTGAATTAATCTAAGTCATGCTTAGCCTAAACTAGGAATTGATTGAGGGGGTTTAGTGAACTTCCGACCTCAAGTCCAATGCTTTTATTAATACTCTAGTGCCCAGGATTCATGCTTCCAAGTGTGCCACATACACTAAGCTTACTTAGCCTTTCCAATGGGTGTCGATTGCCTACAAAAATACCAAAAATTATCTCAAAATTGACCAATTCTTTGCAACACTATAAAATCCCAAAATTTCTTGTCTATCACAATGGACAGAGCCTATTTTTTATGATGGATAAAGCATGCCTGTCATGATGGACAAGTGTGTCCATCATGGGCTATCTATTGTGATAGGTCTATCTGTCACAATGGATATACGAATGTGGCAATGGATCAAGTCTATTGTGGATTCTGTGTATTGTGATGGATAGAGCTACCCATCGTGGCCCGTGTGTTGCGATGGATTGAGCCTATCGGTCATGGCATGTCTATCATGATGGATAGAGCTATCCATCATGGCTTGTCTATCATGATGGACGAAGCCTATCTATCATGGCATGTCTATCACGATGGACAGATCCTATCGTAGGTTTTTGTCTATCGATTGTCGATGTTAGATGATGGGCACTGTTAAACGCGGGTCTTGCCATCAGAGACGCGTTTAAACATCTATTCGGGTTCTTGGGAGTGGAAGGGGTCTGTTAAACAGAGGCCCTATACTTGATTTTCCCAAATCAACTCACTCACATAATATTCTGTTCAATAATTTTACTAATCCAACTTACTAACCAAAAACTCGGACTTCGTTTGATTCATCTACTCACAGAATGTCGATTCATACACAGATTAAGACTTCCTCAGTGACCAACGCACAATACAAAGATGACCGTAACACAAACTCACAATAATAAACTTAGCAGAACCGTGATTCAGTACTTAACTTAAGATAATCCTTACTGTAACTTAATCTTTACCGGACAGGTACAGATAATCAACAACACAGAAAGACACAGAATAACTCAGAGTTTTCAAACACACCACGGAAACTACACAGACTACATCAACCAGACAAACAGTCTGGCGACTCCTCTGGTCGTCATAGAAGCGTCTTTTTTCATTGATTTATATAAAGGTTACAACATCTACGCAACGACCTTTCGGTTCGGAATATGAAAAGAGTCAGACTTTACAATTGCCAATCCGGCGGCTTACACTGGCACGCACGGTGGACTTGAACCCGCAAGTATACAAAAATATTATTGTTCATCAACTATATCGTCTAAATACATAGTTTTGGCTAATCTAAATGTCCAGGCAATTTTCTTTTTCAATGACTCTAACATCTGCTTCAAAATTTCTGGTTCTACGAGTTGAGCATCCGTCCGTACTGAGCTTAGAGAAATAACTTGGCTCATTAAACTCTCTGCCTATGTCTGCAGAAAAGCTTCCTGTAAGTAAAATTCATTTGATAGAGCCGCATCCCTGTTGACTTTCATATCTGCAATCTGCTTATCAACTCTGGATAGTCTTTCTTTTTGAGCATCCAGTTGGTTCTCTCTTCTGTCAAACTCTTGATTCTGAAATTGAATTGTTTTGAAATAGGCATATCTTTCTCTTCTTATCTCTGGTATCTCCTTCTATAGTTGAGCGACCAGCAACGTCTGGCTCCTAAGAGCAGCATTTGATTCAAATAAGTTTGAATTTGCAAACTCTAGCTTCGTATTTGTTTGCTTTAATAAAGCTGCCATTTCCTGCCCTTTCTGTACTGCTTCATCCAATTGATCTCGAGTTTCCTTTAACAAATCACCCAGTGCAATGCGTGCATCTTCTTTATCTTGGACTAACAGCTTCAACTAGACAAGTTCTGCATCAACAACACTTAATAACTCATCTTTTTCTCGAACTTCAGCCATTGCTGCATCTCATTGACTGGTTACGGTTTCCTGCTTGGCAAGTCTGGCCTATAACTCCTTAATTTGTTCGTTTAAAGCTTGATTTTCTGCTTTGACTGCATCTAGTTCTTCCTGAAGTGGGCTAATGTCTGCTTCCGAAACATCAACTTTATGCTGGAAATCATCTCTGATATTATCAGTTACCTCTTTTATTTGTTCTGGTAGTTGCCGTGATAATTGGATCAACATTTGACCCATGGATGCTAGTTCATTAAATACAGGGAGTGAAGGAAAGAGAAGGGAAGGACGAGGTTGAGATGAAGAAGTGGTGAGGAGCTTATGGGAATTTGGTGGAGAATAGTTCGGTGAAGAAGATGAGGAATCAGGTGCGACAGGTACAATGGGTGGAATGGGAATATGGGGTTTAATTGGAGGCACAGGTGGAGGAGTGAGAAGAACAGTGTTAGTTTCTAATACCTTTTCGATGGTTTGTTGCGTAGTGTCATCAGGGTTGGCAACTGCAGACTCCACTGCTTTAATCAGTTCTTCAAAAATTTCTTTAATAATAGGTTGCCCATTTTCTTGCTTTTCCTGTTCGGATTGTTGCTTGGATTCTTCTTTAGAGGAGCTGGCTGCAGAATCGGCGGTATCATCATGCTCTTGTTGCTGATTTGGAGAGGACTGCACTGATGAATCTTGGTGCATTGATGTTGCTGTGTCATGGAAAGTCTCTTCTTCATGTTCTTCTTCTTGATTGTTGTATGCTTCTTTACCTGCGGCCGAACCCTGTACTTGACTGTCAGATGAACTGATTCTGATGCGTTTTCGACAGAGTAGCTGGAAGATTTCTTCATCGTCCTCTTCATCATCTTCCAATATCTGTGCAGATTCTTCATGGTACAGAACTGGACCTCATGAAGGCGATTGTGATGCTTGTATGGCCGGAAACAAGAAAGTTAGGATGTGGGGGAGACGTGAACGCGGCATATCTCCTTTGTTGACATATTTAATTACTAAAACGCATTCTCTGTGAATGCGGCGGAAATAGTATGAGGCAAAGTTTACAGGCTCTCGAGCAACCATATCTATCGCTGAATAGAATGGGCGAGATATGCCATATGTATGTTTTTGTAAGTTCAGGATGGCTACTAGAAACTGTAACGCTGTTCTTTCAGGCTCAGAGCGACAAAGGATTGCATATTCATTAGAAGAATGCCTGGGAAACAACTGATTCATTGTGGCGATGGGAAGACTAGGTCCATTCTCTCGTCCTTGCGGAGAGAGTCGGAAAGCATCAGCAAAGGTCTGCATTGTGATTACAGTACGAGATGGTAAAGAGGTAATTGGCCAACTCTGCTCCGTAGCAGTGGCAGCGATGGCGGCAATGATTTGGGCATAGAACGGGTGACAATCCACTGAATGCCAAGGCAATTTAGTGTCAACCCACGAACACGCAGGAACTCACCTACATCGGTAGGGAGTCCATCACGGAATGCAGCAAAGTTTGCTAACGCTTCCATGGTGTGCACACGAATAACAAGCACAAGAACACAATTGCACAGGGTATACAGAGAGCACAAGCACACAAAACACACAGACACAATAGCGATTAACAGTGGAATGAAAAATGTTAAGTAGATAGTTGGCAGTGTGAGGCGACCAAAATTGTTAATCATCGCGCGATGTTGAGATGATAACCTTCATAACTTCGGTGTGCATGCATGAGCAGAACGATAATGCAGGGCGGCTGTTGACCATAATTAGGTATCAAAACGAGGATATTTACATACTTATTTTATTAATCACGCAAAACTAAAAAGGAAAAGAAAAGAAAAAAGAAAAAATACGCGGGCAATCGCAGAACCTTCAGTGCGCATCAGGCGCTTGATGATACGGCCGCAACTTTGAACCATTTATCACTTTCGGAAGGGGAATTCCGGTCAAAGTAGTCAACCGAAAAGTTGCTGGGCCCACTTGTTCAATAATCTGGTAAGGACCAAACCATCATAACTTGAATTTTCCAGCAGAACGATTTGATTTTGCATTATAAAATAGTACAAGTTGTCCTACCGAAAAAACTGGAGTTTTAAGATACCGATCATGTGTACGAGCTTGCCGCAACTACACTTCTTGAAGAATTAGAAAACTTTCCCAGCGATGCTCATCTAGTTCTCTGAGTGTGTCCAACCGAAATGACAAAGAATCTTCAGGTAACAATTTCTGAGAGATGGCCACTCGTAAGCTTGGTACTACAAGCTCCATTGGTGCAATTGCCTCCATTCCATATGCAAGTTTGAAAGGAGTTAGTCCGGTGGCAACTTTATAAGTAGTCCGGTATGCCCATAATACTGCAGGTAGTAATTGATCCCATCTTTCTGGTGATTTGATAATCAATTTACGAAGCATATTCAGCAAGGTTTTGTTGGTACTTTCAGCTAAGCCATTATCACGAGGGTAATAAGGAGAACTGAAGTTATGCAGAATTTGAAAAGAGTGTGTGAGCACTTTCATTAAATTGTTAACAAAATGTGTGCCTTGATGAGTCACTAGTTCTAGAGGTAACCCAAATCATGGAAATACGTCTTTCATCAAACATTTTGCTACCGAAATAGCTGTAGCGGACCGTAAAGCCTAAACTTCTGCCCACCTGGTAGCATAATCTGTACATGTCAGAATATAACGATTATTACTCAGTATTGCTGGAGGTGTGATTGGTCCAATAAAATCAAGACCCCATTTCTAAAAAGGTTCTAAAGGTAATACAGGCTACAGAGGAAAGAAATGGCATTGTAAAGGTTGTCCAGACCATTGACAATTGTCACACTGTTTGACAAACTGAGATACATCTCTGTACATGGTAGGCCACCAAAGCCCACTTTGCAGAATTTTCCGGTGCGTTAAATCTGCTGCAAAATGTCCATCGGAAGGTATGGATTGTGCCAGAGTGATTACTGAGTTTACTTCATGTGGAGGAATACAACGAAGTAAAACTCCAATGTGATCCATATAATACAATTCTCCAGCAATCAACCGGAATCTGCGACTGTAAATTGCAATTTTCCTACGCATTGTAAGAGAAGTCTGAGCAGGAAGATATCCATCAGTAAGAAAGGCTAATAACTGATCATAGTAAGTAGATGTTATAGGAGGTTCTGCAAATTCATCATTAGTTGGGTCAGTAACATAAATTGCAGGTGTGGTGTCATCAACACCGACCGCAGCTTCACCGGAATCCAATCGAGAAAGGAAATCTGCTAATGCATGTGCAGTTCCGGGTCGATGAATTACTTCGTAATCAAATTCTTGTAAAAGTAGAACCCAACGCGCTAAACAACCACCTAAATGTTGCTGCCAAACCAGATATACTAGCGCAGCATGATCTATATGAAAGACGAATTTTTGGCCTAACAAATAATGCCAAAATTTCTTTACAGAATATACTAAACCAAGGCATTCTCTTTCAGTTACAGAATAATTCTTTTCAGTAGGAGCAAGCCTTCTACTTGCATAATAAACAGGACGAAACCACTTATCAGTTTGTTGCATTAAGACACTTCCAATGGCTATATCTGATGCGTCTACAAAAACATGAAATGGACGTTCCCAATCAGGAGGTTGTAGAATTGGAACCTGCGTTAACAAACTTTGAGACAATCAAATGTTGTTTGACATTCCTGAGTCCAAAAAAACTGTCGAGGAGTACTGGTTATTAATCTATTGAGGGGTATTCTCAAATGAGCAAGTCACCGTAAATGTCGACCATGCCATCTGACTTGACCCATGAATCTCATCACTTCTTTCGGTGTAGTAGGTACAGGTGCTTCTAACACAGCTGCAATTTTATCTGGATCAACTTGTATGCCTTGTGCAAACACAATATGGCTAAGCAGCTTACCACATGAAACAGCAAACACAGACTTATTTGGGTTCAGGTAGAGTCTGTATTCACAACACTTCTCAAAGCAACACCGTAGATGATACATGTGTTCTATCATCTTACCGAATAAAGAGAAATCGTCTAGATATACTTGCATAAAAGAAGTAAGGTAGGGTGAGAAGATTTCCTGCATACATCGCTGGAAAGTGCTAGGAGCATTTCTTAATCCAAACCACATAACTGTACAAGCAAAAACACCCCAATTCGTAATAAACGTTGTTTTTTATATATCTTGCTCAGCCATTCGAACCTGGTTATAACCACTATATCCATCAAGAAATGAATGCATTTCATGCCCAGCCACTCTATCCAGCATTGTATCAAGAAATGGAAGTGGAAATGGATCAGGTTTGTTTGTCTGTGTAAAGAGCACAAGATTGATTACCTCTAGAGTTGTCTCCATTCTTGTTGAGCTTTGTCTCATGTGTGAAAAGTTGCTCCATCAATGTGTTGAGGTCAAGTATCTGCATGACCATATATAGGTCCATTGTTGTGGTGAAGGACTCCCACTTATCATCAGCCTTGATGCCATTTATGATTTGGCTTACTATCTGCTCCTCTTCTATTTCTTCTCCAATGCTCCCAAGTTGGTCAGTTACATTCTTCATCTTGGTTACATAGTCAGCCACACTTTGCTTTGGTTTCTTCTTCAAGGTTGTGAACTCCATCCAAAGTTGGTTCTTCCTAGCCCTTGTATTGGATGAGAAGTATGAAGAAAGTACTTCCCAAGTCTCTTGGGAGGTTTTGCAATTCCTAATGTGAGATAATAAGAAATCAAATATTGATTCAAGTATATAAGACCTAGCTAGAGCATCCTTTGCACACCATGTAGTCAACATTTCTTGCTCTTCTCTTGTAGGTTGATGTTTGATTCTGAATATTGGCATTTCCTCATATCCAGAAATGTATCCATATAAGCTTCTTCCTTGGAGATAAGCTTGCATCCTTAGGGACCATGTTGGATAGTTGATTTTGTCCAATTTTTCAATGAATGATGGAAATCCATCTCCCATTTTGCTTGATGTTGCTCTGATACCACTGTTGAAAGAGATGATGGATAGATTCCAGAGATGAAGTGGTGGTGCAAAATCCTGCTTCTCATCAGCCAAGAAAAAGTTGTGGAGAGTAGAGTAGACCTTTTGAGCTTCCCAAAAATCACAAATAATCACCTAACTGCTTTGAAGCATGATCCTCTAATCAATGGATCAAAACAGATGAGTAAAAAATTCAACTAGGAGTGAAGACTTGCTTGTTGGTCTCTACACATGTTTAGTAAAATGTGCATTGCTCTCAAGCTGCTAGAAATTGATTAAATTCCTTTTGGGAATATCTAATTAACTTCAATAGCTACCATTCACAAGTTATTTCACTTGAAATGATCCAGTGTACTGTGTGAATTTTGTTTAGCAAATCAATGGACCATCCCGACAATTTCGGGCTTCAACAGTATGTAGACGAGTGAGCAGAGTTGTGAAGATATCTCAAGATTGAGAAAAACAATGAGCATGAAACTTTGTAGCTATAGTAAACAGTATGCTGAATCTATACCACTTGAAATCACAACAAATGATCAACTCTACACTGAGAACCAATTCTGAGAAGATCACTATTTTGAGATGAACTTGATAGAGAAGGGAAGTAGATATGTGATCAATGTATATGTATTAAATCACATAGAATTACAATGACATTGGCAATGTGTAATTGCACAATGTGAGGGTAGTAATAGAGCTATGGAATGAGCTCACCAATCACAGAAAACCCCTCTCAAAAGATCTCCAATTCGGGCTCACTTCTCACGCGAGATTTTGATCATTTTCATAGCTTGGAGTTGGAGCCAACTTTTGAGTTCGAATTCAAGCTCTTACCATAAAGTGAATCCTAAACTTTAGGACTTAATTTCTCATCAATCAAGTGCCAATTAATTCAAGATTTGATTCCTCCTAGCTCCACGTGAGAGTAGTTCAATTAACATATGCACTTTTACAAGGATAAGAATAAATTGATTTTTACAAGGGAATAGTCATATGTGATTATATGAAATAAATGCTAATTTTCCAAGTATGTAGGCTTGGACTTATTTGCACCAACACACCTCCCACATGTTGCATTTTTGTCCACCTCGCTGAATATTTTCCCGACCTTAAACCTTTCATCCCCATCGCCACTTGATCAGCATCCCCCTTCTCATCCCTCTCCTGATCACCCGATTTCCACCATGTCTATTTCCATTGAGTCTACGTCCACTTAACATCCTTGGCCTTCCCCACCTTTGCCTTCACCCCCTTGCTCACCATCTTCTCTGCCAACCCTAGCACCTCCCACTACTACCACCCACCATGTACCAAACCTCCCTTTTGATGATTCCCCTTTCCTTAGGATGCTTTGGAATGCGACTAGGGTTGTGATGGATGGAGCAGATGCCACATGACACTCTCCATTCTGTTTTTGCAATCATTATTAGAAGGATTTCTCCACTCCGACTTACATTTCGAAAAACTAAAATCTTCTTCAAAAGTGGTGAACTCTAAACCTCTCAAAATATGTTCTAACTGATTTTTTGATTTGAGTAATCATACCTCCCTTTTGATGATCCGCCTTTCCTTAGGATGTTTTGGAATGCGACTGTGGTTGCGCTGGATGGAGCAGACACCACATGATACTCCTGATTCTATTTTTGCCACCGCTATCAGAAGGATTTCTCCACTCCGACTTACATTTAGAGAAATTAAAATCTTCTTCAAAAGTGGTGAACTCTAAACCTCTCAAAATATGTTCTATCTGATTTTCTTATTTGAGTAATCTCTTTCTTTAGTACCTTAGGTAGAAGAAGATAAGGATATGCTTCGAACACAAAATGAAGGGATATTGGAAATCTTATTTAAGCCATCCATTTTATCTCCATTTGAACCCTTCATTTTATGACCATACATATGTATATGTGATTAATATGTGAGTTGGTATGTGTGACCATGATCATATGAAGGTATAGTGAACTTAAGTGTGGATATGTACATGTGTCTATGCTTGCATTTGTATGGGGATGTATGTCTATTCATGTGAGTCCTCATATGTCAAGATTATGTGTAATCGCATGTGAAATATGTTTATATGATGTGGTTCATTATGACTTAATGTGTTTTTCATTTGTGAATGCAACCCGATATACCTATGCATGCGGATCAATATGTATGTGCATCTAAATGTGTGTAATTATGTGTGTGCGTGTGTGTGTGTATGTATTAACTTATGTGCCTAGGTGCCTATGTGCACGTGATGTGTTTTGCCCTATATATATTTTTGTACCAAGTGAATGTTGTGAAACCCTAAATGTGTTTACGTTTCTGCCCAAAGACTCATGAATATATATAGTATATGTGTGTTCAACCCGATGTGTGTGCCTAATGTTTGAGATGTTTGAGCATATATTTGTGTGTAACCCAAAATTGTGGTATGAAACCCTATATGTAAGTGTTTGTTTATGTGCGATGTATGTGATATGTACGATTGTGTGTATGTGAGTAGTTAAAAATCAGAGTGAGTCTACGTGCGCTTGAACGTGACTAAGAATGTCCATGTGTTTTTGGTGTGATAGCTTAAGTATGTGTATTAACGTATGTTCTTATATGTGTACCCTATGTGCTATGTGTGTGAATATGAATGTATATGCATGTAGGTCAATATGTATGTGTTTATATGCATCTAAATGTATGGAACTACATGTGTGTGTACGTGTGTATGTAATGTCATATGTGTATAGTCATAAAATTAAGTGAGTATATGTGGATGTATGGGCTTTTTGTGTAAGTCCATACATAAATGATTGTATGTCTGCATGGGTCTATATGAACATGATGGTATGAATGGTATGTGTGTATAAGCCTGTGTATAGGCATCACGAGTGAATGTGTATTTTTATATGTATCTGTGTCAATGTTTTATGCTCTATGTGTGCACGAGAGCTCGTGTGTACGTTTGAGCATTCTTTGATGTTTGAATTGTGTATATCTAATATGTGCGTGAGTGTGTGCATGACATTGTGTGAATGTGTGTGTCATGTGCATGTGTTAGTACGAGTGCATGAAGAGTGTGAGTGAATATGTCCATGTGTGCATGTAATCGTGTATGCATGTTTACATCTGTGTGTAGGTAAAAATCAGAGTGAGTCTATGTGCATTTGAATCTGTTTAAGAATGTCTATGTGTTTTTGGTGTGATAACGTAAGTATGTGTATTAACTTATGTGCTTATATGTGTACCCTATGTGCTATGTGTGCGAATATGAATGCATACCTATGCATGTAGGTCAATATGTATGTGTTTATATGCATCTAAATGTATGGAACTACCTATGCATGTTATGTATGTATGTATGCATCCATTTAAATTAATATAAAGTAAACAAAAAAAGAAATTAAAAAAAAACAAAGTTATACGTGAGTATGTGTGTGTGTGTGTGATGTGGAGTGTGTGCATGTAAATGTGTGAGTTCTGTGTAGTGTGCAAGTGAGTCCTATGTGAACGAGAGTGTGTGGTGTGCATCTGTGTGCATGTGAGTGTGAGTTATGTGTTCGTAAGCGTGTGTGCATGTTTGTGGATGTGTGCATATATATATATATATAGAGATGAGATGTTATTGCTCGTCCTAATGCTTCATTTGCAGTAGATATGAATGTGAATCTTGGTCCATCTTTCGCATTAGAACTTGCTCTCGGTGGACACGAATTCGAAGAGTCAGTTCCTATTTCACGACCGAATTGGCCTCGGTTTGAGGCTGGCATGCTTGCAGGTGGCCAAGAGGATGAAATTCTACCTGTGGCCGGGGATCAAGCTGCAATTTCCATGCCACGTGAGGGCCAGCAAAATAACACTGGCAGTCATGCCACTATAAAGGATGCGACTTTGATGCACATAACAACCAAACTGGTTTGAGGTCAGAATCGGCGTGCGTGAGCACGAGCCTTGTTTTGCTAGTCTGCTGCAAGCATTTAAAAACTTGCGGCACCTTCAACATCTTAGAAGAGATTTCTTTCTTCTTGGCCAAATTAGGGCAAACACAGGGATCATCAGATAGTCGAGACACTGTGGAGGCTTTAGACTCTGTTGTATCACCAGATCACACAGAGGAGAAGTCGGGCACTGTGAATTCTAACTTTGAGTGCAACATATGCCTCGAGATGGCAACAGAGCCCTTTTTTGCTGACCTTGTCTTTATCAGTGATTACATCTGCATTCTAACCAGAAAGAATGTCCTGTATGCAAAGGATTTCTCTGAAATAAACTTATTACCCCTATTTATGGTAGAGGCGCTAGCCAACTCGCTGAAAAAATGTTCGTAGTACACCTGATCGTCCTCATGCACATCGTGTGAATGGGAAGAGGCGCTGGACAGACACATGCTTTGAGGAGAGAGAGAGAGAGAGAGAGAGAGAGAGAGAGAGAGAGAGAGACCACAAGTGCTGATTGGGTTGCTTCACTTAGTCAAACATTGATAGAAGATTCAGGGCAAGCGCATTAGAGAGAGATGTCTGTGCTGCAAGCGATGCGCCTAGTGAAAGAGAGAAGCAGAAGGACGTGGTGATGAGAGAGGGGGCAGGTGGCATATCATAATGCTGATTCATTTTTAGTGCATCATTTGAGCTCGGATGGTCAGGCTTTGCTGGAATTTAAATCGACCATCAATGCCTCAGATGGAGTGTAGCTAGCTAGGATAATAACGATGATGAGCCATGTTTCTGGTCACTCGTAATTGGCATACGTAGATTGAGATTGTAGTAAATTTACCTTTTTGAAAGCTGTACGGTTACATGACTCGATCATTATGAAATCTTACAGAGCTTCAGAGATTGGCACTTCATAATAATAGTCTGCTTTGTTCCATATCTTTTGAGCTTGGCAATTGTAGGAGACTCAAGGCCTTATACTTGAGGTGAATCACTTAAGTGCTGATATTCCCATGGAGCTTGGCAGACTGTCTAGGCTTATGATGGTGACTTTATGTAGCTAGTTATGGAGGTTTTGGTACAATATACAATCTCATAATGGATGATTGGAGAAGGCTATGTGTATCACATTTGAGAAGTCCTTTTATCTTGCATGAATGTAGATTGTATCAATCTCAAGGATACATTCAAAGCTTATTCATTGAAATGCTTAGGTTTCGATATGTTTTGAAACTCATTTATTTGAAGATACTTTTTGATAGCTCAACGGAATCGGAAGAACAAATAATGCTAGTTGCCATTTCTTGTGCTCTTTCAGTTTTGCTATCACTTGAGAGTGCAACTATAGAGAGAGAGAGAGAAAGGACGAGAGAGAGGAGAGAGAGAGAGAGAGTGTGCGTTAATTTATTTTAATGCATAATTTGGTTTTGTTTCTTTGATTTAATAGATGTTTTTGTTTATTATATTGTTATCTCTATAAAATATGTATTCTTTAAAATACTGGAATATAAACTAGTAATATTACTTTTTTTTTCTTGAAGCATCGATTTATTTGTTTTACATGTTTATTTTTATTTATTTATTTATTATTTTTTTACTTGTTTCTTCAGATTGAAATAAAAATGTGTAAATAATTTCATTAAATAAACAACATAAGATAAAATTAAAAGCTCGGACAAATAAATAAGAGACATAAAGAGAAGTAAACGAAATATGTATATATGTTTATATAAAAGAAAAAATAAATTAACTTAAATATTAAGAAAGTAATTATTTAAAGAATTATATTTACATGATATAATAATAAGAAAGGTAAAAGTATTAGAATATTTTGTTACAATCATGAGAGTTTTTTGTTGTTTTTAACATTGTTAATATGATTTATTGTTTTTCAATGATTCATTTGCAAATCATTACGAGCATTTACGAGTTACTACAAATCAAGTACAAAGTCTACAAGGAGGAGGAGAGAGAACAAGTGTTTGCTATCACTGGGACTGCAGATGCTTGAGTTTTCTTCATCCATCTTCGCCATTTGGATGGATTTAGTTCATTTGAACTTGACACTCATTTTATACCTTCCTTTTGATCATATATTTTGTCTAAGACTTTACTTGGAGTACTCTTTTAGATTCATTTCCATAATGGTTCATTAATGGATGTAAATTCATCTTCTAACGAAGGTTCACATCAATCTAGAAGTATTCCTATCGATTAGAACACAATCTATATTTTTCTTTTCACCTATTTATTTCCTCTAGAACAAAACACACATCAATCCCACAACATTCCCGTAGAGGAAGAAACTATCAATTCTCTTATTTTTGAATATTTGCTTCCACTAGCATAACACTAGGCCTCCAGCTAACTTCGTTAACTTACATAACTGCTTAGCAATTTCATCCCATAGTTCATGCACATAGTAGCTACTCAATCAGTTTTAAATTCACTTCTCATGTCTTAAAGCAACACACAAACACCCTTTGTGTAGCCACATAGAGACCTATAGAAAAGCCGGACCCAATCCACCCGATGGTCTCGATTTATGCCTCGATGATTAGTGAAAACCACCAGTATTATTTGGTGAATGCGACATGAAACATGGCATATGTTTGCTTACCTAACATGAAATGTGGCATATGTTTGCTTAGCCAAAGTGAAATATGGCCAGTAGGAAAAAGGGTGAACCCTGCATGGGCCTTGTAAGGATCCCTAATTTTCAGGGATTAAGCCTCATTCTGCTGTTGTCTAAGGGGACAAAGTGCATTTAATAGGGCACTTTTTAGTAGGCTGGAGTAGGCTTTTTTTAAGGCTTACTAGGCTCCTCTCTCTCTTCTTTTAGAGAGAGAGAGAGAAAGGGAATCTACTTTCCACATCATCAAACTCGAGCATGTATGGGAATAAAAAAATGATTTTTTTTTTTAAGTCTCAATTTCAGTGTTTATTTACTTGAAAGGGCTCATTTTTTAATATATATGTCAGAAGTGACCTTTTTTGAGTTTAGTTTTTAATTTTCCTTTTGAAAAAGCAATATTTTTAAAATCCCTCCAAAAGTAGAGTGCCACATCATCAAATCCGTAACTACTCTTCACCCAAAAAATTACTTTTTCAAAATTTCAACATTTTTGGCTATTCTCAGTGGAAAAACACACTGTGACCCATCCTCATCCAAGAAAACAAACTTTTCTTGAGAAAATCATGCTCTAGCATCTCTTCCAAACAAATTTCTGGTCTCTTTCTCAGTATTGTTTAATTGTTGGAAAAGATGGTGTTGACACCTATTACAAACCTCACATTAGGACGTCCTCATGCCCCAGCATCAACAAGTATCCATGTTCGTGTGCCCAGAGAGTTTGCTCCAAATACACAATGCAACAATGATGTGAACTCTCAAAATGAGCGTCGTGAAGCTGGAGAAAAGAATATTGATCTTTGGACTCATGGTTCATTATACCCTCCTGATCCAATGTCTTCTTACCATCCAGCATTCCATAACCTCTCAACTTTACTTCAGTTCATTGGTGCCGGTAAAGCTGGGCTCTTAGGTTATTGTCAACGATTATCTACACATTCAACTGCCATTACTAAGTATTGGATTCAACAATATCAACTAAATCATACAAGGTTGGTCACTTTTGAAAGCACAATCATATCTTTACAAGAAAAGCTTGCAGAGTTTGAAAAGCATATGGAAGAAAAGGAGAGAACAATTGAGAAATTTAAAAACACTGTCCAACACTTGAGAGAGACTCCACTTGGGATGCGACGTAGGAGACGATCATTAACATCCTTTGACTCTCTTTCAATTGGTGGTGGAGCACGCAAACGACGAGTTTTTGCAATAAGGTTTGGCTTGTATTTGTTTCTCTTTTTGGAAGACTTTTATATGTATATATATATTTTTTTTTTTCTTGTTATGTAGGTCATTCGTTGAAGATGTTAATGCATCATCAACAACAGAGGATCAATTCAAGTTATTAAATTCTTGTTTGACCAACAAGCAGGTGGTTAGTATTTTGGAGTCACGGATAGGAAACCTTATCAAGAAGAAAGTGATTAAAGATTTCACAAAAAAGTTACAAGATATTATCACTCCTAGAGACGTGCAGATGGTATGTGATGAAGCAGGAATTAGTACTAAAGGATACAGTGCATTGTACAACCTTTTGAAGCATTCATTAGAAAGAGAAGGTATTTTACAGAATATGTTTCCATCTCCTTACAAGGTATCGCTAAAGAAGTCAATGTCCAATGAAGATATAACTAGTATTCTTGGAAACTACTTATATATAGAGGATATTATGCCTATGTCTATTTATCATTTATCTACATCCAAAAAAGAGTTGAAAAGCGCAGTTGGAAATGGATTTCCTTACACAAAGTACAACAACATATTCGTGGATTTGGAGAGGCTTCAACAGGCAATGGTTCAATTTTACAAATCTACTATACCAGGTATGTGCACTATTGTTACCTTGATATACATTGTATTTTGATGTTATAAAGATTTTGCTAATTTATGCAGATTGTAATACCAAATTACAATTTATATTGAAGTTAGATGAATGCCAGATTATAAAGGGACGACGAATGGAGAGATTGAGTTTGACACTCATGAATGAAGCTATGAGAAATGCCATATCTGATGAAAGTTGTAACTCTAGCTCTAAGTCTACATATAGTGTTCAATCCGAGAAAGAAATATGGTGGTTAGGTGCTATTGAAGTACCTAAAGAATCCAATGATGTTCTTTCATGGATTTTTAGTAGGACCCCATGGATCACTAAAGTAATACTTTCTCAAATTCATGGTGCAAAGCTCCACATAGAAAACTTTGGTGATTTTGAGATAGATTGGCACTTGGGTGGGGATTTAAAAACTATCAAATGCATGTTAGGTTGCAAGCAAGGTGCATCTGCTCGTTATCCATGTCCATTTTGTACTCGAGGCTACAAAGTAACAAAGGAACAACAAAAAGTACTATCTAGCTTAGATGAATACATAGATGCACCTACTTCCACGGAATGGGATAGACCTTTGTTAAGGTGTCCAATGTTAGAAATACCTAACCGTGACACATTAGATAAAGATTGGAATCCCATTATTCCATTTCCATTAGTTAATGTTCACTTTTGCACATTGCATGCTTTCATGAGAATATTTGATAGATTATTGAAGCTCCACATAGAATATGCATTTTCCATGAAGCCAATTGATAAATATGTACAAGCAATCAAAAAATTAGAAGAGTTGCTTAATTCGATTGGTTGTCATGGTGGTAATGTAACTCTAGTTGTCAAAAAACCTGGTGAATCGCAAAATAGTTTGCAACAAGTGTCAATGACAGGGAAGAAGGCAAGAAAATTTTTCAGAACAGGTGTAAGCCCTAAGAAAAATGAATGCAGGGAGCTATGGAAAGACTTGTGCATGATCACCACTGATAATGATTCTCAAATTGACCTTAGTAATAGGCGAAAGAAGGTTTGGTCATGCTTAGATAAGTTGGTAGGTTTAATGAGTCTTAATAGCTCCAACAAAAATGACCGTCAGTTGTTTCAAGATACATTAATGGAGTTTGCAAAGTGTTTCATCCTATCTTGGGGAGAGAGCAATATTACACATTACATTGTAAGTTTTCTTATTTTTTCAATTTTCTTGTTGATAAGATTGTGTTATATGTACTTATATCATTTCAGCATATTTTATTTGCACATGGAGCATTTTTTATGCATCGATATGGTTCATTGGAGATTTTTAGTACACAAGGAATGGAGAAGTCACATTACAAGGCTAGAGGTGTTTACTTCAAGAACACACGACATGGTGGTGGTGCAATGCAATCAAACTATATGGAAGAGATGTTTAATTGGTTTTATCGTACTGCATTTTCAAGGACATATGCAATGGAACGAGCCAAGGAGTCGAAAGTTGCAAAACTTGCAAGATTTAATCAACACAACTTAGCTAGTGAAAAATGGAAGTCATCATTGGGACCTTTACGTCATGCTCAATGGCGGGCTACAAGAACACGACAGGGTTCATCATGGAAGTGAAGTCATTTAATACATTCATGGCATTTTCTGAATAATTCATAAGGTTTGCTACACACTAATCTCTTGTTTGCAATTTTTTCAGGTAATTTTTAATTTTTAAACTATTTTTTGTCCATTCAGATGTGAACAGAACCTTTTTAAGTGAAACATTATAAAAGGAGACTCATTGTCTCATTTCAACATTCTAGCACTATAGAGGATGGCACGAACAAAGCAAACTGCAAGGAAGGATCCCATTAACTTTCCTACCTATGTGCAAGGCACTCAGAAGCCACCATGGATGAATCACCACAAAAGGCGACGTAGTGTCTCGCGCTCTACATCCCATCGCGAAACAGGTGGTGGCCATACCTCTAGGAGTGAACAGTTGCATGAACAAGTGGAACATGGGCAATCCAGGGAAAAGGCCGTAAATCAACCCCAATCACCACCATCATCATATGATGAGCCTCCATCACCAAAGAGACCAACAAAGACAAGGGTGAAGGAGCGTGCTCATAGACAGGTAGTTTCTGATGATGATTTTGATGAATCGCATGAGGATGTGTCTCAACAACGTTCACAATCAAGTGATGAGAGTCAAACATTGCCACCATGGGGTAACGAAGAAATACCTACAAATCATAGGGTTACTGTAGCGGGAAAGACACTACCATCAAATCAGGGGGCCATACCCAATGATCAAGAGAGAGAGCAAAGCCAGCAACAACATCCTGAACAAGGAGAAAGCTCAAGACGCGTGCAACGGAAGAAGAAATTCTTTCAACCTCGTCGTAGACCACCCCAACCAAGACCACAAGAAAATGTCCAACAAAGACCATCACCACCACAAGCTAGAGCACCACAACGAAGAAGAAGATATACGAAGGCATTTGCATAGATAAGGCACTATCAAAAGACAGCTGAGCTTCTCATACCTAGAAGACCCTTTGCAAGGGTGGTCAAAGAAGAGTTACAAAGGTATTGTGCAAGGTTAAGGATCCAAGCTCTAGCTTTAGAAGCTTTACAAGAGGCAGCTGAAGCATTTTTGATATCAATGCTAGAGGATTCCAACCTGTGCGCCATCCATGCTAAGCGAGTCACTATACAACCGAAGGACATACAGTTAGCTAGGAGAATTAGGGGTGATCGTAGCTAAGTTTTGTAACTGATCTCTATGGACAAGAGATTTTTTGTAAATATTGCCATTTTCAATGAAACGTTAGCACTTTTCCTCTATTCCATTTATAATCTCATTATTTAGAATGAAACATGAGCAGTCATTTTACATTTCCATGTGTTTTCTTGTGATAATCTCTCATATATGAATGATTGTTTTCTTATCTTGTCATTTTGATCTAGTGATAATATCCCTGTACTGAAATTTCTTTTTTATTTAAGGTCATGTAGGTCTTGTAGGGCATTGGGAGGCCAAATAAGGCCCTGCCACAGAAACGCGGGAGAAGGCCCTGCAAAATGTTTGCAGGGCCTTCTCCCACGTTTCTGTGGCAGGGCCTTATTTGGCCTCCTAATGCCCTACAAAACCTTTGAAATATGAAAGAGGGATCATGACTAGTAAAGCTAGTTCAGGGGTAGTTAATATGAACAAATTTTGACCTCCCTATACCTTTGAAACATATGAGCAGAGCATTTTGAAACTTAGAACATTTGCATTCTTGAAAATATCCATCTAGTGAAGGTTCAGTCTCATGTAAGGTAACCTTGGGCATGTCAGGATCTTTAGTTTCATTCTTTTGGACCTTCTTTCTCCCATTTAAGGTCTTCTAGGGCATTGGGAGGCCAAATAAGGCCCTACCACAGAAACGCGGGAGAAGGCCCTGCAAACGTTTTGCAGGGCCTTCTCCCGCGTTTCTGTGGCAGGGCCTTATTTGGCCTCCCAATGCCCTAGAAGACCTTAATGAGGCCATACCCAATGATCAAGAGTCCAAAAGAATGAAACTAAAGGTCCTCCCAATGCCCTACATGACATCAATACATCACATGCAGGTCCAAAAGAATTTTAGATAATATACTGAAAAAGAAATACTTGAGACAATTGTAAATAAAGCAAAGTGAAAATTTGATATTAATTCAAATTTTGTTTACATCAATTGGCTTTGAGTTTCTCAATGACTCTCTTTCGACGCTCCAAAGCCATGGGTAGGGTGTAAGTCAAAATTGAGTTTGCTATTTGATCAACATTTCTAACACCTAGACCTAGAGATATACCTATTTGGCCTAAGACCTTTCCACGGAAGTTGGAACCTAAGGTTGTAGTTACAAGGGATTTCTTAACTAAAAAGATACAATTACTCCCCTGTGTAATGGTTGATAAACAAAGCAATTTACTTAAGGCCTTTAGACACCATGTCATGAAGTGGCCCTGAGGACTGAACTCTTTATGGATAATTACAAAATGGTCTTTGGGAAGTTTCCCAATGTAGTTTGCAAGGGATGAGCCACCTCCACGAGCCACTCGATCACCTCCGCTCCTTGCTGCAAACTTGTCGACTTCAATCACCTCCTGCACAAAGTTTTATGATTAGTAGCTGCATGTGTTTGTAAGAATGAATGACATGAATTGAAGATACTTACATCCTGAACTCTATCTTCTTCTTCTCCTCTCTCTTGAAGTTGTAAATTAATGCTGGAGTGGGACATCCCACTCTGCTCGATTACTGGTGAGGCGGGAATTTTTTATTCCAATAACCTTTCTTGTGCATTATTAAATTGTTCTTCTGTGATATGTTCATGTTCACTTGTGAGTATGTCATTGCAAACCAATTTTATTGTGTCGGCCACTGAGTCACCAAATGGCAAACACTTTTTCTCCAACAACTCAGAGGTACTATCCAAAGGACACTCTGACAAAGTACAAAACAAACTTAGGCATTCATCAAGCCGTAGCCCAAATGCCTTTTCTACATCATGTAAAAACAAATATTCTTGTCCCTCGACAAGAACCACTGAAAAAGTTTCAATCTCCACCTCTGGAATAGTTGCTTCTGGCTCCAAAGAGGTGGATGGCTTAGGCACTTCTTTCAACTTATCATCCACACCAAGAGGATAAGTTTTCTCAATAGCTTCTCTCTCTAATAGGAGATTCAAGGGTTCTTGAGGTGGTTCCTTTTTATCCTCGACAAAACCACTTGTAAGAAGATGAGGGATCTTATGAGGAATTGGTTCTGGTTCCTCATTCACAAAGAAAATTGTGGCAGCAATGAATGAAAGATATTTTGCACCCATCTTGCGTTTCCTATTCAATTTCCTTATAAGTGGCACAGTTTCATCAAGAAGGTGCCCTGCTTCCTCTGCAATTGCCTGGAACCGTTTCAATCGTTTTGCAAAAGCCTCATCACCTTTGTGAATGTAGGTGAGAAGGTCACATGGAACCCAAGTTCCATCATATGGTGGTATTTCAATGGAGAAACGCAATATATGAACTTGCATATATTGAAGTAGCTCCTCCAAAGCATCGGCATTCATTTGCACGGTTCCATGGAGGTCAGGAACCTTGGAGAGAAGATCATATAGGTCATGTTGACCTTTATAATCTGAATCCTCCAAAAATTCTAGAAACTTGTGGCGTGCACTCTTAGTAGGTACAGAGGTGGAAGCCATAGCTTGCAAATGCAGACTGTTCTAACACTCAATGTGGTTGCAAAAGTGAGAAATGAGGAGAGAGGACTCCTATTTATAACTTTTCTAGAATTTTTAAGTGATGGGTCCCACTTTTTCATAGAAGTGACTTTTCCTTAAATTAAAACATAAGAGTCTTGAAAAGGAAAACTTTGACATTTGAGATCACATCAAAGGAAATAAACAATAAGAATGCTCTTTCAGGAAAAACCTTGAGAATGTACAGATACAAGTAGAATGTGGCCAAAATATCCTTGAAGCAAATGTGAAAAATTTTTCATTGCAAAAATAGGTTTGTTTACAGGTTTCACAGTATCTTTACAAAAAAGAGTTATGACAATGAAATGTCAGTTCCATCCATGCTCCAATCTGCAAGAACCTTGATTTTGTCTTCCAATCTCTTTCCAATCTGTGGACAATTCATAAAAGAGTAAAACATTTTCAAATCATGAACAATAGTGATAGAATAAGATATATATATATATATATATATATATATATATGTATGTATATATGGAATACAACTCTTACCTTGTTCCCTCGTATTCGAAATTTGAAATCATGAAGATCGTCATATCCCATGATAAGTAAGTGCTCTCTCAAGTTGGCCAAGTTCCAATGTTGATTAACTAAAACCACCTCCATATCATTGTTTGGTAGCTTCACATTACTTTCAAATGAAGCTAAAGATCCCTCCGAGCTTTGCAAAGGTATCCACTCTCCTAGTTTACACATCCAACGATCATAATAAAATCTGATGTACAATGAGGTGCGATGTTTTAAATAGCGAAACCCTATACCTGTGTCACCAATTCTACAACGATATCTATCCCCTTTTGACAATCCTTCTACATAACCCCAATTTTCCCCTAACAATCCTTCTACTGCTTCGTATGTAATATCTTTACATAGGAACATTGTAGGAGTTTCTACAAAAGGAATGCCTTGAAATATGAAAACAAAGCAATGGATTGGTAGAGTCCAATGAAGACCTATTGATCTAGATACTCGTGTGAATTTCAAAGAGTTATGTATGTCCATCACCATCTTACGCTTGAAAGATGATATGGACCAAAAATCAGGTTTTGGTCACTCTAAACTAAGAAGAGAGTCAACTTTGATAATCTCCAACCTTCCATATTCACCATCTGTGGAAGGAACAATGTACTTGTGAGTGTAAAAGAAGATCCTTTCACGAATAAGTTTAGCAGGAGGTACATCTGGAAACACTAATGCCCCAATGTCTACATGTAATGCTTTGAAAGTTCCTGTGAGACTATGAAGTGGTTGCTCTTCCACTCAACTAGAAGGAAATATGACTATAGCAATGAAAAACATATGAGATGAGTAATTAAGACATTTAACACCATGAAGCATTGAGAAAATAGAAATACTCACAATGGATTGGATATCTAATTCTAATGGAGTTTTCTAACTTCATGGTTGAAACTGTGAAGACATGTTGTACAATAGCAACCATCCCACCATGTGTTTGCTGCTTGAAGCCTAAGAGCTTACCTTTCCAATGAAGATCCAAATTTCCACGATCTCGAACACGATGAGGACCAAGTCCAGATGGCTGCATGTACACCCATGCACCTTTGCAAAACTCTTGTGGTAGCCAACTTCCTTCCATTGTTTTGATGTTGTGGCACGTCATTGTGTGAACTTCGTCCTTTGGTCTCCTACGAGCTCTGGAGCTTTCCATGGGAGTAAGAGTTGTTGTCATTGCTGCAGAAGTTGGGAGAATGGTAGGAGGAGAAACAATGCTTCTGTTGTATGGTATGGAGGGAATAGAGGTGAAAAATATGACTTTTTGGGTTTTCGGTATGAAAATGGGAGTTTGAAGAGGGAAAATAGAGTTTTTTGAGTCATTTTGAAAAAAGTCACTTTTTTAGTCCACAAACATGCACGGATTTTGAATTAGAAGTCAAAAATAGCACTTTTGACCCTGAAAAGTGATATGGAGGTCATTTAATGGTATTATGATGAGTTTTACAACTTTTAAAAAATCTTGAATTTTTGGGCCCAGCCTGATTACGAGATTTCTTCTCTCTCTAGAAGACAACCCTGAACATAGAGGAATCTTGTCCCCTCTTCCCCCTTCAGCCTAGTATTTTATAGGGTATAGACTGTGGCCACCACCCTCTTCTGATTGGTCCATCACTAATCACTCCTTGAGCTAAAAGGCCCATCCAGGGTTCACCTTTTTTCCTAATGGCAATGGTCAGACACTAAGAAGAGGTTCTAGATATTGTTGCAATAGACCATTTTCCCTAGTTGTTGAAGGTTGTTCCTTAGGGAACTAAGCATCTCCATAGGAGAAGGGGCATTTAGGAGGATTCTCGACTCTTCTTTTCCCCCCTCATCAACAAAAAGCGAAGTTATCACTTGTAGGAAGAACTTCTAGTTTGATGTATCTAGGATTTGATTATTAAAAATTGTAAACATATTTTTATTGGAATTCGAGGTCTGCAGAAGTACAAGAATAACACAAGGAAGAAGAAGAAGATCGGAGCACAACACACAATATTGAATGTATTACCACTAGAATGTAAAAAGATAAGTAACCCATTAGGGCAATATGTGTATATACAATCCGGGGGAAAAAAACTCCTAAAGAGGAAAAAAAGTGCCCCAGTGGTCCTAGTGTATTCACACGCATCACTACCTAAATATATCAACAAATCCCCCCTGGGAGTGATGCGATAAACAAGGACTTCGTACACATATGTAAGGAAGTGCCAAGCTATGTGGAATCAATCCACAAAAGGAAGTAAACCCAAAGCTTTGTGGAAAGCTTCAACTTCTCCCTAGGTAGAGCCTTCATAAAAAGGTCTAAAATGTTCTCCTGCATGGGCACGTATGCCAAGTTGATCTCTCTAGCAGAGAATCTCTCCTTGAAAAAATGATAATGCACCTCGCAATTTCCAATGACATATGATTGTTAGTGAAGACGGTGGTGGCAAAAGATTGACCAATACCCAAATCAGCCATAAGGCGTCTGAGCCACACATACTCAACAACCACTGTGAAAGTTGCCCTATACTCAGCCTCATAAATGGAAGTGGCCACACTAGGTTACTTCTTGCTTAACCAAGATATGCATGAGCTACCAAGCATGAAGCAAAAACCACTGGTGGACACACGAGTGTCATACCAACAAACCTAGTCAAAGTCAAAAAAACCATGTAAATATGGCGATAGCGATCTCCCCTTGGGATAAAACAATCCAAGTAGCCGGTATTGATATATTTAGGTAAGTTTTCATAGCTACAATGGAGTGTATATGGTTGAGATGCTTATTGATGGATCTTTGCATGGAGATTGATGTTGCTATGCATATTCTCACTAATAGTCAGAGTGCACTGGCTATTGCACGAAACCTAGTGTTTCATGCACAGACCAAACATATTGAGGTGCATTATCACTATATGAAAGAGTGTCTTCATGTAGGAGATATTGATTTGGTATATGTTCCTACACAAGATAATGTGGCAAACATATTCACCAAAGCTCTTCCACGAGAAAATTTTGAAGATTTTCGCAAAGCTTTAGGCTTATTACCTTATGGGGGCTGATTTGTCACTCCCTGTATGTGTTCACATCATTTGCTCTAGGGGGTTTGTTACACTTATGTGTTCCTTAAGTAGCTTTGATGTGAAGCTTTTCCTTATACATAGGCACTTTTTACTCTAGTGCTAGCTAGAGGTTTTTTCCCCATGTTACCACATACATGATTCACTCATATGTGGTGGTACTTTATACTTAGGGATATTATTCGACTCTTACTTCAGTTTAGTTCACGATCAATAGACAGAGCTATTCTAGCCATCCGTCTTCTCCGTGTGTCTTGCTGCATTTGTGCTCCTTGAGTGTGCTTCTCATGTGTCTCTCGCACTATCATGTATGCTAACGCATAGCCAATACATTAACTTTTGTGCTCCTTGATTCCATTCTTCATATGATCTTAATTGTTCCATAGTCTAATTCACGTCTAATAACTATGAAGCATTTTCGTTCTCTCCTTTGATGTACTTCCAGTAGCCTTTTCCCATCAAGAAATTCATCATTCTAAATCTCCAATCATTGAAGTTGTTCTTTTCTAGCTTATTTCTCATAAACTGACTCATTCCATCCACACTTGACATTTTTGCACCAATTCACAACATTACAAAAACACTAGAAGTAGTATCTCTACTTGAAGATGGTCACACTATGACGTGACAATTTGATCTCAGAAAAAAATAGTTTACGTGCATCAATAGTACATGAAATCGCTTGAAATTCTAGATATGGAATATTTGAGTGTTTCCAAACAGAAGGCAAATTATAGTTTCACAAATTGTCCCCACCTTGCAAGCTTGAAATGGAGGTCGAGATGGCTCTGAAATTGAAATCTTAGAAAAAGAGTGACCCTTAAGTCCAAACTCGCAAAAATATTTTGACACCTTCTACATTCACACCAATTTTTGTAGCAATCTGAGGCCATTTATGAATCATGCATTCTCCACACCTTCTTGTGTACTCTTCACTGCCGGCATTCTCCACAAGCTCTCTACAACCACACTAGCTTTGATGCCATCTCATGAGGAAGGAGATAAAAAAGAGAGCTCACTCACACACTCTCACACCCAAAGAGGAGCACACACACAGATTGAGGCAAGGAAGAAAAATAATTTTCTTCTTCTACTACTACACAAAAGGAATATACAATAATGACCTGATACAACAATACAACTAGTGCAATATACAAAGAATAGTACATAAGCAATGAGTGAGCTAGCAAGAAACAAGTGTGCCATCACTCTCGATAGATGAATCTAGTAAAGCTCACTAAAGTATACCTGACATATACCGGTGTGACCATTGTACATGTCAGAGAAATGGAAAAGTGATACATGTCATCCTCAATCATCACATGTTGAGCTTGATATCTCAACAAATAGTGGGATGGTTAAAGGATCTTTGTATATTTAACTAATATGAATACCATGCACATCAATTGCTATCACCTATCACTTAGTATCACCTATCACTTAGTATCACCTATCACTTAGTATCACATATCACCTAATATCATTTATCACTTACTATAACCCATCACCTACTATCACCTATCATCTCATCATATGTTGCCTCACATCATCAACCACATGATGTTCACATCCAAACAATATCAAGGATTAAAGCTATAGATAATTGAGTGGCACAAAACCATCCTCATCATGGTGACTTTATGACATTTCCTTTCCTATCCAACCTTTTCTATTGATGAGATAGTCAACTTTGACCAACAGCCAGTATAGTGTCTGCTAGACACCATACTACTTGGACTGTAAGTTTGAGTTCCAATGTCGCTAGTTGAAGCCTAAGCTTCCATGGCAAGTTATTTGACAAACTTTCATATTTTTATTCCCCAAAGCAAGGTTTGCTCAACATCCACTCCATCTCCTTAGTAGAAACTAGCACTACCGAAGCTATCATGGCATCATTGTTGAGTCGTAACTAATGTGCAATATATGCAGCATCCAATCGCATTGTCATCTCCTCATTGATATTCAAAGTGAGGAAGGCTAAATGTTCACCTTCGTGCTCCATCTCCTCATTCATCTAGGCAAAGAAGGTTAGCACCATCGGATGGATGGCCAACTTCTACCAGTCAACCATGGAATATTTCATTACTTCCCTCGCCCAAAAGCACTCAAGCATCGGCCCAGGGAGGTGATGAGGGATCTGTAACATGTGCAGATCCTTGAATTTTAGTTGGTTGGGGATCATTGTGGCCATCATTGTTTCAAACAACACAGTAATCACAAGTCGATACTAAAAGAGTAGAAAGTGATATAGCATAAAAATACTTGCTTATAAGGACTAATAAATTGATTAGGCACCAAACAAAGTGATCATTCTCGAACCTCAGGTAAGATACCATATCTATAATCAAAGTTAGTGGCGATCTCTTGAGCCACCACCCAGTCTGCATAAACTTGTGATCAATAGGAGGTAGGTTGAACCATCATGATGAACTTTGATTAACTAGGCTTACGTGCATGCAAAATTATTCATATTTTTTCTATTTTTCTTCTTTTTTTTTTGAAGAGATCCCTTAGGCCCATGATCAGGAAGTATGATAGGGCGAAGTTTGGACCAGTTAAATGGGGTCCAAAGATGTTCATCACTCAATGTTTCCAACCAAAATGTAGTTGGAGCAATTTTGGAATGGATCTAGAAAGGACCTATCTAGTGTAACTTAAATTTTCCCGCTTGATGCTTCATTTTAGAATGGAAAAACAAGAATAAATCATCGCAAGCAAAAAAGGAGGCTTCAGATGTCGATCATGCCACCTACTTTGATGGTGTTGGACTTCTTGCATGAGAATAAAACTATGATATCTCTGCTCTTCCAAGGATCGAGGCTTGAAGGCAATAAATAAAAGATTCTTATCATACTAGGTATTCCTGTACGACAATACAGAAACTAATACCACAAATTTCATAGGATCAATGGCTTCTAATCCATACATCAGCTTAAAGGGATTAAATCTAGTAGAAACTTTATAAGTTGTATGGTAAGCCCATAAAATGAAAGGAAAATGCTCCTCTTCTAAAGCATCATTCAAGGAGTGTTGTTGGTAGTTTCTGTGAATCCATTAGTGCAAGGATATTAAGGAGTACTAAATTTGTGCTCAATGTGATAATAATATATAATAGCTCGAATACGCTAATTTAAAAAATGGGTTCCGTGATATCAAACCAATTCCAAAGGAAGATCAAAACGAGGAAATAACTGTTGTGTAAGCTTAGTGGCTACCATTAGAAATTTCTATTGATCAAAGGACATGCTTTGTCAACAAATGATTGCATGAAATTTTCAATAAGTATAGGATTCTCTATCTCACTTCATCAACTTACTATCTAAGGGAAAATATGGAAGTAGAGTTAAAAAAGGCCTACTACTCAAGGTATTGCACATTTAGGTACATTTTGGGCCGATAGGTTGGCATGCAAAGAATCCATAGGTCACTCCCCATTTCATTTGATGTATGGAGTAATTTCGATTGAGTCTTTTGAGATTTTACATGGTTCTCCTAGGACAAAGTTTGTATAGACAAAGAAGACCCCATTAGTTTCTACCACACTCTCATCACTCAACAAGACAAAGGAGGTTCGCACAGATGCAGAAAGGCAATTGCAAGAAACACAAGAAAAGATAAAGGAAGTTCATGACAAGCATCTGTGGCAAAAGAAACTAGATATTGGGATGTTAGTTCTTCTACATAAACCACAATTAGAGATATAACTTTGAGGCAAATGGTTTCCCCATTGGGAAGGTCCATACATAATACAAAAAAGCATCCACTCGGGTGCAATGAAATTGAAAAATCTATCTGGAGAGGCACTACCACTAGTCAATGTTTCAAATCTCAAGGCCTATCGATAACAAGGAAACTGAATTTCCTTGCTCTCCTAGCATTTGGCAATTTTGGCTAGGTTGTAAATAGCCTTTTTGTTTTCTCTCTTTATTTCAGTAGTTTTAAGATCAAAAGATGATGTTAGAAGCTTGTTTTTGGGGTACTCATAGAAATTTAAATGCCATTCAATAGCTTGAGTCAAGAGGATGTTGTATATTTTCTATACTTTTTGGTTTTTTGGGGGTTTTTTCTAGGTTTTTTGGAAATTTGTTTCTCGTTGGATGCACTTTTTCCTTGAGAATTTGTAATTGGAAAATGGAATTTCACTAGTTTCTTGAGTGGGAAATGTCCCTTTTAGGTGATGTTTTCTGATTTTTTTGGTTTTTTAAGGATTTTTTTAAGCATTTTTTTCTTATTTTCTTAATTAATCAATGAAAGAATGTAGAAAAGAGAGGGCTCTTAATCTTGCCCTTGCCTGCTCTTGTGCTTACTTGTTTCCTCTTTGTTGGCAGTAGTCTTGGTACACCAGGACTTACAAGACGTGAAAGTCAAAGAAGGGAGTCAGAGCGAAGGGACAGCACAAGCAAACAGGGCAGTCAAAGAAGATCTGGCAAGTAGGCCAATATTTTTTTCAAGACACTAATGCAGATCAAAGAGATGGACATGCAGGGAGGAAGAGCAAGTAGGGAGCTCGAAGATATGTATGGCAGATCACGAGAAGAAATCCCTACAACAACAGTGATTTTTATCACTAACAATCATTGTAAATATCATTTCACATTTTTGTAGCTCCATTTTGTGCAAGCCAGGGAGTCCTTGAGCTTGAGGAGCCTTAGAAGTAGTTGCGTACCAATTTTCGTAATTTTTGGATCTCGTTTGAGCCCTCAAATAAGCCCTGGAACCTAATTTTTAACTAGGCCGGACACTAGGTCTGAACAGGGCCAAAGCTAGTCAAAAACTATAAAAGGAGCTAGAGAGCTCATTTTTGGGGTTAGATTGTAATTGAAACGAACTTGTAAGAGCATTCTGAAAGTAATCTAAGAACTCCATTGATTCTCTCTCTTTGTCTTGCCGTGTGTGCGCGTGTGTGTGTATGTGTGTGCATGCTTGTGTGCTTCTCACTCACGCACTTGTGCCGCCACTTGCTCGAGGTCTTCATACCATCCTCACGTCTTCCCGGATTGACATTAAAGGAGGTGCTACTCATCACTGAGCTACACCAAATTTTGGCGCCGTTGCCGGGGATACGAACTTTGAGGACGAGCGTGTGATGGTAAGACGTAGAGTTGACGCGTTGGAGTTGTAGGTATTTTCTTCACTCTCATCGATTTTCTTTTACTCTCTTCACCATCTTCATCATCATCATCATCATCACCATCTCCCACCTCCATCTCCATCATCGCAAAAATTTTCAGTTTTTGACTATATCCCCATCTCCACCTCATTTCCCTCATTTCACTTGTGAGAGAGAGCGAGAGAGCGAATTTGCATGTGCTGTTTTTTGCATGTTTTCTGAGCTGTCTTGCAGGTACAGGCTGCATCATCATCCCCAGCACTCCGCGCAGGTACGGAAATCTGAGTAATTGTCTGTGTGTCGCCGAGCTCTGTCAATCGCGACCGACAGAAGAATTGCTCTAATTGCTAAACAAAGTGCATATCCATGACCTACAGGCCTAGAGCTTCCCAAAAATGTGTTTAGTTTTTTGAAATTCCACAGATTTCTGTCAATCGCGATCGCTCTGTCAATCGCGATCGACAAACCACGACGGACAGACCTGTCAATCGCGATCGACACGTCAATCGCGATCGACAGCCCACGACGGCTCTGTCAATCGCGACCGACAGAGTCAACGACCGATTGACCGCGACCGACGGACCATACGCGTGACATGTGTCAATCGCGATCGAGTCATCAATCGCGATCGACTCATCAATCACGACCGACACAGTCAACGACTGTTTGACCACGACGGACAGACCACGACGGCTCTGTCAATCGCGACCGACACAGTCAACGATTGTTTGACCACGATCGACAGACCCTCACGACCAACCTGTCAATCGCGATCGACCCATCAATCGCGACTGACAGCCACGACGGACCTGTCAATCGCGATCGACACGTCGATCGCGACTGACCTGTCAATCGCGACCGACAGACTTTGCGAACGCGTTAGAAGGGCAAATTAGGTCAAATTTTTAAGGCAAAATTATTGGTCTAACTTTTGACTAAGTGTGGGACAAACACTAGGGTGTAGTATTGCATCGCGAGGCCGTGCCACAAGCTACTCGAGTATTCCTGTTGGACTGTTAGCTTGTTTTGAGTCCTGATTTAACCCCAAAACCCTGAACCGGCATAACTTTCTCATACGAAATCCGTTTGCCGTGATTTTTGTTTTGTTGGAAAGCTCACAGGGAGTACAACAAAAACATCGACTGGTTATAGTTAAATTAAGATCAGGAATAGTTGCTAGGGAATTTTGAAGTTGACCATACCCAGGGGGAACAAAAATTCAAGGATCTCTAGAGTTGAGTCCAAAAGGTCATAGTGTAAATTGATGAAGTATTGCAGGAATGAAAGTGATTGAGTGTGTCTTTTGAATTTAAGTCTTGAGCTAATAGTGGGCCTATTATAGGTCCTTTGAGAGAAGCAAAAGGTACACAAGGCAAGAGTAAGTGCAAGCTTGGGAACGCGTGTCCTGGGCACATTTGGGCAACGCCACAAGGAAAGGAACTCAAGGTTGGAAAACCCGCAACACTCTCTGTCAATTCTTATTATAGGCTAAGTGCAGATAGTGCTAGAAGTAATTCCAGGGAACGACAGGCACAAGCTAAGTCAAAGACTATCTAAGAAAATCAAGTGCAAGTTAAGAGATAACCTGTGTGTGTGCGAACATCAATCCTAAAAGGGAAAGAACCTAACGTGAAACGACTAAACTAAAGTGCGAAACTAAACTCAAGTATTCCTGACGACGTGATATCAGACAAGAGTATAAACACGATAATCAACATAAAAAGAGCTAAGTGACAGATACAAAAGGACTCAGAAACGTGGTTGTACTTGGGAAAACCTTGGGTTAATCAGTTAGGCATATGAACCTTAGATCAAGACGACATCTAGCAAGGGAGAGACAAAGCCTTAGATCTTCAGAGGCTAGTGTTAATCACACTGCAAGGTCTTGGGCCCAGCAGTTGAGTCACCACTCTCATTACCCTAGCTCTGATACCAGTGAATCAGGGATGTCTCAAGGTATGGACAGACCTACGGGAAGTTCAGGTGTGCCTTACCTGTACAGGGTAGAAGGCCCTTACAAAACGCAGCTAGAGTACCTTAGGACCAACCGATTAGGTGCTAGCATCTATGAGGACGGCCTAGGAAGATCCGTGGTCCAGATTAAAAACCCTGACCAATCCATAGGACTAGAGCACCCAGCTGTCAAGTTTGAAAACGGTGCATACCTGGACAAAGAAGGAACCATATACGTAGTCACCAGTCACCCAGATAGGACAGATGAATTTGGGAATGTAATCCCCGAAGCGGACTTAGGTGACTTGGAACAAGGAAACATAGGTGTAGAACCTAGAACCCCTCGAGGCAAATCTGCTCTCACTAGGATTATCACACCTGAGTGGGTTCCCCAAGACAACAAGAGCATAGAGTTGCTCCTCAATCGAGAAACCGACAAAGCCTTCTGGAGGTATAAATCTAATCAGCCAACTGATATAGGAAACATCATGATCCACGAGTTTAAGGATCCTGATAGTCCAGGCAGGGTGACCTACTTAGATCACGCTTCAGAACGGATCTTTGCGGTTACGGAAAATGATAGGCATGCTTACACTTGGAAGGGTGAATTTATTTTCCCCCAACCAAGATCAAATGTATCCTATGGTCACCCTGGAGCTGGAACATCCCAAGCTCATGGTATGCAAAGAGACAGAAGCAGAGATAGACCAGAAGTAAGTTTTGCCAACCCAGTAGGCAGAGAAAGAACGAGGACGGAGACGAATAGGGTAGAACCTGAGGTGCTTAGAGCTCACAGGAACCAAAGAAATGTGGATGGATTCCCTCTGCCGAGACCTAGAGAGCACGCAAGAACCCTGAGACCGACTCAGCTAGTTAAGTCCATGAAGAATTACTTTGATGGCACAGGAGATCCCTATGATCATGTGGCGGAGTTCAAGCAAGTCTTGAGAGCTGAACAAGTGGAGGATCTATTCACACAGTACAATGCCTTCGGTCTAACCCTTAGGAATACGGCACTTACATGGTTTCAGCCATTGGATGAGCGGCAGTTCAGGAGCATAGACCAACTCCTAGAGGCATTCATTGTAGAGTTCTCTAAGAGCGGCATAAGACACAACACCTCCTCATTGATTCACAGCTTCAAACAGACCCCCCAAGAGACTATCAGATTGGCCGGAAGAAGATTTAGACAATACCTTGAAAGGTGCCCTATTCCGGAGCTACCCACATCTGCTAAACAAGTAGCCTTATTCCTTGACGGATTGCTGAGTGCGAAATTGAGATCCTATGTGTATCTGAAAGACCCTAGGACTATAGAAGAGTGTGTACGCATGTGCATTGACATCGAAGACAACCTAGGGGAAGAACTAGAGCTTTCCAAAATCTACAAAGATTCAGATAGTGCATCTAGTCACTCTTCCACGCAATCCACATCAATTGAGGAACTTGCAGAAAAAGTAGCTCAGAAATTAGGAGTAACTAGCAAACAAATCCCAAGGTTTGCCCCAGCGAAGAGGTGCTATACATGCGGGGGTGTCCACATGGCAAACGTGTGTCCCATTATGGCTCAACCCCAGGTCAATCCAAATAGCCAATATTGCACCATAGAACGAAGATACACCAATCACACCGCACAAGATTGCCCATACAACAAGCAGGCAGTTAGGCAACCCTACCCTCAGCCATACCCGCAGCAAGGAAGATACCAGAACCCGTACCCTCCACAACCATATGGCAGGCCACAACAAAATTACCAACCACAATACCAAAACCAACAAAGGCCTCAGCCTGTGCTAGCTCAACAACCCCCAGCCCCAGTTAATGTGATTCCTGTAAAGTATACTGCTGCAGAAGAGAACCTGAATAGAGCTATAGTCCCTGTAACATCCTTGCTTTCTGAAAGTGACCCGAGTGACCATAGCTTTGATTCCACGCATGTTGATAGCCCCCAGGCCTACTACATGCAGTCTCCTGAGCATGGTGAGTCCTATTATAGCGAAGAGACAAACGAACCTAGTTGGGAGTCAGATTACACGAACGTCATGTATGCAAACCCCAATCCTAGGCCTCAATCTAGGCAAATAAGACCTCCATTCCCAAGAGGGCCGTGCTACAGATGCCAAGGAGATCACCTCATTCGTGATTGTCCCTTGCCTCCACCTACACAACCCCAGTCAGTAACGATCCAAGGTTTTTGCCAAGATTGTGGAAAAGAACATCTCTTACGAGATTGCCCTAAGAATCCTAATAATATGCCAAAAATCACTCCGATCAACGTTATTGGGTTAGTGGTAGATTCCACAGGAAGTGTCACTTCCACTGCTCCCGTACAGGTAGTCACTCGAGCTCAAGCCTTGCAGCAGAATCAAGGGGTAAACCAGGATAAGAACTCAGAGGCTAGTGAAACCGAGAGCGTAACAAAGAAAAGGACTAGAGCATGGAAAGATAGTCGGGAAAGAATGAAAAGACAATGGGCTAAAAAGATGAGTGAACTTGAGGAAAGCATAAGAGAAACCAAAGCTAGGATAACTGAAATCACCTCTCAAAACCCCTCTCACACTATCCCATCACCACCACTCCCATCGCCCTCCGAACCGCCACCTTCCAACCCACGTCATACGATTCCACCACCCCCTAGAGTAGGATCAGTATTAGCTGATCCCACTCCTGAGGACATAGACATGATGCTCAAAGCATATCAGGCCAGAATCCAAGAAGGGCCAAGCGTCACGGATCATGACAAGTGCTATCCTAGAGCTGACCTAGAGATAGAAAGAACCAAACTGTGCGTGAAAATGGTCGCATTGGCTCAGACTATGTTTGAAGCCAGTCGCCTTTTCAATTACTCGAGCTCAGCCAAAACGCAATTACACTTGGATGGATTCCTAGAGAAGTTAGAGGGAATAATCGCTAGATCTGCCAAGGAAGAAAAAAATCAAGGAAGGGAGAATGTAAGTAAAATCATGACCCATTCCCCACCGGAAGCTTATGTGCCAAATTTCATGGAACCAGACAATTTCCCCTCCTTAGAAAGAATAGAGAGGCTAATTGCACAGTCAGCAAAGGAACCTACCCCTCAAAGAAAGGAAAGGGCAAGAGAACGGATAAGCAAGCCTCTTCAGGAAGCCCATGTGCCTCCTCAAGAAGCTTATCTTCCCCCCCAAAAGGCGGATGAGCCTCCCTCGAAAGCTTACGTACCTCCACAGGTGACCTACATTCCTTCCCAGAGAGCGTATAAGCCTGTTCGGAAAAGTAATGGCATAAGTAATCCTCCCCAAGAAGCTCGTACTCCAGCCATCTATGGGAACGAGGAGAGAGCCAATGATAGAATAAGCCCTCCTTCCCAGGTTGCTTACGTGCCTAATTCTACGGAGCCAGACACTTCTTCTTCTATGAATCGGTTTGCACCAGACTTCCTACGAGAGATTCAAGAAGATAAATGGGATAACGAAAGCGAGGTCACCCCTCCTTTTGAACTTGTGGACGATGCACACGACCAATTCCCACAAGACATCCCATCTATTTACGGGGAACATGAGAGCGCTCAGTCTCACGAGAGATTGGACTTTGAGTCTAATTCCATACAAGAGCTACCCCACTTCACAGGCCCATGGGAAGCAAAGTCCACATGTATGAGAGCACCCACAGTCATGGTAAGGAACGACGACTCAGTCATACCAAGGAACACGGAGGTAGTAACGAACACCAAGGTGCAACGCGATCTCATTTTGCAAGAACTGCCTGAGGATAGACCAAATGGGCGGAAATATGCAGCCAGTCGAGTCGCTGAAGTTGCAAAACCTCGTTCTCAGGTAGGATCCCATAGGACAGTGCCAGAAATTCCCTTGGATAAGATAGGAGATATGTGTGAAGGTGAAGAAGGGAACACCTATCTTCCCATCACCTACCAGGAGTACACCACCAAGGCAATTTTGGACTCAGGTGAAGGAGTTGCAATTGCCACCACTTCCCTATGGAAGCGTTGGGGCAAGCCAGCACTCAGGCCAACGAGAATGAAATTGCAGATGGCCGATGGTCATATTGAGAGACCCTTAGGATTGCTAGAAGGAATAACTCTCACCACTTGTGGTGTCGAGTTTGAGCATAGTTTTGCTATATGTGACTTCAGCAAAAATCATGCCTATGAGATGATTTTGGGAAGACCATTTATGCGACAGTTGCAAGTGGTACAGGATTGGGGAACCAACTCCTTGTATTTGCAACACTTGGGTGTTACGACCAAAGTCAATCTCAAGGATTATTCTCATAGAGATGTCCCTCCTATCCAATGGAATCCCATCCATAGAGCCAAAGATGATACAGAATCGGTGCATTCCATAGGGTCTGGATCCTCATGGATGCATGAAGACACCCACTTATGGATGTGCAAGGTAGCAGTAGAAGAAGAGAAGAGAGAGAAAGCCAGAGAGGTAGGTGCGAAAGAAACCCATAGATCAATCCAAGACCCAGCCTATGCACCTGTAGTTTTTCCAGACGAGGAATTTGAACCCCATGGCTGTGCAGAAATTTTAGCAACAATGGACGTAGCCATCAATGAAGAACAATGGACACCTCACTGTGATGAGGATGGCTATGACATTTCAGTCTTCTCCATAGAGCCAATCATGGGCGAGGCAGTTCTAGAAGAATTCGAACCTAGCCCTGATGCATTTGAGGATGCAAGTGACTCCGATCTAGAGTCAATCATTATGGACCCACCATTTGCATCCGATGAAGAATACTTCCATGAAGTAGAATTTCAATCCCAGAGGCATGGAGAGGTTACAAATGATGTAAGATTAACAACACATATGACCCCGAAGGAAGAAGGAAAGAAACGAAAGAAGAAAGAAGTCTCACCAGAGGAGGAAGAATCTTTGTTTGAGGTCCCAGAAAATTTTAAGAAGTATGAGATAGATGACAGGAGAGTCATGATAAGAATGCTTAAACGAGAGGCACAAGTAGGAGAGGCCTATGATAACAAAGAAACCACCAAGAAAATAGTCGTGGCCATAGAAGAAGGAGAGGAGAGATGCACGTATATAGGCCATGACCTGACAGAAGAAGAAGAGCACGAATTGATTGCCTTGCTAAGAGAATACAGAAATGTATTCGCTTGGAGTTACAAGGATTTGAAAGGGGTTGACCCGGACATATGCTCGCACACCATCCCCATGACTTCAGACGCCAAACCCTCTAAGCAAAAGCCTTATACATATAACAATAATTACGCTGTTAAGATCAAAGAAGAGATAGATAGACTGGTTGAAGCTGGATTTATCTATGAAATTGAGCACACTGAATGGGTATCCCCCATCGTAGTGGTGCCCAAGAAGAATGGCAAACTGCGAGTGTGCATTAACTTGAAAAAGGTTAATGCCGCCACAATTCGAGATAACTATCCGCTTCCCATCACAGAACATCTCTTAGAAAGAGTGGCAGGCAAGGAAGTGTACAGCTTCCTTGATGGATTTTCGGGTTACAATCAAGTAGCCATAGCTCCAGAGGATCAGCATAAGACAGCCTTTGCCACGGAATGGGGCATTTTTGCTTTTAGAGTAATGCCATTTGGGCTTACCAATGCACCAGCTACCTTCCAGAGGCTGATGTGCCATGTGTTTAAGGAGTTCCTAAGGAAGAGTTTAGAAGTCTATGTTGATGATCTCTGTGCTCATTCCAATGTTAGACAAACCCATATTCCTGAACTCAGACAAATCTTTGACAAATGTAGAGAATATCAAGTCTGCCTGAACCCAGAAAAGTGCGTTTTTATGGTCAGGCAAGGCAAGATTCTAGGACACATAGTGTCAAAGAATGGCATATCTACAGACGAAGAAAAAGTGAGAGCCATAGCAGAGCTACCTAGGCCAAAGAATGTCAAGGAAGTACAAGCTTTCATGGGGCATTGTGGGTATTACCGACGTTTCATCCACATGTATGCGGTCATCGCAAAGCCCATGTACGGACTCTTGACTAACTTTGAGTGGACTGATGAATGCGAGAATTCCTTCCAAGAGCTTAAACGAAGATTATGTTCAGCCCCAATCTTGACTACACCAGATTGGAATAAACCTTTTCATGTTCATGTGGATGCATCCAATTACGCTATTGGGTGTGTACTCGCACAACCTATTGGTGAAGGTAATTTGGATCTTCCAATTGCCTATGCCAGTAGACAATTGAATGCGGCTGAACGGAATTACACCACTACAGAGAGAGAAGGCTTAGGCATGGTTTATGCAGTTAAGAAATTCAGACACTATTTGCTTGCAAATAAGTTTAAATTTTTTACTGATCATCAGGCATTGCTGTACCTAGTAAACAAGCCATGCAATACAGGTAGATTAGTAAGATGGTTTCTCTTACTAATGGAATACGACTTCGAGGTTGTGGTAAGGAAAGGTAGGACTCATTTGAGAGCTGATCATCTCTCTAGGCTCACATCCGGAGAAGCCCCACAAGGAGTGTCAGATGACCTTCCTGATGCTTACTTGTTTAATTTGGAAGTTGTACCGCAGTGGGCTAAGCCATTGGTACCAGTATTGACATACGGGCCTAACCATCCAGTGGTAAACACACGGAATAGAGAGGTTGTAAAAGCCCAAAAGTACCACATCATGGCACGAAGCATGTACAAGCACACAGATCAAGGGATCTTGGCTTGTTGCGTAGAAGAGGATGAGTGCGCTAAATGGTTGCAATTAGCACATGTAGGTGCGTTAGAGCAACACCATTCAAGGCAACGAACTTTACAGACTCTAAAGAGATTCGGAGTGCATTGGCCAACTATGGAAGCGGATGTCCAAAAGTTGTGCAAGGAATGCCCAATCTGTTGCACTAAACCACCAGTGGAACACGCCACCCTTTATCAAATATCCATTGTGCCAGATTGGAGCGAACCACTAGTATCATTCCTGAGGACAAACACATTCCCTCCAGACATGACTCTGGCTAGGAAAAGGAGTTTAGAACAAGAAGCCTTGGATTACTCACTCATTGGTGATAATCTATACAAACGCGGTAAGGATGGTTACCTGAGAATGTGTGTCCATGAGAGTGAATATCTTAAGATCTTGGAAACTGCTCACCAAGGTGTAGCAGGAGGACACTTTGGACCAGATCGGGTGATCAAGGCAATTCTATTTGCGGGTTTCTGGTGGCCTACCCTTCACATGGATGCACATACCTATGTGAAACGGTGTGATGTCTGTCAAAGGACTCAGTATCCTATACGCAAAGATGAGATGCCACTGAAACCTATGATGGGTGGACGTGCATTCTCTAAGTGGGGAATAGACTTCGTAGGTCCTATTAATCCCCCAGCTAAAGGTTCTCATGCGGAATACATCATTTTTGCAACAGATTATCTCACCAAGTGGGTAGAGGTAAAGGCTACGACCAAGAACGATGCTCAAACAACTGCCAAATTCTTGTTTGAGAATGTATTCACGAGATATGGACTACCTATAGAGCTTGTAAGTGATAGAGGCACTCATTTCTTGAACGAAGTGATTGAAAATCTACTCCAAGAATTCTTGGTAATACACAAGAAGTTTGCCCCTTATCACCCTCAAGCCAATGGACAAGCTGAGAGTACTAATAAGATCTTATGCAATGTACTGACGAAATTAGTGAACACTAAACGCTCTGATTGGGACAAACAGCTACACCATGCTGTTTGGGCATACCGAGTTGCCTATAAAACGGTACTCCAAGCCACCCCCTTTCAGATGGTATTCGGCCAAAATGTTGTGCTACCCTTGGACTTCCTGATTCCTACATTGAGAGTAGCACAAGAGCACGAATGGACAGGTCACGAGCTCTCCTCTAGGATCTTTGACCTTGAACGATTAGGGGAAACAAGGCTAAGAGCCGCTGCAGGAATATATGCAGCCAAGAAGAGACAGAAGGCATATTTCGATGCCCATGTGAAGGATAAAGGCTTGAAAGCAGGAGATCTAGTCTTAGTCTATACACTAAAACAACACGCGAGGAAGCTAGAAAAGAGAGGCTACGGACCTATGATCATCAATAGGATCTCCACGAGTGGAGCAGTACAATTGGCCACATTAGAGGGTGATGTTCTCCCAAATTATATTAGCGGTTGCAGAGTCAAGTTGTATCAGGAACCCCTCACGGAGGAAATGCTCAGCCGACTCAACACTGCTAAGAAACGCAAAGAGGAAGAAAAGCGAGTTCGAGATGAAGCTCAAGCAGAAGCGTTAGAACGCATCAGAAGGATGAAATTACGTAGGCAAGGTAGAGAGAAGCCTAGGACAAATGACTATGCAGAGCAAGGATATCATATGGCAATGTGTGCAGTCGCAGGAACCAGCTCACATAGGATAACTGATCGACGTCCTTTCGTAACCCTAGAGATAGGACAAGGAAAGAGTGCAAGGACCGTAAGAGCCTTGATTGACTCAGGTGCAGCCACTAGTGCTGTTAGAGTGTCTTACTGTCAAGAGTTGCAGTTAACTGTCAATCCTGTGGAAGCATATCTCATAGGATTGGGAGGTGTGGAAACCCCTTGCATGGGCGAGGTGGAACTTCCCCTCTACATTCACGATGAGGCAATGACTGTTAAAGTACTAGTGTGCCAAGATGAGGATCTCACTGAACCTCTTGTCTTGGGTCAAGATTGGATCTATGACCAAGCAGTCAATTTAAACCTAAGAAGTGGACTTCTCCAGGTTTGGATCAATCATAGTCAAGTTACAGTAGAATTAGACAATGGAGCACTCAAGGAACTAGGAAAGGCACAGACTCCTGGTCCTTCCAGGGGTACACATGAAGATGACCATGCTGTTCTTGTCCAAAACTATGTGTTGCAGAGGAATGATATTCGCAAAAAAGGAGTCAGGAATGCAACGGAACTCCCTTCTTTTCCAAAGGCCAGAAGGAGGCAGCAACCCAAGGTGGATAAAAGGCAGAAGAAGCAGAGTACTACCTATGTCCGAGATCAAAGGTACCTGCTCAGCAGAATGTCTCAGAAAATAAACCATGTGTGGGTGCGGAAAGGCGAACAACCGGTTGCACCACCGTCAACTGCACGGGCGAAGTTTCTTATTAATAACCAACAACATGACATTAATAAGAAGTCTTGCAGAAATTCTCCTGCTAATGTGAAATCTATTTGGGTGCCCAAGAAGTCGATGAAGGCTAGCCCACAATCAAGACAAATTTGGGTGCCTAAGGCTTGCTTGAGGGCACAAGTAGCTACGTCGAGGCCACAACCTAAACAGCATGACGCAGCTACGCATACTGCCAGTATTCACTCGTTCGCAACGCTCAAGAACACACCAAGACCCAAAAGCGTGCATGTAATCAATTGTAAATGGGTCCATAAAAAGCCTCATTTTCAAACCGCGACATCGAGAAAGCTCTCTAGAGTCTCTACGAAACCGAAAGCAAAGCCCATTCACTGCATTTGGCAGCCTAGGACCTGTAATAAACCCCCCGACCCCAATTTGTAAATTCATACCCACTTACTAACTGCATTAGTCTCCTAGGACAACCCAAGCACTAACTACACGCACTGTCTTCGTGCACTTACTAACCACTAACTCACCATCTACCTCATGTTAATGTTGTAACGGGGACAACAACGGATTTATTCTGTCCATTACGATGTTAACACTTGGTTCTATATTCTCACAGAACCAACCAGCAAACAGGGCCATGGCAGAAGCAGGTGCCAGTTCTCAAGCCGGATCTGGTGCCCAGATTGTGGACATAGAAACACTTCTCCTCGAGCCACGTCTCACCGCAAGGCCGCAAGAACTTCAAGCCGTGCATGTGCTCCCCATTCAGGATCCTCCTCAAGGGCACACTTCTCAAGTAGGTAAGCATGCGCATTGGTTCAGTGATGTTGCTGGACCACTGGGCGATGGAACCTATTTCTGGGAAGCAGAATTGGAATTTAATGGCAAATGGGGTCGATACCACTTTTTCACGCGCGAGTTTGAAAGCTATCAAAACGCCGAAGTCATGAGATCAGTTTGGATCAAAGCGGGTGTGGACAGTTATTTCAGGGCCCACTTACCAAAGCCGGATTTCTTACGATGTTCATATCTGATCAGTACCATCACGCCAAGCAGGGCCAAGGGAGGCGACAGCACCTTTGTGTTGCCATCACTGCTGCTGGGTCATGAGCTTAAAAGATTCAAGTTGACCCTCAATCTGGTAAGAGAAGCATTGGGTATGTATGGCATGCACATCCCAACAGAAAAGGAAACCATGGTTCCAGGTCGAATGAAACACAAAGATCTTAATAAGTTGAAGGATATGGTAGCGATGACACCTACCATTGCGCTTCACCTGCGGACCATCATGCAACATTTTGCTTTCCCCGCCCAGGAACGATTCACAATGCCCCCGAAGAAAATATGGTTCAGCTTGTATCTAGCAGAGACAGAAAGCCTTCCCATCAATGTGCCACACTGGATCATAGATCAGATCCACTTAGCCCATCAAAGGTGGAACAAGAAGCAGAAAAATGTGCTCCACGGGTGTTGTGCTCTGACCAGAATTATCTATAGATGCTTGGCTTATGACGTGCCTGTTTAGCGGGCACTCGTATGGTCCCGGGCCCAAGAATTCCAGAGAAGACTATCAGCTGCAGGTCCCCCATCAAAGAAGATGAAGGGGGGAGTCCAACTACCCTGCACTCAACCAAGGGGAGCCACCACTACACCAGAAATTACCCCTCCCCAGACACGACGCGTTAGGCCATTCACTATCCGGATACCAAGACCAAGTACAGAGGGACCCAATTTGGTGTTTCCACCCATTCCATCAGATTTGGAATTTCCACAGGGATTTACTCTTGAGGACCTCACGGATGAAAAAATTGCCAGGTTGATCTATGACTCTAATCTCGAAACTGAAGCAGAGCGAGCTCAGGAACCACAACCCCAAACAACAACATCGGCCCCCACCCAACCACAAGTTGTAGAAGTCGATGTAGATGAACAAGAGGCAGGAGGAGACGAAGAAGAAGCCGACGAAGAACAACATCAAGAATATGACGAACTCTCCGAGTTAGCAAGTGCCCCAGCGTATTCGGCACAAATAAAAAGACTGTATCGAACCATGAAGCTAGTGCAAGAACAACATAAAATGTCACTTGAAGCAGGCAAGAGACTCATGAACGACTTGCTAGCTGAGGAAGGTGTGGATGAGTTGTTCATTGAGTCCTTAAACCTTCATGCCGACGCAGTAGGATTGGATGAGGCCACACATGAGGCAATGGCCTACATTCACAGATTTGAGAAAAGAGTTCCCGTTCGTCCCAGGAGGTCCGGGAAACAAATTCACATCAATGTATCAGCACCAGGAGAGACAACGCAAGAAGAAGAACATCAGGAAGCACCACTGTCACCACCATCCCCACCTCGCACTACACAATTCACTCCACCACATGACACTAGCACTACCACGTCCACTACCACTACCATTGTCATGGGCATCCCACTCTCTCCGGGAATCCAATTCGGGGGAGTCACCATGCCCACTTTCACCACTCTGTTCACTGACGTCACATCCACTCCACCCACGATCCCCATCTACACGGTCACTCAAACAATTGACACGATGGAAACATCACCTGCCACAGCACCGCTCCCTCCCCCCATGCCACCTTCATCTCCCATACCCCCTCCACCCACATCTCCGCTTGCATCCACATCATTCACATCTCCCATTCCCGCCCCCATTCCCCCTGCATCTTCACCCCTCCCAGCATTATTTAATGTAAATAGCATATTTTTAGCATTAAATCAATGTGTATACCAGCTCCAGAATGAGTACAGAGCTCTGGACGACCGGTATCAACAACTGACAATGCACCATCAGAACTTACAAAGACAATTTCACATTCTACAAACAGAAAATGCAGAACTGAATCAACGCTACACAACGCTTGAGCAGGCTCACCAAACATTATTGGAGGCACCCCAACCATCGACAGAATCAGGTGTCAAACAACTAGAAGCTTTGCTCGAAGTATACCAAGCCGATAATCTCAGAGTCCGGCGTAACCTGGCACTCCTCAGAAAACACATGGCGGCCGCCCTTGAAGAGAACAGGAGACTGCAGCAGCAAAATGAAGCAAATCTAGAAGCAGCAATGGAAGGCTCTCCCCACGAAATTGATCCAGAGCAGTTTAAAGCCGTGCCCTCAGAAACAATGAAGACCATCTTGGAAAGCTATGCAGATCTATTAGAAGCGCATGATGACTTGGAAAGGGAACGTGATGAGCTGCGCAATCAGCTCCAAGAGCAACAGACAGCACCCAGGGTCACAGAAACGACCACGACTTCAGAGGAAGTCAAGACATTGAAAGAGCAGGTGGCCGAATTATAGGAAAGATTACTCACACACGAAAGGCAGCCCTCTCCAGTTGTCGAACCAGAACCCGAGGATTTGGTACCCATCGAGGTAGATGAGACATATGAGGAACCATACGTTCCTATGCCAATGCCAGGTGGTGAGCAAACCGCAGAAGGAATGGATACGCTAGAAATTGAAGTACCTGAGTGGCTCCAGACACTAGAGAAAACAGCATCAACTCATGAAGATCGAGTGGTTGTTCAAATCCAATCTATGGCAAAGATAGAGGACACTATTATTAAATCAGAATACTTCCGCAGCATGTCCCACCATAGATGGATCGGAACCAATGATGATCAATACGTGCCATATTGTATACTCCTGGCGGACTACAATGCAGAAATCCAACAAAGATGCGGCAAACCTCCAACGTTTGCTACACAATTTGGGCCAGATGACATCCCAGAGAGCGCTCAAAAAGGATCCATTCATCAACCCACCTGGAGGATCCGACTCCTCGAAACCTACCCGGAGATGGTTCGCACCTGGACGAATATGCCTCTTTTTATTAAATATAACCCTTGTTACGTTCCTGTTTTCCGCAGACGCACATGGCCAGAGTTTACCCTGGCAGTCAAGAATATCAAGGGCTGCGCCAAATGGTTAAACTACGTCTATCTAGCACCCCCTCAAGGACCTCCCACCGTCAATTACATGATTTCCACCATACGGCACTGGAGCATCCGATTAAGGAATACCCCTGATGTGATGGCCCAGATGTGCATGAAAATTTTTGAATTAATGCTTATCACATTCAGGACATTCAAGAACATCAAGGACCCACACTTCGCAAATGTCGGATTCCTTACAGGAAATCAGGATTTAGTTTATGACATGAGCACCACTCCTTCCATAGAGGTAGTATATGCTTGGCACGCCAGAATAAAATACCTCCCAGCCTGCTTTAAACAAACATTCGAGGAGATGTTCATAACAGGGTTCTGGGAATACCACTCAGAAATATTTGTACCCAAACCCTCACATCTCCTCCATTTATTTGCTGTGGAGCGAACCATTCACTCAGAACAATTACGGGTGCCACATCCAGATGTCCCAGGGCCAGTCAATTGGGATGCATTGCTGACAGATCTAGCAAGAGGACTCAGGTTAGAAGAACACCACCTCGCTGCCGATGTTGTCCAATATTACGTCCAAAAAGCAGCTAGACAAGGGTCTGTCAGGGGCGACAGACGCGAGAGTGGGGGGGGTGTTAAAAGTAGTCTTGGTACACCAGGACTTACAAGACGTGAAAGTCAAAGAAGGGAGTCAGAGCGAAGGGACAGCACAAGCAAACAGGGCAGTCAAAGAAGATCTGGCAAGTAGGCCAATATTTTTTTCAAGACACTAATGCAGATCAAAGAGATGGACATGCAGGGAGGAAGAGCAAGTAGGGAGCTCGAAGATATGTATGGCAGATCACGAGAAGAAATCCCTACAACAACAGTGATTTTTATCACTAACAATCATTGTAAATATCATTTCACATTTTTGTAGCTCCATTTTGTGCAAGCCAGGGAGTCCTTGAGCTTGAGGAGCCTTAGAAGTAGTTGCGTACCAATTTTCGTAATTTTTGGATCTCGTTTGAGCCCTCAAATAAGCCCTGGAACCTAATTTTTAACTAGGCCGGACACTAGGTCTGAACAGGGCCAAAGCTAGTCAAAAACTATAAAAGGAGCTAGAGAGCTCATTTTTGGGGTTAGATTGTAATTGAAACGAACTTGTAAGAGCATTCTGAAAGTAATCTAAGAACTCCATTGATTCTCTCTCTTTGTCTTGCCGTGTGTGCGCGTGTGTGTGTATGTGTGTGCATGCTTGTGTGCTTCTCACTCACGCACTTGTGCCGCCACTTGCTCGAGGTCTTCATACCATCCTCAGGTCTTCCCGGATTGACATTAAAGGAGGTGCTACTCATCACTGAGCTACACTCTTCATTCAAAATTTGGATCTCTGCTTTCCTTTGGCTACGTGATTTGCAATGCCTCTCTCTCTATTAACAATTATGGAAGTTATGATAGTTATGGTAGTTGTATTGTGATAGTTGTGACAATGCTAAGCTTTGGCAGTTGTATTGAATTCAAACAATTAGCTCCTCTCCCCTGCCCCTTTCTCCCCTCACCCCCACCTGCCCTTCCTCCCCCCCCCCCCCCCCCCCCCCACCCCTCACCCAAACCTCTACCTACTTGCCCCCAACCCCCCATAAAAAAAAAGAAAAACTTATCGTATCTAATTTTATCATATGCTCTATCTATATATTTTTTATTTTTTCATAGCTCAAATCATCATGCCTCTAGATTTGCTTCAGATGGCTGTTTTTTCCAATTCTGGCATCAAGTTCATGCGTTTCAATATGTTGGAGTTCATTTTCATCATTATTTTACCCCAATTCCCAACATCTTTCCTTCTGTTGGTCAAAACCTCTCTCTTTTGTCCACTTTGTACATGTGTTTTTCACTTGCGCATCATACATGTTCTATTTGCTCTCCTATTCTTCACATGTTTCACGTTTTTCACATGGGCCCCGATTAGCTATCATCATCTATTTTGGCTACTTGGCTTGGCTAGCTCTCACTTTTTGACAAAGTACATTTCTTGAAGTTCTTTTGTAGAGGCCCCCTTCTCTTCGCGCTAGCAAAATTGCTTAGTGTTCCTTTAGAGATTACATGAACAAACTTGTGTTGGAGTGGCACATCACTTGCTCTTGATTTTGCCTTTTTCTCTCCAAGACGAAGAGCTCATTATGTGGTGGGCAACTATTGAGCCTATTGTGGTGCTTAATTGGCAAAGAGGTGCAAAGTGATGCACATGTGGCCAATGAGTTGTTAGATAGTGGGTGTGTAGGTAGGGCACATGTGTATGCTCACAATTGTCTTGCACTTTAATTTAATTATAGGTTCCAAAGCATCCGTTGGAAGGTTTTAAAGGGTTCTAAAGATTTGGAAGGTTCAGATCAACCCTCCTGTATGTGTACATTTTGGACAATTCAAGAACAAAGGTGCAAATTTACCAAAAGGGAAAAAGAACTTATGCGGCCCCCATTAAAATGTTATCAAAGTACTATCTTAAGATCACACATGATAAAACAAAATATTTGAAGTGCATGTAAGAAGATCTTGGTGAGAAGATCTAGAAGCCAAGTAGTAAAAACGCATTATATAAGATACAAGACTTGGGAAATTTTTGCACTAAGAAGTGGGAAAGTGGGCTACACAACCAAGGCTAAGATTACTAAGAAAGACATGAGAATTCAAGTGAGAAAAGAGAGAGCACATGTTATTTTTAGCATCCATGTGAAAGGTCGAATGGCCATCGGGCACTTTTGTAGATATTGTGTAATAAAACATATAGTGGTCTGGTCATCCACAAACTTGACGTTTGACCATATTTGTAAAACCTAGGAAATCTGTGCACGTGCCCTATATGTAATGTGTGGTTTCTATGTGTAGCATCTGAAGCTTAGTTGTGTAGTGTGAGGGTATCATTATGAGGCTCACGTGAAGGAGAAATCTCTTGACACCAAGATACACTCTTGTGGTGTTTGATGAGGGGGAAAGATTAAGGTTCACATTATTGTGAACACGTTTTGGGCCCTCAAAGCTTCATTCTTTTCTCTCAAAGCCTATTTTGAAGCTTTCGTTGGGTGATAATTCATGCATCATTTTCTTCACAAATTCTCAAGAACATCAAGAAAAGTGTTCTTTATATTGTATTGACAGTGAATATTCAGCTTTGGAGCTATGTTCTCAGTCACACTAGTAATTTATAGGTTTTTTGAAAGGTTTTTAGTTGTGGTCAGAGTATCCACCACAAGTTTATGTAGATTTTTAGGCCTAAAGAGTAGAGTCGACAAACACTTGCAAGAAGAAAAGTGTTCTTTATATTGTTCTGGCAATGAATATTCAGCTTTGGAGCTATGTTCTCAATCACACTAGTAATTTATATGTTTCTTGAAAGGTTTTCAATTGTGGTCAGAGTAGCCACCACACGTTTATGTAGGTTTTTTGGCCTAAATAAGAGAGTCGACAAACACTTGCAAGTGTTGTTGTTGAGGATAAAGGAGTAATGGTTAATGTCCTTCAAGTTGAAAAGGAGAAACACCAAGATGGACCACCAAGAACATAATGGAAACTATGAAGAAACCTCACAAAAATTGTTTATAAACACTTCAATAGTACAAATTCTACATCAACTCCATAGAAATGAATGTCGAATGAGTGCATTATCATAAGGGCTCGAGAAAGAGGATGGGAGGGTTGGAAAATGGGGTTGAGAGGATGAAAGTTGAGGAAGAAGGATAGGAGGATGGGAAAATGGGCAACTTGAGACCCAAAGAGCATAAAAATGATGGTTAAAGAGGTTCTCCCAATCATTCAAGACCAACGCCACCAAACTCAAGCACCACCAAGGTGGTACGGAATGTCATATATATATATATATATATATATATATATATATATATATATATATATATATATATATATATATATATATATATATATATATATATATATATATATATATATATATATATATATATATATATATATATATATATATGTGTGTGTGTGTGTGTGTGTGTGTCTGTGTGTGTGTGTGTGTGTGTGTGTGTAATTTCATCGCCTCATGATTAGATTGAGGGATTTGAGATTCCCTAGCATACATCATGTGTAAGTCTATCTCATCTCTCATATTTGTCTATTCAGAACGTTCCATACGTGTTTGGATCGCATTCCAATCCAACCGTGAGCACCACAATCATTAAAATCTCCAAAATCACTCTCAAGATAATGACCAAGACCTCCATCTAGTGCTCTAATACCATGTAGAAAGTACACATGTAGAAGCAAAATGAAATGAAAAATGTATTCACGAAATGAAAGAATGTGAGACTCAAAGTGAGTAGACCATGAAATGGGAAATGTCACATGCATTAGAGTGAGTTTTCCAAGAGCATGAAGTAGGCTCTCTGAGCTTATAACCAAGTACAAAGTGTGGGAGAGGCCTCTTTATATAGAGTTGGATGAGACTCTCCAAAGTACATCATATGTGGGATAATTCACCTTCAAGGAGAATGATTACAAGGTAGAAGCAAAGGGAAAGGTACCCAGGTACAAGTAGATACAACTAAGTAAATATGAAACCACACTAGTAAATCTATAGATTTCTTGAAAGGTTTTTAGTTGTGGTGGGAGCAGCCATTGCAAGTTTATGTGGGCTTTTGAGCCTAAAAAACAGAGTTGACAGACACTTGCAGGTGTTGTTGGATAGTGTTTGGGCTATGAATTCCAAATTTTAGTGCCATTTTATTGCATATATTGAGCACATACACACTATGTATGCTTCTATGGATACCACTTATATACATCCATGTGATCATTGATATAACGATTACGTTTTTGCATAAAGTCTTTGATGTTGATAAAGAGGGTCGTGGTGAGGTTTTCTTAACTAGGAGACACCCAAATGTTGAGCTCTCTTCCGTGATGTAGGTGGAAGACTTACCTAGCCTCGCCATAGGAGGTGTATGCTAGTTGTTCATAGATGCTTGATATGTTAGATATGCTCAATACTCCACCCTCATGTGACCACAAATGATCCATGGTGCTCTAAGTTGTAAGGCCCCCATTATGAGGAGAAGCCATTATGAGAGCCCGGACATTTGTGGAACCCTAACTTCCAAGTTAGACTATGTGTGACCGTTGATGGTTGTAGATGATCTTTGTGAGCCTAGCGGTTAGGTTAGGTAGGGCATAAACTTCCATGCCATTCGGTTGCCATTTAAGGTGAAAATAAAGGCCATGTGGCATCGTGTTGTTTCCCCATAGAATCTTAATGGGGGGAGTGCAGAGAGGGGCTTGCCCCCTTCTACGAGGTCCGAGGGGGCCTATCCCCCCAGTCTAGAGGGCCGAGATGGTAGGACTTCTGTTCGTGGAGATATTGTCAGATCATATATTTTACCGACTATTTCGTATCTCCCGACTACATTTATCTATACCGAACCGCCTTTTAAAATCTATATAAGCACGGCCCAGGTTGAGCTTTACATAGCATTGCGCACTAGTAAGCCCTTCATCTAGAGTATATCTAGATCGCCATCTAAGCTCCACATTGGGAGCGCACGGGTGCACAGCACCATCATTGTAGCTACATTACGCTCGACAATCTGAGAATTTGAGTTCTCTATCTCTTAGTCTGCGTCTATCTTTGTCTTCGTTTTTCTTTCAACTCTGTCTATAGGTCTATTTCGATGTGTTGTTATCTTCTTACATGATAAGCCTAGTTGGCTTCTTTCAATTAACTTATTATATGTAGTGGAGTGAATGATTCACTATAAAGGTTTATGTGTCAATACTTGCAATTTTATGAGCTTTTAACACTAGTCATATGCTCATTTTGCAGAGGAGACTCTAGTAAAGTTGTCCATATTTTTTTATTTGCTATGGTCGATTTACTCTTTGATACACTTATTGGTGTGGGCATTTTTATTAATCCATTTTTTTGGGGAGTTTGTTGAATTTTTATACACTTATTAATCCATTTTTTTGGGGAGTCTGTTGAATTTTTACTAATCTCACACTTGGTCATCCTTTTCAAGCCTTATTGGTGTTTGAATCTTCTACATCCATTATCATTCCAATTGCTTCTCTATCTTCATGGCATCACAGATCTCAGGCATGTCTGGTGGATGGAGGTCTAGTGGCAATGTTTCCAGGAGGAGCTATAACTTGCAGGGCAAAGACTATTTTGAGATCCAAATATTTGATGGCACAAATGCTGCTCTATGGAAGAATCAGATTAAAGATGTGCTAATTCAGAGGAGACAATGGAAGCCAGTAAATGGAATCTCAAAGAAGCATGTTGACATAGATGAAGATCATTGGGATGAGTTGGATGAAATGGTTAGGTATACCATTGGATTAAACTTGGCAGATAATTATTTACTTTAGAAAATTGCACTGTGAAAGCGCAAAGGAGCTTTGGAAGAAGTTATGCAATACATATGAAAAAGAAATGACATCAAATATAGTGTACTTGATGAGAGAGTTATATGACCTTCGAATGAAGGACAAGGATAGTGTTGTTGCTCATCTAAATGCGTTTGATGTTATATTCTCTCAGTTAGAGACTCAAAGAATGGAGATGGACAATGAAATGAAAGTAGACTTGTTGCTATGCACCTTGCCATCATCATGGGATACGTTTTGCATGGCTATTAGCAATAGTGCACCTGGTGATAAACTGGTCTATGGTGACATATATGGAGCACTCTTGAGTGCGGAGATCCATAGACATTATATGGTTGGAACTAGAAATGCTAACTTTTGTAGCTATTCATTATATAAATCAACTAGTTAGAACATTCTATTAAATATGGCTGCCATTTTTTAGATTCCTTTCTCAATATGCTCATCAATGTGCTTATGTGTTTATGTTGTTTTTAGATATATCAAAATCGAGCCATTGAGAAGGAGGGCATAAATAATCATTTGATTACAATTTTTAAAGCATGACACATGTTTTTGTTCTTGCAGAAAATAATTAACTACTTTTGGAAATATATAAAAAGTTATATATGTGTTGTTGGTCTTCCAATAATCACTCTAAAACCTTTTCAAGGACATTTGCCCCTTTCTTAGAAGGTAATGGGAAGTCGATTATAAGGTCTCTCGGGGGCAAGAATTATGTGTACTTAGATTTCTAATCGGTTTCAATTAGTATGACATTGACCTCATAACAAGTGTTGCAAGAAAGTTACAATGAGTAAGTGGTATTTCATTTCTTCTATCATAATTCATGTAATTTTACATGCTCATTTACATTTCCTTTATTCTTTTAGGCCATCCCAACACTGAATCAAGTTATTAAGGAATCTTTTCAAACATTTAAATTGTGACTATATTGTGAATGTTTATATAATCCAATTTCTAAAGTGGGAAGCTTGTAGCAAGGACTTTGGAATATCAACATTGTAGTCATTCTTATAAATGAATCAAAAGAACACAATTGTTCAAGTCAAATCTTTATGGCATAGTAAACTATGTGTTGCATTGCATTGGTCACTATGTTGAGGAATTTCAAAGGTAGAAGTAAAACAATGCCCTCTTATAGGCCAAAAATTCTATTACCATTTTGTGAAGGAAGAAAACTATACGTGGGACCTTTTTTTGTATGTTTTGGTGCCATATTCTCTTGATTATATAAGGAACAACAAAGGCCAAAATTGTGAATATCTATTGTCACCAAAAATTCTAGAGGAAAATCGCTCTTACATAAAACTTCTTGGAAGATAATAAAAAAACATTAGACCATTAGACCTTTGTTGAGCAAATGTACTTCCTTTTATAGATGAAACCAAGAGAACATAACTACTCTATCTAGAACAAAGAATTAACTTCATCCTCTTACCATTCTTGAAATTTGAATGGACTTATTACTACATATGATTTGAATAAGCCCACGAAAACAAAAACCAATGACCATACACAAGTAGCTATCCAAGAAGCCTCAACCTCAACAAGAGAAGGAAATCACCCATACTAGGTGGTCTCGAAGAGATGTCCCATTCCTCTTCCAAATCACATAGTCACTTCTTCACACATTACTGATCCAAAGCAATCACTCACCATTAGGGACTATGCACCAAGTCTAAAAGCAATGTTTTTTGAGTCTTCATGATCCACATGCACCTCATGCTTTTATAATTCATGCATATATTTGGACAATGCATAATTACAGTTATATATATATGCACATATATGTTATTTTATTTTCCTCAAACTAGCGTTGCCTATCAAGAACTTCAAGCAAAATGATACAAGAACCCAGCCATAAAAAACTGATTTATCAAAGTGGCAAACACCTCTTTGTACAATAACCATGTGCTTCAAGCACAAACCTATCTTTTTGCACCATATAACATCATTTGCACTTAAAGTATGCATGGGCCATGTTAGATGGCCTTGCACAAGACACAGTTGTTGATATACCATGCACAAGAGCGCCTCTTTGCTACAAGAGAAGTGGCATCATGCTCTTCATCTGGACATATTTGCCCACTTTAAGTACACACTCTTAGTAAAGCTAATTATTTTCTTCTTCAGAAGGGTCCACTCTTTGAATAGCTTAGCAATCCTCTTTAATGTGTATTTGGTGATGTTGAGGTTTCTTGTATCTACTTCTCAAAACCATTTATATGAACATAGTTCATGGTTATTTCCATAAGATATCAAGCAACGCAACTCACGAGATGCACATTATGATTGTGTCAATTCATATCAAGCAACACAAATCTTGAGCTGCACATTACGACTATGTCAATTCATTATAAGCTTATCATAAATTTTACTTCTACTCTTATTCCGCCAACCATTCTTTTCTATGATCTTGCTCCTTCCATATTGTTTTCCACGGACAAAAGGATGCAATCAAAGAATCTTGATATGTAGTACTAGATGACTTATCGAGTTTTGAACTAAGGGAGGTATGGAGAAGTGAAGGGTTGTATCACTAGCAAACAAGCTTTTTCCTTTTGCAAAACAAATACCATGACGAAAAACAACAAGAATAAATATGTCCTTCAGGAATCCTTTCTACTAATATGTTTACAAAGTCTTCCTTGTGGGCTAAAATGTCATTATAGCCTTAAGCTACCATATGTACTCAATGATGGCCTCTAGTGATCTATTACATCTATGCATTCATCCTTCCAAATAAGCTTCACAACATCTTACTTTTCATTACTAAGCAACACCCTATCAATTGTGATCTACTTTCATGCTAATGTAGAACAAAGAACAATATCTTTCCTAAAAACTATCTTATTTGGGGGGGGGGGGGGGGGGGGGGGGGGGCTGGGGGCTGCTGGGGCGACTTACTGCTTTTCAAGCAACTAATGTCTTTCTTACTATCAAGCACTCTAAATGCATAAGCAAAGAGTTTTACAAAGTCAAGGATGATTAGGTTTTTTTAACATTTATATGAGCACGCGGCTGCTTTTGAGACCCTATTTTTTAAGAGAGCATATCGTCTTCCTTGGAAACAACCATGAAGTCCAAGACTTTTCTATGTGCTTGATACTTCTACATGGTCTGTTCACCAACGATATCCATTTGGGTTGTTGAAGTGTTTAATATCTTACAATTGTATTCTGATGGCTCCATCTTCGATTGACTTTGTACCTTTCAATAAACAAGGTAGCCACTCTCAATAAGCAAGCAGCATTTGCTTCTATTTTATAATTTATCATTCGAATAGTGAACTTCCTATAATTCATTATCACACTCCCTGCCTTTATACACACTCATTGTAAACATGTTAATTTACTTACTAGCAATATCAAATATGGTAAAACAGACGGGGTATGAAAAAGAAGGCACTTACTTTTCCCATATGAATCGGATCACACAGCGACTCCCATGCCTAGAGACAATTTGCAATCGACACTAAAATCTGCATTTGCAAAGGCAGTCAAGTTCTAAAATTCAGATTACATAAAAAGGATCACCACACTGGACATTAAGATTAATTTTCCCCGCCAGATAGTAGCTTCAGTTATCACCAGCATTCTGAACAAAATAAAGCAATGTCCACTCCACATGCCAAAGCCATTAAGCAGTTTTAGCTTTTAGAGTTTGAAGTTCATATTTCTCAAGATACATCATCATAGAAACAGGCATAAATTAGTTGGCCAAAATAATTCTTAGCATTTTCAACGAGGGCAGAAAATGTAGACATTTCAGCCCAAAGAAGCCTCCAACGTTGTTGCAGGAAAATTAACATCATACTGCAGCTATGCTGTACAAAAGTTATGTTTTGGGCATTGGCACAATATAAGTTGAATCCTTGCAAGTGTGGAGGCTATATCTGGCATCTTATTCAATCACTTCAGCTCTGCCCTATCTCAACAGTCAAGTGGAGAAGCATACTCCTTTTTAATCAGGCTTGGTTACATTGAGAAACACCACTTCTGGGACTCCTATACTGCTTTTGAGCTGTAATGGCATCAAACAAGACCAGTCTCCAACAAACATGAAATCTGCACTCAGTACTTTCCCCTCAATGAATAAGAGAGAAACCATTTCCCACAAAAGAGTTGCACACTAATAGCTCAGTTGATTCAACTCACTGATCCTTCATATCTCCACTTTGTTGAGGCCCTGCTGTTGCAACTTGCACCAATCCCAAACAATAGCAAGACATTGAGATGAGACACATGAAGCCGTTCATATCACAAATGATTTCTGGCCATTCCCTATAATCCCATCAAAGTCCAGTTGTATACTCGCATACATTGTACCGACATAAAGGGCACACCCTGCAAAAAAAATATAAAAACACACAATTATGAAAATATCCTGCATATTTAAAGTTACAGATCCAGAACATGCATGAAAGTATGTGTATGAATAAAATAAATAACTCAAAAGAAACCCACCTGTGTGATTCTTTCAGCCATTTATCCACACATGATCTGTGGAACCCATGGCAGCATGGTAAAACCCGAATGTGGTCTCCATCTTCGTACTCAGCTAGGCAGATGTAACACCTGTTTTACACATGATATTGTATAGCAGATGACTAGCTCAAAAACTCAATCAGTCGGTATCAGTTACTGACAAAAGAAAACTACATGCAAAAAATGGTAAATTCAATAACGTATATGAGAGAGAGAGAGAGAGAGAGGGGGGGGGGGGGGGGGGAAGGGATTTTTTTTTTTGGGGGAGGGAGATCAATTAAAATTGGGCAATCTTCCATTATGGACCTCTACTTGCAGGTCAAATAAATTTAAAAATGGTAGACTCTGGTAGTCAAAATCAGGTCAAACTGGTCAAAATTGTCAGAATTTGATCAAAAATATTTTGACATTCTTGAAGAGCTCAAAGAAAGCTATCTAACCATATATAACACTCCATTATCCAACACAGACTCCAAAGTCAAAATTCAAACCCTAATTGCAGATCAAAAGTCAAAAATGCATTGAAAAGGTGTGCCTATTAAATATAGCAGTTTTAATCTAATGGTTAGTATACATGCCACATGAAATCGACAAAACACATTAAAAAAGCCAAAATAAGAGATTCGGCAACTCACTGCAGATTTTGCACCGGAATTTACAGAAAGCATACTTTTAGCTTTTTAAGGGTGCTTTAGAGTTTTTTTGAGGTGGCTGTATATCTACAGAAGACTTTGGGCACTTGTAACCATTACATAGTTTGAGCTCTAAGCCTACTCTTGCTTTGGAACACACTTGTATCTTCCAATTATTAGTGTGTTGAATATTTTACTCTCTCTCTCTCTCTCTCTCTCTCTCTCTCTCTCTCTCTCTCTCTCTCTCTCTCTCTCTCTCTCTCTCTCTCTCTCTCTCTATCTCTCTCTCTCTCTCTCTCTCTCTCTCTCTGTGTGCATTTATATTATTTTTATGATTTTTGGTCATTGATCATGTGTGAACATATCCAAATGACCTAAAAGTCACTTATCAATAAGACTTGATCCCAAATCTCTCATAACTTGATTGGGACTTCTTCAACTTTAGCTTCTCCATCTTCTTCTCCAAATTTCTATGCAAGTTTCTCTCTCTACTTTCTCTCTCCTCACACAGAAACCCACTCCCTTGGCGTTTGAAGCAATCGAGCACACCACCACGTAGCCCTCGGCAACCTATTTCAACTGTTATCGGAGCTTTGAGTTGTTCCATTGCAAGAAAGTATCTCCAGCTGCTTTTCTATTTCAGCCTATACTAAACTCAAGGCTTTTAAGTTTTTTTGCATTTGAGATAATTTCATCGCGAAAAACCTTCACTTTTCGCGTTAAAAGTGTTGTCTTTGGAGAATTACTTCAGCCCATAGCAAAGCTGAAGCAAATTTTGAGTTTTTCAGAGAGTTTCATCGCATAGAACCTCTTCCATTGTTCTTGTATTCTCACATGTCATTTACAACATCCACACTTCTGGTTTTTCATTTATAAGTCCTTTTGTTGCAGAAATTCTCTCTCATTTCAAGTCGGAGTACATGTATAAGGATTGTGGAACTGCATACATGCTGGAAACTCGTTACAGCAAGTCATTTCTCTAATTTTATAAGTCATATTGCTTCAAAAATTGAGGCTTTTGTGAAAACAACCACCCATTGACTCTTTTTTGCATCTTTATATGCCTTTTTATGGTTGAAAAACAACAAATTTGTTATTTTTTATACAACTACAACCTCCTGGATTTTTCTGAAATTTTCTACAAAAAATTTATTTTTGCAAGTTTTGAATAGTTTTGGGGCTTAATTTCTCAGCTATAGTCTTGTCAAGTGATTGCGCACATGATAGCATGTGAATTTTACCTTCTTTGGTGAAATTTTGAAGCTCTTTGTGTGCAAATGTGGCTTCTACCTCCTGGAATGTCAAAAATTTGTTTGAGATCAAAAGACTTGGAGGTAATGGCTTTGATTTGTGGAAAAAGAGAATGCTTGGCATCCTCTTTCTTAAAGATTGCGAAGGGGCTCTTGAGAAGTCAAGCTTGAAGATATGAAAGATGCAGCATGGACGAACCTAAACAAGAAGGCCATCACTTGTATCAAGATGGTTGTATCATATGAAATCTTAGTGGATATGAAAGGCCTTACAAGTGCTTTTGAAGTATGGGAGAAGCTCAAGGCCACCTATGAAAATACCATCCTTGTAAATCAAGTGTATCTTATGCATAAGCTAGTGTGTATGCAGTTTGATGAGTCAAAAATTGCCCTTGAGCACTTATCTTCTTTTACAGGTACTCTCTCACAATTGAAGGACTCCGGATTACTTGCATTTGATGATAAACTTAAGGCCACCTTCTTGTTGATGACCTTACCTGATTCATGGGAAACATTGATTGTTTCACTTTCGAATAGGCCCCCATCTTACTTTTGATGGTGTAAGAGGTTCTATTTTGAATAAGGAAATCAGGAGGAAACCTAGTGGAGAAGGCAGTTGTAACAACCTAAGGATTACGACCGCCACGTGCTAGAGATGATTCTTCTCCCAACCTTATGCCTGTATATATAGCTGCTCGAATCAACGAGGACCATAAATGTAACTAGAGTCAACAAGTGCATGTGCAAACTTCTCCACTCCTTTCATATCTTCCACTAGAGTCTACTAATGGCTCGAGTGATCTCGACCACCGCTTAAGTACCCTCCACTAGAGTTCACTAGTGGTTGGTGTACTCGCCACTCGAGTTAAGTCTCCCTGGACTCAAGTTAACTCACGTCAAATTGAGTTAAAAGGCTCTAGAGCTCCTTGCGAAAAACTCTCTCCCCATGCTCCCCATGGGGATTGAACCCAAGACCTCACCCTTCACAACCTTGAGACTTAACCACTAGGCTAAGTGGTCTACTTGTTTTAGAGAGCACATGGACTTATCCTTAAGTCTAGTCTCGAGATCTTTGGCCATACACATGAGTGATCAAACGGAGTCCGATTTCAGATTTGTCTGAACCGGTCGGACCTTTAGATCATAGACTTACTTTATTACATTCCTCCTCTTTGGGAAAGATTTTCATCCTCAAAAATAAAGCTATATATAATGACCATAAGCAATCCCCGAGCCTCATATTCTTAAACATGGAAGAACATGGTCATGTTCTAAAACTAGAAGAACATGTCTCATCTCTATGGTAGGACCCCTGCCCAAATGATTCAAAACACTGTCTGGCTTTGCACTTTGATAAACTCACCTAAGTACAAAATAGTGAATGAATTATAAGGGTGGATCTAAAATCATTCCTAGCCACTTCATTGTGTCTCGATGTGCGATTTGGGCACAAACATATGAAATGGATGGATTTTGATTACTAGTCCATTTTTTAGCATGACTAGTGCATGGACTTTAGTAACTAGGATGGGATTTGTATCCCAATCAAGACTTTGAGAACTATTGATTCACTTGAAATTTGTTTTGGAAACTTGAAGTTTGGTTGATCCAAACATCTGACTTGGATGTTTGTACATTAGTTAACTCCCAACCAACAGTTACTTGATTTCTTCACCCAACTTGAGGACTACTCGATCCTAATAGGCTTGAAAATCCTATGTAAACTGTAGGAGAAAGTTTTCCATTTACGTTGGATCAACCTTACTCTGATACCAATGTAACAACCTAAGGATTACGACTTCCACGTGCTAGAGAGATGATTCTCCTCCCAACCTTATGGCTGAATATATAGATGCTCGAATCAACGAGGACCACAAATATAACTAGAGTCCGCAAGTGCATGTGCAATCTCCTCCACTCCTTTCATATCTTCCACTAGAGTCTACTAGTGGTTGGAGTGATCTCGACCACCGCTTAAGTACCTTCCACTAGAGTCCACTAGTGGTTGGTGTACTCGCCACTTGAGTTAAGTCTCCCTGGACTCAAGTTAACTCATGTCAACTTGAGTATAAGGCTCTAGAGCTCCTTGGGCAAAACTCTCTCCCGATGCTCCCCATGGGGATTGAACCGTGGCTAGAGGAAGAGCAGAAAAGACAAACAGAAATGTAAAATGAAACAGGAGCAAAAGCAAAGGCAAGGCTGAAGTGACTTGTTACCAATGTGGTAGGAAAGGTCACAAGAAGCCTGATTGCAAATACTACATAGCTGAACTAGAAAGAAAGAAGAACATACTTGACAAGAAGAAAAACGACACTGAGAATGAAGCATATGACAATTCAATGGACAAGGACAAAGAGAAGGTCAATGTGGCCTCTCGTGTCGTAATTGAGAAGCTATCATATGTAGAAGATATTCTTTGTGCTACTTTGGAAACAGATCATGCTAAAGTTTATGATGCTTCTATTAATATTCATGCACTAGATATGCATATCACAAAGAGGGATCTGATTGATGCCTTGCTTACTGTGAATGATGCTTCACAAGCATGGATTGTGGATTTAGGTGCATTGTTCCATGTTACTCCTATTAAGGAGTGTTTTACTACCTTCTATGCAAGTAGCCATGGACATGTATATCTCAAAAATAACCATACTTGTTCTATTGAAGGTATTGGCACACTACACCTCACTATAGATGGCATTAATGAGCTGGTTTTGCATGATTTGAGGTATGTACCAAGCGTCAAGAAAAGTTTATTGTCTGTTGGGCAAATGGATATGCATGGATAGAAAGGGACTCTTTATTGCTTGCATGGTAAAGCCTTATTTGGCAAGTTCATTGCTTTGGCTGAAATCCATTCACATATGGAATTATGGCATAAAGGGCTTGGCTACATGAGCCAAAAAGGACTTGATAAACTATGTTATGTGGACAAGTTTGATCTTAAAGGCCCAAAACTTGATTTTCATAATGCCAATATGGTAAGCAAGTAAAGAATTCCTACTACGTTGGTGTCTCTCATAAGTCTAACGTGCTTGATCTTGTTCGTTTTGATGTTTGTAGCATGCCCACCAAATCTATGGGGGGTGCTCTTTACTTTGTTTCTTTTGTTGATGACTACTCTAAGAAGCTTTGGGTATATTTGTTAAAATCTAAACATGAAGCTTTTGCTTCATTTAAGAAATTTCATGCATTTATGACCACCCAAATAGGTAGAAAGCTGAAATGCTTACGTACAGATAATGGGGGTGAATTTACAAGTTCTAAACTCAATAGATTTTGTGAAAGTCTTAGTATTAAGAGGGAGAAAAGGGAGCTAACAGTCGCATACAGCCCTTCTTCCAACGATGTGGCTGAAAGGTATATCAGGACTTTATGTGAGAGGATGAGATGCATGCTGGCCACATCTAATCTCCCTAATGGATTTTGGGGAGAGGCTTTGAAAACTGCAGTTCATGTTTGTAATCGATCCCCTCATATGTCCTTAAAAGGTGGCATTCTGGAAAAGGTTTGGTCCCGCAAACAAGCTTCATATGACCACGTACGCATCTTTGGTTGTGATGCTTTTGTGTATATAAGGCCTCAGTTGAGAAGCATGTTAGATGCAAAGTCCATAAAAGGAATCTTCATGGTTTATGGAAATGAAGGTGAAATGGGCTACATGATTCGGCTATCTCAACTCAAGAAGGTAATACGCAGCCGGAATGTTGTATTTAATGAGGCAAAGCTTCTCAAAAATGATTGTGCCTCTAAAAACGACCATAAAAAGATAAAATTTCAGCATGCAACCCATGTGTTAAATCTGATATGAACCCTCGGGATGCACCACATTTGGCTGGAAATGCAAATGAGCCGGTGCCCAGATGACGTTGGACAGCAAAATGAGGGGGGATGGGCATATGCAGCCACCTATTCATGCTGGAAACAAAGCTGAAAATGATGTACAGCAGCCCGTTAACAATGAAGAAGTTGATGTACCTCCTGATGTAGATCCGTTGCCGAATAATATGGATCACTCGGTAAGAAGATCTACACGTCCTAGGAGGCCAATGAAAACATACAACCCCTCTGTACCTTACATTATGTTATCAGATGCGGGTGAGCCTCTCACTTATAAAGAGGCAAAGCTATGTGAGCACAAGAAGAAGTGGGAGTTAGCCATGCAAGAAGAGATAAAGGCCTTGCATGCAAATAATACTTGGGATTTGGTTGAGTTGCCCAAAGGTAGGAAGGCCATTCCCAACAAATCAAAACTGTTGATGGCAAACCCAAGTATAAGGCAAGGCTGGTTGCTAAGGGATATGCCCACAAAGATGGCATTGATTTCCAAGAGTTGTTCTCTCCTGTGGTTAAAATGACCACATTACATGTATTATTTGCTCTCACAGCTGCCTTGGATTTGGGGTTATTCCAAATGGATGTTAAAACAGTCTTTTTGCATGGTGATTTAGACAAAGAGCTGTACATGAAACAGCCAGAATGATATGCCATTCCTGGAAAAGCGCATCTGGCATGCAAGCTGAAAAGGAGCTTATACGGGGCTGAAACAGGCCCCCAAACAATGGTAAAAGAAGTTTGATGCATTTATGCTCAAACATGGGTTCAAAAGAAGCCATGCAAACCACTGTTTGTACACTAAAAAGGATGAAGATGGCAGCCCAATCATTCTTGTGCTGTATGTAGATGATATGCTGCTTGCTGGGAAGAAAAAGAGCACTCATCAAAAATATTAACTCCATATTAAGAAGTTGATCACGAGGGTCCTTAAGCTTTAGACTGCGAGATTGAACTGACTCACCAACTTTCATCCTTGTGTTGCTTAATTGTCTCCTTAAATGAGCTTTGATTGCAAGATTTTTGATTTCATGGAGATTCTCTTACTCCAACCAAGCTTGATGAGAGGTTCTACATAACCTGAGAAAAGATTATTTTCAAAGTGTAACATCTGAATGCTAACCACATACTAAAATAAATGCTTAATGTCACTATATATAATGTGTGTAATGATAAAAAACTGAATATAGGCTAAATAAAAGGTTCTAGGTATAAAATCTAGAGAGAATGTGCCTAAGAGGTAATGTGGAAGAGAATATGTGCAATTGGAAGTGAATGGACTGTTCAAAGCAGTCAAAACAACAAACCCTAATCTGAAATTAGGTCTTCTCTAATGATGAGAACACTAGTGAAGCTGAGTATGTATTGGGCATGAAGATAAAAAGCTTCTAATTGTTGATAATCTTGTTGTGATTGATTAGCACACTAAATCATAGTATTAATAATATTATTTATAAACACCTATTGTATTTATCACATGAAAAATACATTGAAAAGGTATTGCACAAGTTCCATATGCCTGATGGTAAAGCACTTAGTATGCCAATATTGGCACATGTCAAACTATACTAATGAAGCAACCAATTATAACAAAGGTGTTCCTTATGCATCCATATGCTAATTATGAGCCAGTTTATGGACAGTTCTAGCGAAACATATTTGAAGTAATGTTACGTTTCCAAATCCAAAGGACATCAAGGATAGGCGGTTGTAGTTAAATATCCCGCCAAGTATGGCATGTCTACCCCATAATTACCGGCACGGTTGATATATATATATATATATATATATATATATATATATATATATATATATATATATATATATATATATATATATATATATATATATATATATATATATATATATATATAGAGAGAGAGAGAGAGAGGGGGGGAGAGAGAGAGAGAGAGATATATATAGATATAGATACACACACACACATACACATACACTCTCTTAAAAGTTATATGCAATTTACTCTCTCTTTAAACTTTCACACACACACACACATATACACATACACACTCTTAAAAGTCTATGCAATTTACTCTCTCTTTAAACTTTCACACACACACACACACGTATTTATTTCTTCTAAACACATAGTACACGAACTGTCACACACACATGCTTCATGCACAGATTTGGACACTTATACATAACTTCATCATATAGATGTATGCACGAATTGTCACACACACATGCTTCATGCACAGATTTGGACACTTATACATAACTTCATCATATAGATGTATGCACATTCCTTCTTCATTAGTCCATACATCAAACAATGAGCGCACACATATGGTCATTTACTCAATCATACACTCATGAATTATAGTCTATGAGCTAAGGTGTTCAAGAATCAAGTAGACTCAAGTTGCCTCAAACACAAAATGCCAACACTGAGGAATCCGAAATCGCAAACTCAACAAATGGAAACACGGTCCAAAAATCGACCTAATGTTGGACAAAAAAGAAATCGGTCCGGAAACGCGTCTGCATTCGGAGACGGTCCGCAGAAACAGTGGAGCCATTTCCGGATGCCAAAAACTCCAAAAAAAATAATAATAAATAGGACCCATGGGCTCATGTGTCATCATTCCTCTTATGAGGCTCTTGGACTCTTGGCCCTTTATGGAGTCCTCCACACACCTCTATCGGGTGGGTGTGGTGGTATGGGACACCATGCCCTTAAGACGGCTTCAATCTCTTTTGGTTGTAGGCTCCCAAGCTTGGGAGTGGATCGATGTGGACCCTACGGCTCAGAGGTGAGTTTGATGTCCACCTTTCTATTGTTTGTGCAGATGGCTTGTGTCTTGACTTCTCTTGTAGGGAGGCTCTTGGAGGATCTAATATTGGTATCAACGAAGCTATCTAGCTCTCTATTCATATGGAGAAGACAAGGCAATGTGCATAAAACCATCCAAGCACATGGAGCAAGGGTGGCTCAGCTTGAGGGGCTTCTCACTCTCTTGCATGGGATTGTATGGGACTCTTCTAGCAAGAGGAAGGAGGAAGAAGGAGCACGAGGAACAGAAAGGTAAGTCCCTCTTTTCGTATTTTATCCATGTAGGTAGGTGGCTAGACGATTGGCTCTCTCCATCATCCTTTTGACAGAGCCATGGTTGGAGCCTCCTCTCCTGGAGGAGGTGAAAGGGGATGCCACATGGTTGCCAATACATACTTCATGCAATACATACATATTACATACTACATACATACACACACAATGTACATACATATCATACACATATTGCATACATATTACACACATAATGTAAATACATACTACTATCTACACACAATACATATTGCATACATACATGATATTACATACACATAGTGCACACATAATGTACATCCATACTACATACATATCCTACGTATATGACAAAAGAAACAATCTTGAATCCCAAATTCCATGTAACTTCTATATCTCATGATTGATTTAGAGTTTGTAGAAATTAATGCTTCCATTGCGTCCAAAATGTGCCAAAACCCAAGATCGAACCTCTATTTGCTGAATTCTGACACCCGGAGATCTTGTTTCCGGTTGATGACATCATCGATGATTTTATCAAGTCATAACCGCCATTCATGACATGCCCTTGAAAGCCTAAATAAGGAGTTGGCCACATACATACTCAATCCTTTGGATGCTAGTCTTGTGAGCTCAAGGAGTCACGATCTCCAAGTAAGTACATTCCAAGTTCCAACTCCAGTTCTTGTCTTGATCCTTGTTCTAGTCTTATCTACTCTAGTTCTTAGACATCCTGTCTTGTCCTCTAATAATCTTGTAGTACAAGATCTTGCCAAGTTATTTCTTGTATCCAATTCATCTCCCTAAAGGGAGTTCTTGTAATCCAGATATCTTGTTTCTTACCTACGATCCCGGGTTCTGGGATCTCGTGTATCATCTCTAGTCGAGTTATCCATACCTATCAGTCCCGAGTTGTGGGACTTCTTGTATCAACTACATATTCCTGTATTATTTTCCCTATGTGGGTGATCTTGTAATCGAAAGTGTAATTCCGAAATCTTGTCTAGTGTAGTCAGAAGGCACAATCTAGTGCCCCCCTCACATTTTGGCAAGACTCTCCACATCAAGACCATGTCAAGAATGATAAACTTCATATCCATACTCAGAAATATCCAGTTTACTTTGAATGGTGTACATAAAAAACTCCAAGATTTGGAAAGGACACAACAAGGTGATCGCTCAATTGTAGAATTTGCATCAGACTTCAGAAACTTCAGAACTCTATAAAGACCAAGAGCTATGAAGATTCAAGTTCTATAAGATCTCAGAGTCACATAAACGCTCCTTGTGGAACTCGTCGCTTGAGGGGGAGATAATTTCATGGACAAAGGAAACCATCCTCAACCCCAAATTCCATGTAACTTCTATATCTCATGATTGGTAACTAATGCTTCCATTGGCTCCGAAACGTACCAAAACCCAAGATTGACTATCTATTTGCTGAATTCTAACACTTGTGGGTCTTGTTTCCAATTGATGACATCATCGATGATTTTATCAACTCATAACCGCCATTCATGAACCACCCTTGAAAACCTATATAAGGAGGGGTTGGCCAGATACATACTCAATATTGTGGATGCAAGTCTTGGGAGCTCTAGGAGTCACGATCTCCAAGTAAGTACTTTCCAAGTTCGAGTTCCAGTTCTTGTCTTGATCCTTGTTCTAGTCTTGTCTAGTCTAGTTCTTGCATATTCTGTCTTAGCCTCTAGTAATCTCGTAGTACGAGATCTTGTCGAGTTATTTCTTGTATCCAGTTCATCACTTGAAGGGAGTTCTTGTAATCCAGATATCTTATTTCTTACCTACGATCCTAGGTTGTAGGATCTCGTGTATCATCTCTAGTCGAGTTATCCATACCTATCACTCCCGGGTTGTGGGACTTCTTGTATCAACTACATATTCCTGTATTATTTCCCCTATGTGGATGATCTTGTAATCGAAAGTGTAATTCCAAAATCTTGTCTAGTCTAGTCAGAGGCACAATCTAGTGCTCCCCTGACATTTTGGGAAGACTCTCCACATCAAGACCATGTCAAGAATGATGGACTCCATATCCATACTCAGACATATCAAGTTTACATTGAATGGTGTATATAAAAAACTCCATGATTTGGAAAGGAGGCCATGCCAAGGTGATCGCTCAATTGTAGAATTTGCATCAGACTTCATAAATTTATTTCAAGGATCCAGACATAAAAAAGACTATCTAGTTAATGAATCTCAAAGTGGTCTCAGAGATGAAATAAAGGATCAATTACTCTCTATGCCTCATGTAAATACTTTAGATGAAGCTATCAAGCAAGTAGTTCAATATGAGAATCAAGTATTCAACGACAACCAAGTTCAAGATGAAGATATGTTCAAGAATGAAGATGATCTCGCCTGAAGATGATCTCGCCCAAGTTTCTCAACCATTGATCCTTGAGAAGAGACGAAGTGCAACCATTGATGTGAAGAGCATACATGATGATGTCAAGAGACTCATATTAACCATGCCAAAGGTAAACACTTTCAATGAATTCATGAATCAAACAATTGAGTGTGATAATAGGTTGTTCGAGAGAAAGCAAGAGAAGAAGACCTCTACTCAAGATCGAGAATCCAAATTTATCTCGGTCCCTCAAAGATATATCTTGGAAGAAACTCAACCAAAACCCATGCAATTGGATAACATCAAGGTCAGGAGACTTACACTCAAAGAAAGAAAGCATTGAAAAGACAATGGATTATGCTTTTATTATAGAGATCATGGTCATATGGCATTCAAATGTCCTAAGAAGAAGAAACAAATTGAAATCAGGACTTCCACAATCACCATACCATATCAAAGGAATCATCATCAAAGTCAAAAGATGAATGCATCCCATCATGAGAATCAAGCAGTTGATTCTGCATCTAGATATACTACGTACCCTTTTCTGTTTCATCATGGATATCCACCATTATCGTGTTCCAATACCACATATCAAGAACTCTACAAAGACCAAGAGCTCTGAAGATTCAAGTTCTAGAAGATCTCAAAGTCACATAACCACTCCTCGTGGAACTTGTCACTTGAGGCACACGTGATGTCATGGACAAAGGAAACCATCCTGAACCTAGATTCCATGTAACTTCTATATCTCATGATTTGGTATAGAGTTTGTAGAAACTAATGCTTCCATTGCATTCAAAACATGCCAAAACCCAATATCAACCCTCTATTTGCTGAATTTTGATACCCGAAGGTCTTGTTTCCGGTTGATGGCGTCATCAATGATTTTATCAAGTCATAATCGCCATTCATGAACCACCCTTGAAAACCTATATAAGGACGGGTTGGCCACATACATACTGAGTACCGTGGATGCCAGTCTTGGGAGCTCAAGGAGTCACGATCTCCAAGTAAGTACTTTCCAAGTTCGAGTTCCAGTTCTTGTCTTGATCCTTGTTCTAGTCTTGTCTTATCTACTTCTTTGACATCCTATCTTGTCCTCTAGTAATCTCGTAGTACGAGATCTTGTCGAGTTATTTCTTATATCCGGTTTATCTCCCTGAAGGGAGTTCTTGTAGTCCAGATATCTTGTTTCTTACCCACGATCCTGGGTTGGGGGATCTCGTGTATCATCTCTAGTCGAGTTATCCATACCTATCAGTCCCGGGTTGGGGGATCTCGTGTATCATCTCTAGTCGAGTTATCCATACCTATCAGTCCCGGGTTGTGGGAATTCTTGTATCAACTATATATTCCTGCATTATTTCCCCTATCAAGGTGATCTTGAAATCGAAAGTGTAATTCTGAAATCTTGTCTAGTCTAGTCATAGAGCACAATTCAGTGCTCCCTTGACATTTTAGCAACAATCTCCACATCAAGACCATATCAAGAATGATGGACTCCATATCCATACTCAGAAATATCAAGTTTACTTTGAATGGTGTATATAGAAAACTCCAAGATTTGAAAACGAGGCAAGAACAAGGTGATTGCTGAGTTGTAGAATTTGCATCAGACTTTAGAAATTTATTTCAAGGATCCAGATATCAAGAAGACTATCTAGTTAATGAATTTCAAAGTGGTCTTAGAGATGAAATAAAGGATCAATTACTCTCTATGTCTAATGCAAATACTTTAGATTAGGCTATTAAGCAAGTAGTTCAACGTGAGAATCAAGTATTCAATGACAACCAAGTTCAAGATGAAGATATGTTCAAGAATGAAGATGATCTTGTCCAAGTTTCTCAACCATTCATCCTTGAGGAGAGACGAAGTGAAACCATTGATGTGAAGAACATACGTGATGATGTCAAGGAACTCCTATTAACCATGCCCAAGGTAAACACTTTGAATGAATTTATGAAACAAGCCATTGAGTGTGATAATAGGTTATTCGAGAGAAAGCAAGAGAAGAAAACTTCTACTCAAGATCGAGAATACAAATTTATCTCAATCCCTCAACAATATATCTTGGAAGAAACTCAACCAAAACCCATGCAATTGGATAACATCAAGGTTAGGAGACTTACACTCAAAAAGAAAGCATCCAAAAGACAATGGATTATGCTTTTATGATGGAGATCATGGTCATATGGTATTAAAACGTCCTAAGAAGAAGAAACAAATTGGAATTAGGACTTCCAAAATCATCATACCATATCAAAGGAATCATCATCAAAGTCAAAAGATGAATGCATCCTATCATGAGAATCAAGTAGTTGATTCTGCATCTAGATATACTAGGAACCCTTTTCTGTTTCATCATGGAGATCCACCATCATCGTGTTTAAGTACCACATATCAAGAACTCTACAAAGACCAAGAGCTATGAAGATTCAAGTTCTACAAGATCTCACAGTCACATAACCGCTCCTCATGGAACTCGTCGCTTAAGAGGGAGGTGATGTCATGGACAAAGGAAATCATCCTGAACCCAGATTCCATGTAACTTCTATATCTCATTATTGGTTTAGAGTTTGTAGAGACTAATGCTTCCATTGCGTCCGAATTTCGAAACATGCAAAAACCCACGATTGACTATCTCTTTGTTGAATTCTCATACTCGGAGGTTTTCTTTCTACTTGATGACATCATTGATGATTTATCAAGTCGTAACCACCATTCATGAGCCGCCCTTGAAAACCTATATAAGGAGAGGTTGGCCACGTACATACTCAGACTTGTGGATGCTAATCTTGGGAGCTCAAGGAGTCACGATCTCCAAGTAAGTACTTTCCAAGTTCAAGCTCTCGTTCTTGTCTTGATCCTTGCTCTAGTCTTGTCTACTCTAGTTCTTGGACATCATGTCTTGTCCTCTAGTAATCTCGTACTTCGAGATCTTGTCGAGTTATTTCTTGTGTCCAGTTCATCTCCCTGAAGGGAGTTCTTGTAATCCAGATATATTGTTTCTTACCTACGATCATGGGTTGTGGGATCTCGCATATCATCTCTAGTCGAGTTATCCATACATATCAGTCCTAGGTTATGGGACTTCTTGTATAACTACATATTCCTATATTATTTTTCCCACATGGGTGATCTTGTAATCGAAAGTGTAATTCCGAAATCTTGTATAGTCTAGTTAGAGGGCACAATCTAGTGCTCCCTACAACATACATATATAATACTACATATACAATGTATGACCACTAACATGTGTATATACTATAATTCATGCTAATGAATTATGAAGCATGTGCCATGAAGTGATTCATGACTCAAGTCAATGGTCATGATGCATCATGCACATTAGTTAACCAAGTGGCAAGGTCCAAAGCCAAGAGCTTCAACCTGAAATGGTGACTCGTGATGCTTTAGGGTAGAAGATGTTGAAAGGATGAAGCCAAGTTTCCAACAACACGAGACTCAGAAATGGCATTTTCGAGCCATGTCATTTCCCAGAAATGACTTGGCCAAAAAAATGAAGTTTCTGAACATTATGGATTGGGCAAGTGACAAAGATACAAGAAGAAGTACAAAGGGCTATTATTTTTATGTTGATGAATGCCTAATTTCTTGGCATTCTAAGAAACAAGTAGCTTTTGAATTTTTATAACCAATGGATTAAAAGATATAAATGAATCCTTTCATACCAAGCCCTTGGTGCTTGCTTCTTCCTTCAACTCATAGAGAGCTTTTATAAGTTTGGATATTAAATGTTTTTTATCTGATTCTTCAAAACCGTTTATTTGTTGAATACAAACATCTTTATGAAGATCAGTGTAAAGAAAAGCGGTTTGGATATCTGATTGGTATATTTTCCAACCAAAGACTGCAACAACAGGGAGCAATCTTGACTATGGTCATTCTAGAAATAGGAGCAAATGTTTCATCATAGTCAATACCTTTCTTTTGTGCATAACCTTTGATAACTAACCTTTCTTTATACTTGTCAATCGTACTATCGGGTTTTATTTTGATCTTCAAGATCCACATCAGATCAATCGCTTTCTTTGTTGGAGTTTGAGGTCTGTAGAAGCACGCAAACAACACAAGGAAGAAGAAGAAGCTTGGAGCACAACACAATATTGAATGTATTACCACTAGAATATACAAAGATAAGTGACCCATTAGGGTTATAGGCATATATAAAAGCCGAGGGGAAAAAACCTCCTAAAGAGGGAAAAAAGTGCCTCAATGGTCCCAATGTGTTCACACACATCAATACCTAAATATATCAACAAATCTCCCTTGGGAGTGATGCGTTGAACAACGAGCTTGCACTTATGTATAAGGAAGTGCAAAGCTATGTGGAATCAATCCACAAAAGGAAGTAAGCCCAAAGCTTTCCGGAAAGCTTTAAACTTCTCCCTAGGCAGAGCCACCACAAAAACAACATCAGGGCTAACCAAAATGTGTTTAGTCCGTGGATGATTCAAACATAGCCTTTGCTTTCAGAACTGTACCCAACAAAAATACATTTCATTGCTTTATTATCGAATTTCCTGCGTTGTTGTTCAGGCACTAATGCATATGCAAGAAAACCAAAGACACTAAGATGAGCAACTAATGACTTGCGATCATGCAAAGCCTCATATGGAGTGATAGACTCCAATGCTTTAGTGGGACTCCTGTTAAGTACATATGCTGCACACACAACAACCTCAAGCCAGAAACTATGTGGTAAAGCCAGACTCTTGACCATGCACCTCGCCATCTCCATGAGTGACATGCTCTTCCTTTCGGCAACTCCATTCTCTTGAGGTGTATACAGCATTGTACACTAATGTTTCATCCCACGTTCAGCTAGAAATGCATTAAAGTCAGAAGACATATATTCCCCCCGTCGATCAAAAAAGAGGGTGGCCATTTTACATATTGACAGATTTTTCAGCCAAAACCAAAAATTGTTTGAAGCACATTAACACTTCAGACTTTGCTTTCAGTGGATACATCCATGCATGACTGGAAAAATCATCAATGAAAATCACGAAGTAAAGGTAGTTCCCAAAAGAAGGTGTCCACATAGGACCACATACATCACTGTGAACAAGCTGCAATTTCTTAGTAGCTCGAACTGAACCATCTTTTGGGAAGAAGGAACGCTCCATTTTGCCCAAAATACAACCTTCACAAACATGTTTACCAAGTGCCTCAAGTTTGGGCAAAGAGGACACCATTTCAGATTTCTGCAAGTATAGCAAACTAGCAAAATTTAGATGGCCAAAGCGTGCATGCCAAAGCTTTGCTTCTAACATAGCATGAGAATCATGTACTGCACATACTGAATCATTCATAGATTTTTCATAGTCTATGAGCTTATGCACCCTAAAATGTCAGAAGCAATAATGACATCGCCATTTGATAGATCATGAACTGCACATTTGTCGTCAACAAATTTCACAACCAAGCCGATCTTGACTAATGTGGAACTAATAACAGATTTTTCTTGATCCCTAGCACAAATAAAGCATCCGACAATGTAAAAGAACTTCCATCAGCAGTAGTCAGAATGATCTTACCAACTCCCATGGCAGGATAAGAGGAGTTGTTGGCGCATGTGACAGTAGTCCATATAGAGGCAAGCTCAAGTCAAGTGAAGAAACTGCGCTGCAAGATAATATGTTTGGTTGCCCCACTATCAAAGTACCAAACATCTAAGTCTACTGCAGACATACACTACTCATGAGAAGATGGGACAAAATTGCAAACAGTAGTAAATGCCCATTCTTCATTCTGCACAAGATTAGCAGACTCTGTTTTCTGACTAGCAAGGAAAGCTTGATCTATAATGCGCGTAATGGACCTATTTTGTCTAGACTGATCTTCTTGCAATAGAACAAAGACTAACTCCTCAAATGTTAAGGCATTTCGATTGTCTTTCATCATCAAACAAAGAGTAGAAGCAAAACTCTGATATGAATCTGGAAGACCATTTAGAAGAGTCTCCACAAGTGAACTGTAAGGCAAGACTTCATCATAAGAAATCAATTGTTCATTCAAATCTTTGATCTTTGTCAAAAAATTGACCATGGAATCTCCTTCATTCATGTGCTCACTCTCCAACTGTTTTCGGAGGTAAGCAACACGAGCCTCATTCCTAGCCTAGTATAAAGTGGTAAGTGTATTCAAACATCCTTTGTTGTTTTGCAAGAGCGAATGTGAGGAATAATGGCATGTTTGATAGACAAGGCTATCAAAGCATGTGCCTGAGCACCTCTTCCATCCCAAGGAAGTTGCTCTGCAGTAGGTGCAACAGGAACCGAAGCACTAACAAGAACCTGAAGAACATCTTCATCTTCAACGCCATCTACATGAGCTCCAATAACTGTATTTACAGGTATAATACGAGGTTTTTTAACGCCCTGCACAATATTCCACATTCATTTTGCAACCACTACATGATGCATCATAAAAGCCCATAATGGGTAATTGGTACCATCCAACTTATCCTTAATAGCCAACGTACGGAATACATCACTGCCTTCCGCCATGGCCACTAATTAAAATACCTTGATGCAGAAAAATGATTGTATCTCAATTTTCAAAAAGTTAAACAGAACTACCCTGCCGAGTTTTGCTAAACCTGTACTAGACTTCGAGACGCTTATACTGGCAAACCAAAACCCGTATATATGGTTGGCACAAAAAGAGGAAATTGCCTGCACAAGCGCTGTGATAATGTGTTCGGACGCCCAAACGAGATGAGATCGCAATTTCGGCACCACAAAGCGAAGTTGTTTTGAACTCCTAATCACCCTGAGTATGCTCACCAAATTTCGTGCGATTCTCAGACTGTGATCAAAGAGGTGTCAACGATGCCCTAGATGAAGTGGAGGCGTGCTCTGATACCAATTGTTGGAGTTTGAGGTATGCAGAAGGACGAAAGCTTGAAGCAAAACACACAATACTGAATGTATTACCACTAGAATATACAAAGATAAGTGACCCGTTAGGGTTATAGGCGTATATACAAGCTCGGGGAAAAAAACCTCCTAAAGAGGGAAAAAAGTGCCCCAGCTGTCTTAGTGTGTTCACACACATCACTGCCTAAATATATCAACATTCTTGCCATTTGGTTATTCACAAAGCTTCCATGTTTGATTCTTATGAATAGAATCAATCTCCTCTTACATTGATTTCTTCCAAACAAAACTATGTAATGCATCTTTGACACTAGCACGTTCATTCTCAACTCCAGTAAATGCTAGAATGTTATAAATGTCGAAAACTTCTATATAATTTATCTGATCTACATGATCTTTCTCACTTCTTGTCCTTTCTTTGAATGCTTCAATGTCGTTTCTTACAATTTACAAGAACCACTTTTGAAGTTTCTTAAAAACTAGTATCCTCTCTCTTTCCTATGGGGTTCTTAAAGATCCTCCAATTTCATAAATTGATTCCTCTTCTATAGGTTGAGTAGGGATGCGACAAGGCATAGGTTGTAGTGTTGGAATCTAAAATTTGGCTTTTGTGGAGTTACAACTTTCTCTTTACCTTTACTTTATAAACTCGTGTTAGGGTCTCAGAAGGTTGTTCATCCCCACTTTTGGCTGAATATATTTTTCTTTATAGATACATAATATTTTTTTCCCAAATTTCTTTCAAAAAAGACATAATATTTTGCTTTATAAAATCTAGATTTTTTGCACCTTTGTCATAAATTTGAATTTTTGACAAAGGTGGAGTTACAACTTTCTCTTTACCTTTACTTTATAAACTCGTGTTAGGGTCTCAGAAGGTTGTTCATCCCCACTTTTGGCTGAATATATTTTTCTTTATAGATACATAATATTTTTTCCCAAATTTCTTTCAAAAAAGACATAATATTTTGCTTTATAAAATCTAGATTTTTTGCACCTTTGTCATAAATTTGAATTTCTGCTACATATGCACTCCATGAGAGTAGGGTTCTACTTGTTTCTGGTACATAGAATCTATAGCCTTTGCTTTCAATACCATAACCAACAAAAATGGCTTTGATAGTTCTCTCATCTAGCTTACTACGATCCTTCTTGCCAATATGAACATAAGATGGAGAACCAAAAACTTTGAAACAATTCACATTTGGCTTCTTACCATGATAGGTTTCATGAGGTATAATCATCTTTAAAGCTTTTCTCGAAGATTTGTTAAGAATGTGATTAGTTGTGTGAATAGCATTATACCATAACTTTAATGAAAGTTTCTTTGAAAACATCATACTACGTTCCATTTCAACAAGTATCCTATTCTTTCTCTTTGCAACACCATTATGTCCACGAATGTAAGCAATAGTGAGTTGATGAGAAATACTTTTATCTTCTAAAAATGACTTGAATTCATTAGACACACCTCTACCACTTCTCAAAATCGGAATTTCGAACTGATTTTCATTTCCAACCATAGATACAAACTTCTTGAAAGTAACAAAAACTTTTGACTTGGTCTTTAATCCAAATATCCAAGAATATTTAGAGTAATCATCAGTAAAAGTGACAAAATACCTATGTCCATAGATAGAGTCTTCTCTCATGGATCCATTAACATCTAAATGAAAAGTAGTTGAAGTGGAGGTTAGAGGATTAGTAAGGTTAAAGGATGTAGTAGAAGACTTGAAGTAGATGACTTACTTTCCTCTCGCTTTCTTGAGTCTTCTTCTCCTTTTTAGAAGTCTCCTTCTTCTTGTTGTTTCCATTGGACGATGACACTATAGCTTTGTCATTTTCTTCCATACTCTTCTATTGGTCTTCATCTTGAATAAATAAGAACTACAACTCTTCAGATGATATTTCTCTATCTCTTGTTGAGAAAGAAAAAGAACTAAGAAAAGAATGATATGTAGATGGAAGCGAATTGATAAGTGTGTTTTACCATTTTTTCATCATAAATGCTTACTCCAATATTTAGAAGTTGATCACAAACATCCTTAAGCTTCAAAATATGAGATTGTACTGACTCACCAGTTTTCGGGCATACGTGGGCTAATTACCTTCTTAGATGAGCCATCCTTGCATGATTTCTCCTGTGATAGAGATTCTCCAACTCCAACCAAGCCTAATAAGAGGTTATGCACGACTTGATTTGAGGAATGATATGACGCTTCATACCCATAGCAATAAATGAGAGTGCTTGAGCATATCTAGAATCCCATCTCAACTAGTCTTCTTATGATTGAATCTACTTCCCTTCGTCTCTGGATGATGAAACAATTTCTTCTTCTGCCTCTTTTGTTTGCTTGAGCATATCTAGAATCCCATCTCAACTAGTCTTCTTATGATTGAATCTACTTCCCTTCGTCTCTGGATGATGAAACAAGCTCAAATTGGGGAAGGAGCCTTCTTGGAAGAAGAGTCAACATCTTTTGTAGCTTGTCTTTGACTTGGATATTTGCCATTATAATATTCCATAACTCCTTGGAAACTAGGAAATTCATCATCATGAAACTCCACATTGGATAATTAGACATTCTATCAAGCTTATCTTCTTGTTCTAGTCTATCTCCACGATAACTATCTTGGGAACAAGTTATGTATATACACAAGATACATAAAGCTTTGATACCAAACGTTGGAAGTGAGGTAAGCCCAATAATAAACCATAGTTTTCCAAGATCTTTCAAACACTTGAACCTTAAGCGCACAAGAGGTGCTTAATAGCCCGATAGTCATAGGACTCTAAATACCTGTATGTTGGTTATTTGGAGAGAAAGATGGCTTGGAAGTATTCAACTACCATGGACTATTTTTAGGGCAAGGTGGGTACCGATCAGGATGAGATTCTATCGGTATCTGTGACTCATCCCTTTATGTATTGTACATTGAACCTCGCAAGCTAGCATCCTTGTATGATTGAAGCATGGGAACTTTGTCGATTGATATGCACATAGTGCCATCCTCATTGAGGCTGGTCACAAGGACCCTCTGTACAAGGTGTTCGTGGACATGCATGAGTGGCCCTGCAAGTTGATGCTTGGCTCATAATCCATGCATATGAAAGTTTAAATTTCATACCCTCTAGCAATCATTGATCAAAGAAGTCCATGCTCCTCTGGAAGAATCTCCACTGCAGGATTTGGACAAAATTCCAAGGCCTACAGGTTGACTCCCCTCAAAATTATACAAGAGATATCTCAAAAGAGAGGACAATAGGACAATATTCTGAACCTCTTCTTCTCCTTCTTTTGTAGTGCTCAGATTTGCAATAGGGTTCGATGCATCCTACAATAAAGAAAGAAGATCTCTTGGCAATAAGCTTTACTGGGTATGGTAATGAGCTGTTCGGTTCCACTAAGGAACACTTTCATAAGGGAAGCTCTCTAGAAAATTTGGAGAACTAGATGCTTAATCAATTTGGAGAGTGCCCCTAAAAATTACTTTGTAGATAGATCCTTGTCCTTGCTAGGCAAAATAATTAAGAGCTACAAAAGGTACCAAACTTTCCACTACTTGATGATCCTTTGTGTTTCACGGTGAAAAAGAGAAAAAGAAGATGGATACCTCATCAAGGTGATGAGGGATGCATAGACATGCTTTGTAAGACTTTGTTATTCTCCCTTCTTCATTGTACATTTCTTTCATCAATCAATTTGAAGAATTTCTTGTAATTATTATGAAATTATTGAAAAAATATATAAATTTAAAAAAATAAATTTAAAAGAAACACAAGTTTCAATTAAAAAGAGATCAGCACCCAACTAATGTGCAAGTTGCAACAATATAACAATCAGATACAATCAGTTACCAAAGTAATATGCACATGAAAGAATGTACGTGAAAAATCATCTTTATCAAGATGTACATACTGTTGATGAAATCACTTACTCTGCATACTGGTCAACTGAAGAGTTGAATGTGCTAGACTTCTTATGAACCCTAATAGCAAATGATTCAACAACTGCTTCTGGTGCAGGTGAAGCAGCCACTGAGAGTACTGTCGATCCTGAAAGAGAAGCAGACTGGCGATGGATTTCATCTAATACCTGAGACAATCAAAACAAATAATAAGATATCAGAGAATGCAGCAGATCAAGTAAGAAAAAGTCATAAAATATTCCAATTCAATGCCTGACTTATGATAATCGATGTATTCACCTCGAATAAAGCTTCTGCAAGCATGACAATCCTTGAAATGCTTGCTCTCGTGCTGGATTCTTCAGTCACAAATGCTTCACAAGAACAGTGTCCATTTGGATGTCGGCCAAATGCACAATGCCTTGATTGACGAGAACCTTCCTCTATTGAATCATTAAGCTGCTGAAGACCCCACAACTGTACAAAAATGTGAGAATTATCATACCAAGTTAATTTGTCTGAGTGTCATGTCAATAAGGGATGGTAAAGTCCCATTCTCACCTGTGGCCTCGTTCTCCAAGCTCTTCCCCTCATATTTGAGCCTGTGCTGGATAAAGAATGTATTTCATGAGGAAGGTCATCATTATCCTCAACATTATTTGAATCAAAGATATGCCATCCACCATTTAGATTCCTTGGAGCGTCAGCTTCACTTGCTACAACAGGTGAGGGAAAAAACCTTCTCCTACGTGAAGAGACACTTGTCAAGGCCTCCCACAGCCCCCTTCCATGATTTCTCCTTGCTTCTCTTCCAGAACATTCTCCCCTTGATACACTTGTAGAAGTATTAATTAGTTCAGAATGGACATCAAAGGCCTCAACATGAGGACCCTGAAGACTTTCAGAGGTTGCTGTGCTGTATGCAACTTGTGAGGAAGATGCACCCACCTCTGTATTAGCATTGTTTTCAGAATAAGCAAGATGCCCAAGTTCCACACTGTTCATGTGAATGACTTGTTCAGTAGTAAACGCAGGCAAACCCCTCATCTGGGAAATACCTCCATGTTCAATAGCTGCACCCATGCCATCAGCTTCCGATCTCAAGTAATCTGATGACAAATCGGCACGGATGACATCAGTTGTCGAAGAAGAATCATTGGCAGAAGTGTGTGTTGCAAACGAACTCTGAGGTCTCCAATTACGACTTAGATGCCTGTGTGTTGTATCACAGAAAAGATCCCTGTGCCCAAGAGGAGGGGAGCTTGCATTATTGACAAGTCTCGGACCATAGCCAAGGCGAGTAGTATTCTCCACTTCGGTACTTTCATTGAAATCGAGACAGGAACCTGCTGACAAACTGCCACTGCTCTGCACAGCCGATGGCTTCGCATCAAGAGCCTCCACAGAACTCTGCCACGCACATGAACCAAGGTGTTCGCCGTTTACAGCAGATTTTTCCAACATAGAAAGGGAAGCCCTCCAGTCTCCAGAAGCGCTTCTACTATCTTGCATACGGTTCTACATGAATTGAAAATTCCGTGTATAAGAATCTACACATCGATTCAACATTCCTTGCCGAATATATTGCCACGTGCAAGGCTGGTCAATTTTTTTTGAAATATCAGGCCAGAAAGTTGTCCATGCAAGAACGTAATGTGCATACCAAAGATGCACTGCACTTAAAAGGATAAATTTATTGATCGCAAAAATTGACGATCAGGCAAAATGATTCTGGAAAGGAAAGAAAAGCTGAAATGGTTCCATCTTTCCTCACTTATTAAATAATCGCGGAAAAAACATATGGATAAGGCTACGTGGAAAAGCACATGGATAACATCCTATACATAAAATCATGAATCTCGCCAGGTGGTATTCCCTGATGCATAATCGGAGCCCCTCAGCCAGGACATAAGGACGTCAAAGGAAAAACGACGTCACAATTATCTCCCCCTCTCCGAAAAATGCATGCGCGCACACGCAGACATTATAGCATAAAGGAATGGCTTTTACGAGCAAATGAGGCGTCAAGGGGACAGGGATCAGAGCTAAACAGACAAAACATATCGATGAATAAGAGTCTGAATAGATGAACTGAAACTTTCACCTGCACGAGACGTCACCAAAAGAAATAAAAAACAAGCCACTCACATCCATCCTCCAAAAAGGAGAGGCACCGCAGCTCATGGACTCAAGAAAATGGACCATCAAACTCCTCACATTCTTTTTGCACCGTTTTGAGCTTTCTGCAGGATCCAATTCTGATGCAGAAGGCCTGCTGCTGTTAGATCCCATGGGGAATTATGGAAAGTAAAAACGAAGGGAAAGATTCCGTGGTTATATAATATGGTTTAGAGAGTGTCTGTGTACGCCATGCCGGACAGACTGCGAAAGATGGGGTGTGCAGCTCGCGAACTGCGAACCGTGAATCGTCAAAACTTTGCTTCTCAGCTTTTTGGCTGCCGGCTCTTTTCTGTAAGTGGAACTCATGAATGACTCTGCCGCTCTTTCAATGTTCAAGCTACAATCGAAAGTGTCGACACTGTAAATTCAAATGAGCAGGAACAGGGTCGAGAGTCGAGTGTTAATCCTCAAATAATATTTTTGAATGGTAAATATTTTTCTCCCAAATAAAACGTTTTAAATTAAAAAGGAGAACATTACAATAGAGTTAGAGAGAACACAAAGGAGTTTGATGATCCTTTCATTTTCTTCATGCGATACCCATTAACTCTTCAATTTGTTATTTTTCTAAGACAAAACAAAGACCTTTTCCTCCTGTTTATTATCTAAGACAAAACAAAACAAAGACCTTATTGGAGTTATAGGTCTTTCGAATCACACGAACAACACAAGGAAGAAGAAGAAGCTTGGAACATAACATAGTACAGAATGTATTACAAAGTGAATGTACAAAAAGTGACCCATTACAGTCACAAGCATATATGCGGGACAAGGAAAAAACTCATAAAGAAGTACCGCAGCAATCTTAAGTGCGTTCATGCACATCACTATCAAAATATATCAAGATCCCCTCTGAGAGCGATGAAGTGAACAAAGAGTTGGAACTCATGTATAAAGAAGCATCAAGCTATGTGGAATGAGGCCAATCCACAAAAAGAAGTAAGCCCAAAACTTTGTGACAAGGTTCAAACATATCCCTAGGCAAAGCCTTTGTGAAAATGTTTGCAACATTATCCTATGTGGGCACATAAGCCAAACTGATCTCTCCAGTGGAGAACCTCTCCCTGACATAATGATAGTGCACCTCAATGTGCTTTGCGTGAGCATGGAACACAAGGTTTCTCGCAACCGCCAATGCACCTTGATTATCACTTAAGATGGTGGCAAAAGACTCACAAACACCCAAATCGACCAAAAGGCATATGAGCCACATATACTCAGTAGTCATTGTGCAAACTGTCCTATACTAAGCCTCACAGTTAGAGATGGCCAAAGTCAGCTGCGTCTTGCTCAACCAAGATATGCATGAGCTACCAAGCATGAAGGAAAAACCACTAATTGACACATGAGTGTCATAGCAACCAACCCAATCTCAGTAAAAAAAAAAACATGTAAATATGGTGGTAACGATCCCTCCTTGGGATAAAACAACCCAAGTACTCGTGTGCCACTCAAGTATCTAAAGATCTGCCCTGCCAATGCTTGACACTTGGGTAATACATAAACCTTCTTATCTAAGAGACAAAAAACTATATATCAAGCTCAGTTATGCATAAGTAAATCAATCATCTAACAGCTTGTTGATAGAGAACAACATCAAACGCATCTCAAGCATCGTGAAGACTCAATTGTAAACATGTTTCCATGGGAGTCCCAATAGGTTTGCAATCTTCAAGGCCAAAATGTTGCAATATTTGTCAATATAGTTTGTTTGACACAAAGTTATTCCCCCATCAACTTGCATAAACTGAATGCCCAAGTAATGATGCAAACGCCCCGAATCTAACATCTCAAAAGAGGCATGCAAATCATATATGCTTCTCTTTAGGACTAATGAGTAGCTTATCATCAACGTATACAACATGGATCAGAAGTACATCATCTGCATGCTTAACATATAAGGTGCTTTCAGTTGGACTATTCTCAAAATTGTGTGCTATCAAGCAAGCATGTATCTTTTCACACCAAACATGTGTTGCTTGCTTCAAACCATATAATGCATTTTCACTTTTCTATGAATGCATGGGTTTATCCATTGAAAGTGAAGTCCGAAGTGTTTATGTGCTTTCAGTAGTTCCTAGTTATGACTGAAAATATGTTAGCATGTAAAATGGGCATTCTCAATTCTAATTGAGGGAGGGATATACTTCTTCTTAGTTCAATGCATTTTTGGTTGAGCATGGGATAGAACATCAATGTACAGTGTCGTATCCACCTCAACAAAATGGATTTGTTGAGAGGAAAAACATGTTTCTCATGGAAATGGCAAGGTGTATGGTCAAAAGTCAAGCTTTACCACATAACATGTGACTTAAGGTTGTTATGTGTGCAACATATGTATTTAACAAGTGTCCCACCAATGCATTGTAGTCTATCACTCCATATGAGGCTTGGCATGGTTGCAAGCCACCTATCGCTCATTTGTGTGTTTTTGGTTGTCTCGCATATGCATATGCCTAAATAACAATGAAAAACTGGATGATAAGGTTGCGAAATGTATTTTCATTCGGTACAATTTTGAAAGCAAATCCATCATCTATTTCACATACTAAATGCATTCTAGTTAGTCATGATGTTGTTTTAGTGGAAGATGCAATTTAGGCCTTACTTCCATGTACCAAGGAGACATCAATCATCTCAAAGGATGCACTTATTGATGATAGAGCTAACATTAAAGAGGTAAAGACTATGCCAAAATGGTTGGTGCAGACCTCGAGATATAACAATTTAGATGCATCTTTCTCATGTCATACTGGCTCAAGCTCTCATAATGCTTCTTTTGCATCGTATTGTTATTCAATGGTTGTCTCTAGTCTTTGTTATTAGAATAAGCTTGTTTTTTGTATGAAGCACAAAATTCAAAAAATTGGATGGTTGATATGCAATCATATTATGATTTTATGAAGAATGTTACTTGTTCTTTATGTGATTTGCCTCCATGAAAAGATGCCATTGCCACTAAATCGGTATAGAAGCTAAAACGTAAGCCTAATGGAACAATTGATATGTATAAGGCTAGGCTTGTTGCCAAAGATTATGCTCAAGAAAGAGGCATTGATTTTGATGAGACCTTTAATACCACATGTTGAATGCCCACTATTCATAGCATTTGTGCACTTGTAGCTCATCATGGTTGGAACATACATAACTTGGATATTAAAGCTGCATTTCTGAATGGTAACTTACACGAAGAAGTGTATGTATCTAAGCCCTATTGTTTTGTGCAAAAAGGGCATGAAAACAAAGTTTGTAGGTTGAAAAATGCATTATATAGTTTGAATCAAGCATTGTGTGCTAGGTATGAGAAGATACATGCCTCATTGCTGCCATGTGGATTTGATAACAATCCAACTAAGAGCACCTTATACGTTAAGCACTGTTAGTCGTTAAACCTCCGACTTCAGACTCAAAACACTTTCAAAAGTCGGACGTTCCCGAACCCTTCAATCTTTACTCTTCCATGTTCAGGTAAATCAATTGGCAATACCGAGATAATTAATATTAAGCTACCTCTTAGCCACGTGGGTTCTTGGGAGTGGTAGGGGTCTGTTAGACAGAGGCCCTGTACTATTTTCCCAACTTCTTACACAATCATAAATGCTCTATCGCGTCTTAGCTCAGTACTTGACTCTGAATACTGATAATTGTTCGGCGTACTGGGACTTAGAACTTCCGGACTGGACCTGCTATAGCAACAGAGCAATAGTCCGGTTATGACTTATAACTAATAGAATACTCAACTTCATTAACCGAATGCCACTCAATATGCACTTCTTCGTGACAGATAGGTATACCGAATAATAACACAACAGACAGCTATACTCGAAGGTATGCAAATTTACCGTATGCCAAACTCAAGCAACAAGTTCCTACCAACAGTCGACTCGTCACAAACTTATCATTGTTTCCACTCACGTTCAGACCATTACCGATACGAGTCCTTCCTGGGATCGGAATCAACAGTGAACGCAGACTATTGTATCGAACCTGGTTACTTAACAAAAATGCTAACATGCAAATAGTTCGCTTCGGCCTTACACAGTCCCTTGTTCAATAGAAGACTGATAAACAACACTTATTCCGTGATAAAATCCCAAACCGCATATAACTATCACCAAATAGATTCACAACACAATACTACCGAGTCGTAACTCTGCACTACAGGGAGAATAGTCGAATAGACAGATCCGAACAGAACAGAACAGAGCTCAATCTTCTCATCGACATATCACACACAGATTCAAATAGTATGCTCACAATTCCCCGAAACGGGCTCTCTACCACTCTTTTCTCATTGCCTTATATAGAAGATTTGTTACAAGGGTGCGCGAATCTTTAGTTTCACACGCATTTCAAAAAGGTTCTTTTACATTTAAGACGTATGTCATAGTACATTTGTCCTTTTTCGGCGGCCGTCTAACACTGGCACGCACGATGGACTCGAACCCGCAGGTTCCTATGGTTCTGCTACGAGACCTTCTAAATACATGCTTCGGGCGAGCCTAAACGTTCGGGTAATTTTCTTTTTAATGGTTTCTATCCTCTGAACTAGAGTAGTTGGTTCTAATAACTGAGCATCTGTTCTAACTGAGCTAAGAGCTATGGCTTGGGTTAACAGAATTTCGGCCTGGGTCTGTAAGAAGGCCTCTTGTAAATAAAACTCATTGGATAATGCAGCGTCCCGGGATGTCTTTATTTCGGTGACTTTCTTCTGCATATCAGTGACTCGATCCTTCTGATTTCGCAACTGGTTATCTAGTCGCTCGAGTTGCTGGTTCTGACATTCGATAGTTTTGTAGTATGCATCTCGTTCTCTGCGAGCATTTGCTAGATCCTTTTGGTATTTGGCTTCCCTGGTTAATTGGTGTCTCAGCATATTGTTCGCCTCGTCCAAGCATTCCTGGGCTCTTCGTAGCTCGTCTTCAACTTGTTTTGCTTCTCGCTGTTGTTCCTGATTCTTCTGGATTATTTCTTGCAATTGTGCTTTCGTTTCTTCTACCAATTCTTCGAGTGATGTGCTGATATCTTCCTTTTCCTGTAGCGCGATCTTCAGTTCCCTGATTTCTTCTTGGGCTACGTTCAATAGTTGGTCTTTGGCGGCAAGTTGCTCCAATGCGTCATTCCGTTGCTGTATCAGTGCCTGTTGTGCCGAAACTTGGCCTTTGAGATCTACTATTTGCGTCTGTAATTGATGATTCTCTACTTTTACGGCATCGATTTCTTCTTGGAGAGGGATGATGTCGGCTTCCAGTAGGTCGACCTTGTGCTACAGGTCTTGACGAATCGTATTTGTGACATCGCTAAGCTGCACTGGAAGTTGCTGAGAAAGGGAAATAAGCATTTGTCCCATGGCAGCAAGCTCGGAGAAGACCGGAACGGAGGGAAGGAGAAGTGGGTGTTCTGGTTGCGCAGAGGTTTGGGTGTGGATTTGGGGGGATGTCGGGGGTGAATAATTGAGGGAGGATGAAGAGGATTCGAATCCGGTGTGGGAATGGGGTTGACTGGTGGAGGTCCGGGAATGGCAGTGTCAGTGTGTGTTACCTGATTGCTTGGTTGTTGTTCATCTGCATTGTTGTCGGTTGTGGATTCTACGGCCTTCAGAAGTGTGTTTAGTGCATCCCTAGCGGACTGCTTCTCGTCTTTCTGTTGCTCTGAGTCTTCTTCGGTTGAAACTGTTTTTGTTTCAGTTCGATTCTGTTGGTCTTGTTGGTCTGCCGATGATTCATTGTGCATTGAGGTGGTTGTATCATGGAAGGTCTCTTGCTCCGCGTCTTCAGCATCTTTGTCTTTTCCGGCAGAACCTTGTGCCTCACTTTCTGATGAGCTGATTCTTATTCTTTTGCGGCGGTATAACTGGTTTATTTCTTCGTCTTCTTCTTCATCGTCTTCGAGTGGTTGTACTGATTCTTCATGCCTTAGAACCGGTCCTTGGGGTGGTGGTTGTGCGGCAAGGATGGCTGGGAAGAGGAATGATATGATATGGGGAAGGCGAGAGCGCGGGGTGGTTCCCTTTTTGACTTGCTTCACTATAGCTACACACTCTTTATGAATTCTATGGAAAAAGTATGAGGCGAAGTTCACGGGTTCTCGGGTAGCTAAATCTAAGGTGGAATAGAAGGGGCGGGAGATACCGTAGGTTCGTTTCTGAAGGTTGAGGATGGCGACTAGAAATTGCAGAGCAGATCTTTCGGGTTCGGGGCGGCAGAGAATGGCGTATTCGTTGGACGAAGATCGGGGGAACAGTTCGGTCATGCGGGCGAGGGGGATACTAGGGCCATTTTCTCGGCCTTGCGGGGAGAGGCGGAAGGCTTCAGAGAATGCTTGGAAGGTGATGACGGTTCGCGAAGGTAGCGAGGGGAAGACCCATTGGCGTTCGGTGGCGGGGGACTGGGCAATGGCCGAGATGATTTGCGCGAAGAAGGGATGGGCTTCCACTGAGTGCCAAGGCAACTCAGCGAAGTTGGCCAACCCTCTACAACGCAGGTATTCACCTACCTCGGTAGGGATACCATCGCGGAAGGCAGCATAATTGGCTATCGCTTCCATGGCGTTTGCTGATACAGACGATGAACACGAATACAGAACGCAAGAGGTCGCATAGAACACTAACACACAACACAATAGCGATTTTTGGCGTTGCCGAAAGGGTTAAGTAGGAACAACATGGTGGGGAGGAAAAGGGGGTGGATATCATTGTGCGGTGCGGGAATGATACGGTTTGCATGCTTGCATGCGTGCTTGAGTGACTGGTAAGGGGGCGCTGGTAACATAAAGAGTTTACAAAACACGGCTATTTATAAAAAGGGAGAAAGAAAAAAGAAAAAAATTACACAAAACGCGGCCCACCGTCGAATAATTTAATGCGGACTAGTAGCATGATGATACGGCCGCAACTTCGACCCATTGATTACTGTTGGAAGTGGATTTCCGGTCAGTGTAATCAACCGAAAAGTTGCCGGACCGATTTGTTCTGAGATCTTGAAAGGGCCGAACCATCGTAGTTTGAACTTTCCTGCTGCTCTATCCGACTTTGCGTTATAGAAGAGTACAAGCTGACCTACCGAAAAGATTGGAGTCTTCAAATATCGATCGTGTGTCTTGGCTTGCCTTAGTTGTACTTCACGCATGGTTAAAAAGCTGAGCCATCGATGCTCATCAAGTTCTCTGAGTGCGTCCATTTGTGCTGTCAGCGAATCTTCCGGTAGCATCTTCTAAGTGATTGCTACACGCAGACTTGGGATGACTACTTCCATGGGTGCTATTGCTTCTAAGCCATAAGCTAGTTTGAAAAGTGTCAATCCTGTTGTTACCTTATAGGTAGTTCGGTATGCCCATAATACTGCAGGTAGTAGTTGATCCCATCTTTCCGGTGCTTCCATGATCAGTTTCTGGAGGATATTCAACAGAGATTTGTTTGTACTTTCGGCCAAACCATTGGCACGAGGATAATAAGGAGAACTAAATTTATGTGTGACCTGGAACGAATGTGTAAGTGCCTTCATTAAATTGTTTACAAAATGAGTGCCTTGATCTGAGACAATTTCCAATGGTAAGCCAAAACGTGGAAAGACATCATTCAGAAGACACTTTGCTACTGCAACCGCTGTAGCAAACCGTAAAGACCAAGCTTCTACCCATCTCGTTGCGTAGTCTATACAGGTTAGTATGTATTTGTTGTTACTGAAGACTGCTGGAGGTGTGATCGGACCGATAAAATCTAATCCCCATTTTTGAAATGGTTCTAATGGCATGACTGGCTGCAAGGGAAAGAAGTGTCGTTGCAGCGGTTGTCCAGACCTTTGACAATTATCGCAGTGTTTGACAAATTGGGCCACATCTCTGTATATCGTTGGCCACCAGAGACCTCCTTGCAAAATTTTCCGGTGAGTCAAATCTGTGGCAAAGTGACCACCAGTAGGGGTCGAGTGAGCCATCGTGATGACTGAGTTAATTTCATGCGGAGGAACACAGCGAAGTAGGATTCTGGTGTGATCTACATAATATAGTTCTCCAACAATTAACTGGAATCGGCGGCTAAAGACTGCAATTTTCCTTCGGACTGCCTTGGCTGTCTGGGATGGAAAGCATCCTTCGGTGAGAAAAGTTAGAATCTGATCATAATATGTAGGTGGTGCTTGTGATTCAACAGTCTCATCGGGAAGTGGTTCAGAACTATAGATCACTGGAGTCATGTCATCTATGCCTATCGGAGCTTCACCGGAATCTAGGCGAGATAAGAAATCTGCTAAGGCATGTGCATTTCCGGGTCGGTGGATGACTTCATAGTCGAATTCCTGCAAGAGTAGCACCCATCGTGCTAATCGTCCGCCTAAATGCTGCTGTCTTACTCGATAGACGAGGGTAGCATGATCCACATGGAAGGTGAATTTCCGGCCTAGTAGCTAATGTCTGAACTTTTTGATGGAGTAAATTAATCCTAGACATTCTCTTTCGGTGGTAGAAGAGTTCTTCTCTGCAGGTGCAAGCTTCTGCTGGCATAATAAACGGACCGAAACCACTTATGTGTTTGCTGCATCAGAATACTGCCAATTGCAATATCTGAAGCGTCGACAAAAACATGGAACGGATTGTCCCAGTCTGGTGGTTGTAAGATTGGGGCCTGCGTCAATAAATACTTGAGTCGATCAAATGTAGTTTGGCATTCTTGAGTCCATTCGAACTGTCGGGGAGTTTTTGTGATTAGCCTGTTCAGTGGTACAACCAGATGAGCAAGCCACCGTAAGTGTCTGCCGTGCCACCGTACTTGACCCATAAAACGCATTACTTCTTTTGGAGTGGCGGGTACTGGGGCTTCTAAAATTGCCGAAATCTTATCTGGATCTACTCGGATACCTTGTGCAGATACAATATGACCAAGTAGTTTGCCACACGAGACCGCAAACACAGATTTGTTTGGGTTAAGATAGAGTCTGTACTCTCGGCACTTTTGAAAACAACATCGTAGATGAAGCAAATGTGCCATCATCTTACCAAAAATCGAGAAGTCATCGAGATATACTTGCATAAATGAAGTGAGATAAGGAGAGAAAATCTCCTGCATACATCGTTGAAATGTGCTTGGTGCATTTCTCAATCCGAACCACATTATGGTGCAAGCAAAGACACCCGAGTTGGTAATGAATGCAGTTTTTGGTATATCCTCTTCGGCCGTTCTAACCTGATTGTAACCGCTGTATCCATCTAAGAATGAATACATTTCGTGACCTGCTACCCTATCAAGCATGGTATCCAGAAAGGGGATCGGGAAAGGATCCGGTACTGTTGCTGCGTTTAATTTCAGGTAGTCTACACAGATTCGCAGTTACTTATTTTTCTTTGGCACGATCACAATTGGTGAAATCCATTCAGCATGTTCTACTGGTACAATGAATCCGACTTTTAATAATCTATCAAGTTCGACTTTTACCTGTGATGCATAATTGGGATTCATCCGATAGCTGGGCTGTTTGTTCGGTTTAGCTTCAGGCTTCAACATGACTCTATGCTGATAGATGCCGGATCTAATCCTTTCATATCTTTGTAATCCCATGCAAAGACGTCTGAGAATTCGCGAAGTAGTCGAATCAAATCAGCTTTAAATGTTTCCGGTAAGTTTTGCCTTATCTTTACAGGTCGCGGATGCTCTTCGTCTCCTAGATTGTACGTGGTCAACTGGTCTTCGGGGACATAAAACTGTTGAGGTTTCTCTGTATCGTCTGTTGACTTGAACAATGGTTGTAATTCATCGTTATGTGTTGAGACAGTATCTTCCTGCTTAGCTTTTTCGATGATAGGTACAATTGTACAAACTGAAGTGTTCCAGTTATCTATAACGGACTGTAGATCAACAGTCCCTAAGGACATTAAATCAGCATTATTCTTCAGAAATTCCTCTTCTTCATCATCTGATAGTCCATCTAACATGTGGACTGGTTCATCAAAATATGGTCTGGCGTGAAGTTCACAAGGTTCTATAGCATCTAATTTTACCACATATCTACGATTGGCATCTTTGAATGTAAGCTCTTGTGCAAACCAGTCCTGTATTACCTTCGCATGCTTCAGCCAAGGTCGGCCGAAAAGAAGGTTGTAATCCAAAGTGGATTCCGGCAGATCTAGTATAACAAAGATCATTTTGAAGGTCATACCTTGTAAAGTAATGGGTACGTTCCGCACAAGTCCTACGGGATGGACTCTAGATTGATCTGCCATTCTGACAAAAAATTGAACTGGTTCGACTTCGGTCCATCCTAACCTTTCGCATAATGCCGCAATCGCAATGTTTACACCAGAGCCTCCATCAATTAATACTTGCGTAATCTTATGATTCTTATACCATACTGTAATCAAGGGAACTGAATGATCAACCGTAGAATCAAGTTCCGGTTGAACTGCTGCTGTCGCCGGAATACAAGACGGCACCGGACTGAGCTGTTGCTGGAACTGTTGTCGAATCCCAGGTACTAATGCCAGAAGTTGGCCTAGAGGCAGGGTGATAGATGCCTTGGATAAAAATTCCCAGGCCTGTTGAGATTGGTTGTCCTGCTCCTTTGAACTTGAGGTCTCTGCCGATGCAGAAGTATCTGCTGGCATGTCTACTGCTGATGATGGCTCCGCTGCTGCTTCCTTTTGTTGTGTTCCTTCCTTTGTCGACGAAGCCTGGGCCACCGGAATAGGTTCTGGGAACACTATTGGTTCTGTTGCGATCCAGTGACTAGCCTTGTTATACATCCTATATTGTTCTCGTATCCCCGGTTCGAATATTTCTACTGCCGACTGTAGTTGTTTACCTGATCGGGTCTTGACTGTAGCAATCTGTGTTTCTACTGGTGTGATTTGTACCATGTTGGCCATTGGGTTTTGTCGTTCCTTCTTCCTTTGATCATACTCAGCTGCATCTTTGCAAAATCTTCTAATGTGTCCAAATTCACCACAAAAATGACAGCGTTGTGGTGGTAAATTGGGATTTTCCGGTGGTCATCCGTTCTGCCAGCGGTTTGCATTATAATTGTTGTTCCTCTATCCTCGGTAGTTCCGATATCCTTGCGGTTGATTGTTTCTCAGTTGCGGAGGTACATAGTGATTCACTGGTTGTCCATGTTCTTGAATAACTGCATTGACCCTTGCTGTTCCCTGTACTCTGGCGTTGTAGACACAATTTCCGGTGGTGTGTCCGGCAGTGTTGCAGACAGCGCAAAACGTTTGATTTAGTGCACAATTGGCACTAGTATGACCTGAATTTTTGCATGTGATGCAGTATAGTTGTCTGGTTATATCTTCAGCCATATTTTTGTTTGTTTTTAACCACTACAGGTCTTCTGTAAATCCACCGACTTTGGATTCCAGTTGTAGAGCCATTGCAATGACTGCATCCAGTGTCATCGCTCCGACACATCTTATGATCATGATCTGCTTCAGTTGTGGGGTTAAGCCATTGATGAACCACTGAGTGATGACATCATCAGGTAAGTTAGCATGGGCCTGTGGTATCTGCTGCAAGTGTGTTCTAAAAAGTGTAGCATACTCCTGGACAGTCTGATTTGCCTTCTGACGGTTGTTTTGTAAATAATCAAAGATTTCGGCGGGATTCTTCTTTAGCCTGAATCGTTGCAGAAAAGCGTCTCGTATTGCATCATAGGTACCGAAATGATTAATATCGTATTCCGTAAGCCATCTGGCTGCTTCATTGACAAGTGTAGATTGAAAAACAATGGCCTTATACTCCTGATCCGGTGGATGGTTAAGAACTGCATAACTTATCTCGAAAGTGCGTACGTGAGCATCCGGATCATCTCTTGGGAATCCACCGAATTTCGTGTATGTTACTCCTGTTGGAGGCGGCCTTGGTTGACATAATTGTTGTTGCTGTTGTTGTCCATTCATTGTGAGTGTATTAAGCCTTCCTTCTGTATCTCGAGGTTGATTGGTTGAACTATCGGAACTTGTATCGCCGGATGGTATGCCTTCCGGTGTGCTGTTTTTACTTAGGATGCTTTGGATCTCTGCTTCGAACAACTTTCCTTCCTTCTGGATGTCCAATATCCGAAATCTTTCTTCCAAGCACGATGGTTGGGATTAGGATTCCGCAAAAAATGCTAAGCCTTCGTCGGCAGTTGGTGATTCTATCACCGGAATATCACTGGAATGAACCGAAATTGTGCCAGAATGCAGTGTTTTTCCGCTTTTACCGATTTCTTTTCCTAGAGTGTTTCTCATCGTAAATAACTCTGAATCTTTATCCAAGATTGTTAAACTGGTTTCCAACGGCGTCTTGGTGGATTCTGGAATTACTATATCTTTGATAGGCTGGGTAGACGTAGCACCAGAATGTACCAAAGGCGTTGATCGTTCCGCCGGAATATGATCGAAATTAATTCTAACGTCCTTAACTTGCTTGACCACTGGGTCAGACCGCGTTATACCTTCTTCTCCTAGGGTTGTCTTTAGCACTTTACATGCTTAAGCTTTATGGTTCTTAGGATACATTTCGCCAGACCGAGTAACCGGCATGTATCATTGCGCAGTAACACTATCTGAGTAGTTTGCCACAATCTGGCTCTGTTGCTACTGTCAGTCAATCGAACGATAAACGGGATGTTTGATTTTGACAAACAGCTGGCACTCTAATGCCACCTTCCCACAAATAACTGGCAATCTGATGCCACTTTCCCACAGACGGCGCCAAATGTTAGTCGTTAAACCTCCGACTTCAGACTCAAAACACTTTCAAAAGTCGGATGTTCCCGAACCCTTCAATCTTTACTCTTCCATGTTCAGGTAAATCAATTGGCAATACCGAGATAATTAATATTAAGCTACCTCTTAGCCACGTGGGTTCTTGGGAGTGGTAGGGGTCTGTTAGACAGAGGCCCTGTACTATTTTCCCAACTTCTTACACAATCATAAATGCTTTATCGCGTCTTAGCTCAGTACTTGACTCTGAATACTGATAATTGTTCGGCGTACTGGGACTTAGAACTTTCGGACTGGACCTGCTATAGCAACAGAGCAGTAGTTCGGTTCTGACTTATAACTAATAGAATACTCAACTTCATTAACCGAATGCCACTCAATATGCACTTCTTCGTGACAGATAGGTATACCGAACAATAACACAACAGACAGCTATACTCGAAGGTATGCAAACTTACCGTATGCCAAACTCAAGCAACAAGTTCCTACCAATAGTCGACTCCTCACAAACTTATCATTGTTTCCACTCGCGTTCAGACCATTACCGATACGAGTCCTTCCTGGGATCGGAATCAACAGTGAACGCAGACTATTGTATCGAACCTGGTTACTTAACAAAAATGCTAACACGCAAATAGTTCGCTTCGGCCTTACATAACCCTTGTTCAATAGAAGACTGATAAACAACACTTATTCTGTGATAAAATCCCGAACCGCATATAACTATCACCAAACAGATTCACAACACAATACTACCGAGTCGTAACTCTGCACTACAGGGAGAATAGTCGAATAGACAGATCCGAACAGAACAGAACAGAGCTCAATCTTCTCATTGACATATCACACACATATTCAAACAGTATGCTCACAATTCCCCGAAACGGGCTCTCTACCACTCTTTTCTCATTGCCTTATATAGAAGATTTGTTACAAGGGTGCGCGAATCTTTAGTTTCATGCACATTTCAAAAAGGTTCTTTTACATTTAAGATGTCTGTCATAGTACATTTGTCCTTTTTCGGCGGCCGTCTAACAGCACGTAGATGATATACTTCTCATCATTGGTGTATATGATGATGATATGTTTTTCATTGGTCTTAGTGAGAAGCATATTGCTGAATTTAAGGTTGACTTGCATGCCTCTATTGAGATGTCAGATTTGGGGCATTTGTGTCATTATTTGGGAACTCAATTTATGTAAGTTGATAGGGCAATAGCTTTCTATCACACAAAATACATTCCTATGAAAATAGGTTTGGATGCTTGATTTACTTATACATACCCGGCCTGATATTCAATTTGTTGTCTCTCATATGAGCATTTTATGCATTTTCTAGGTGTCAAGCATTGGGATGCGAATAAGCACATCTTTCAGTTCTTGAGTGTTACTTAACTAGTGGGATTGTTTTATCTCAAGGGGGGGTCATTATTGCGAAATTTACATGGTTTCTCTAACTCAAATTGGGTTGATGTTATGACACTTGTGCTACCATCATCTTTATTGATAGTCAAAGCACATTGCCAGCTCTGAGAAATCCTTTGTTCCATGCTTGCACAAAGCACATTGAGGTGCACTATCATTATATCAAGAAGAGACTCTCTACTTGAAAGATTAGTTTGACTTATGTGCCCCAAAAGGATATTGTTGCAAGCCTTTAAAAGGCTTTGCCCGCTTCACATGCATTCCCTTGGCAATTTTGCTAAGCTTCAATGGAACCTCAACTATCAACTATGGTGTTCCAACAAGTGGAGTGAGGTTTGATTTAATGTTCACAAGTTTGATGTATACACACATGGTATCTAGCATTGTTCCATTAGGGATGTCGTGGCCTAATTTAGTAAGATGGATGCTTTTGCGAGCTGAGCGATGTCCCTAGCGACATCAAGCAATGTCCTTGGGAGACGCTTGCCTTTCTTGTTGTAAGAAGTAGAAGGCGGTGACCTCCTTGCCTTTATGCATTCGTCCCAACAATCTAGAAAAGACCATGGATTAATGTGCATTTGATCCTTCCTTTCTTCCATGTACACCCCCTTCACCACACGCATCCCTCTAGGCACTTTTACAGGCTGGTATACTTCCCCTTTGCCTAAAGGCAATGGTGGCCAAAGCCACAATATCTTGTGTGTTATGTCTTACCACAAGGCTGCCATGCGCTCTGTACATCTCGACTTTTCCTCAATCATTTCCTCATGTAGGGTGATTCTAAATGTCTATAGAGTATCTAGTAGCACTTTTCCATTTCATCTTATGGAAGAAAAGCACACATAAATCTCCCTATGAAACCCTTGTACCTTCTCACAGGCTGTGAGTCTCTCACTCATCTATCTCTCATCTACTTTACCTCGTCATGAAGGATAAAGGACTCATATTCACAATTTTGTCATGAAGAAGTGATGTGGAAACTACAAAGAAGATGATGAATAAAATGCAACTTTGATGGAAAGCTTCAAAAAATGACTTGAAACCCTAACCCTAAAAATATCTACCTACCTAAACTAATGAAAACAAAGCTGAAAATAATGGAAATAAACTCATAAACAAGAAAATAAGCTTTGAAAGCACCTACCTTGCACGATACAATCCACCAAGTGCAATGAACAATGAAACGCATCCCTAGCAACGGTGGTGAAGTATTTGATGTAGACCTACTCACATAATGCACATACCAATCGGCATCAAGCAATGGAGGCTTGCCCACCAAATGTCAATCCAAGAGATGAGTTCATGATGTGAAGAGCTTCACCATGCTAGGAGTCAGACACACACACTCAAGGAGTCCCTGCACATGCATGCACACACACTCAAGGAGTCCCTACACATGCATGCACACACATGCAAACAAGCCTTACTCATGGACAAGACACAAGAGCTCAAAAGAAACTCATGCTTGATTAGAAGAGAGCATGAATTATAGTCCCTAAAAATGGGGGTTTAGTTCACTTTTACAATCAAGTATTCATCACACTCGAATGTCCACCCGAGGTTAGAATTTGGTTGTAATCCCTCATTTGAGGTCCAAACTGAGTGTAGAATAATTTGGTAAAATCTTGCAAGGTTAGGGAATCACTCCTCAATCTCTCCTCAGCATGCACGAACATGGAGTAGTTTACAAGAAAAGGCTTTCAAACATATTTTTAAAGGTGGGGTTTTGCATAAAAATGGCCAATTTGAGGGACAATTGGAAATTATGAGTCCCCAATAGGCCACTGAAATGTTTAAGTATGTCAATCCAGGCTTCTTACTTCAATTCTTCACAACCTTGACCCTCTTCTCTCTCTTTGGCTTTAGAAAACCACTTCCGTGAGTCTCAATCTCCAACAAACTATGAGCCAATTTGGTTAGGGACATGGAAATGCATGCATAATCAATGATAGGTGTGTTTCAAGTGAGAGAAATACCTATGAGTCACTATCAATTACTCACATCCTCCTTCCAACCACTAGATTACTTCAGCCATGAACAACAATTGATACATGCTTACCCAAACTAGTTCAATAGTAGGTCCATAATGAAACCCTTCATGAAGGTAGTTTGGAATAATTTTAACCATTGTATCAAAATTTATTACAAAAAGAAGTTTTTATGGATGTCCTACACTATAAAATGTCTGAATAATTTTAACTTTTGTATCAAAATTTATTACAAAAAGAAGTTTTTATGATGTCCTACACTCATCACAAATGAAGGAGAAAGGGGTATCTAACTCGCCTTAACATTGTTTTCAAACCATATACATGCGCAAATGCTCAAAGAGAAGAGGAAAATCAGCCAAGAAGACAAAGCAATATATAGCATAAGGAAGAAGAAGAACATTAGAGAGCAACACAAAACTGACTGTATTACAAAGTGAACTTACAAAGATAAGTGACATGCTAGAGTTATAGGCATATATACATGCCAAGCAAAAAATGTTGATATATTTAGGTAGTGATGTGTGTGAACACACTAGGACTGCCGGGGCACTTTTTTCCCTCTTTAGGAGGTTTTTTTCCCCCGGCTTGTATATACACCTATTACCCTAATGGGCTACTTATCTTTGTACAATTCTCTAGTAATACATTCAGTATTGTGTATTGTGCTCCAAGCTTCTTCTCCTTCCTTGTGTTGTTCGCATGCTTCCGTAGATGTCTATCTCCAACAATTGTTATCAGAGCAGGTCGTCGCTTAATCTAGGGCGCCGTCGACACTCCTCCGGTTGCAGTCTCAGAATCGCACGTTTCGACATCTGAACGCACTATTGCAGCGCTTGTGCAGGCTATTTCGTCTTTTTGTGAAAAAGGTGTATAACAGTTTCTGTTCGCGAGTATAAGCATCTCGAAGTCTGCTACAGGTCTAGCGAAATTCGTCTCAGCAGTCCTATTCAACTTTTTGAGATACAGTCAATTTTCTGCATCAAGGTATTTTAGTCACTGGCCATGGCTGAAAGCAGTAATGTATTCCGTATGTTGGCTATTGAGGATCAGTTGGATGGTACCAACTAGCCATTATGGGCTTATATGATGCGACATGTATTGGTTGCAAAAGGACTATGGAACATTGTGCAGGGTGTTGAAAAACATCCTATCACACATGCACTTGTTACAACTGCAGGTACAGAAGCTGAGGCACAAGACATCAAAGATGATGATATTCTGCATATTCATGTTCATGTTGCTGTTTCTGCTGCACCTACTACAGAGCAAATTCGTTGGGATGGCAGAGATGCCTAGGCACATGCATTGATAGCTTTGTCTGTCAAACGTGCCATTATTCCTCACATTCGCTCTTGCAGAACAGCTAAGGATGCTTGAGATACACTTACCACATTGCACCAAGCTAGGAATGAGGCTCGTGTTGCTTAGCTCCGAAAACAATTGGAGAGTGAGCACATGAATGAAGGTGATTCTATGGACAGTTTTCTAACAAAGATCAAAGACTTGAAGGAACAATTGATTTTTGCTGATGAGGTTATACCATATAGCTCACTTGTGCAGACCATTCTGAATGGCCTTCTTGATTCATATCAGAGTTTTGCTTCTACTCTTCGGTTAATGATGAAAGGCAATCCAAATGCCGTGTCATTTGAGGAGTTAGTCTCTGTTTTGTTGCAGGAAGATCAATCCAAGCAGAACAGGTCCATTATGCGTGTTACAGATCAAGCTTTCCTTGCTAGTCAGAAGGGCAAAGGAAAATGGAGCTCTTCAACTAGTAAGCAGAATACTGCAAATGCTTCACATTTGAAGAAGAAAGATAAAGATGAGAAGAAATTAGAAAAGCAAAAATTGTTTTGCAAGTACCATAAAGGGAATGATTTTGGCATGCACGCTTTGGTCATCAGAATTTTGCTAGTTTGCTACGCCTGCAGAAAACTGAAATGGTGTCCTCTTTGCCCAAACTTGAAGCACGTGGAAAATATGTTTGTGAAGGATGTATATTTGGCAAAATGCAGCGTTCCTCATTTCCAAAAGATGGTTTAGTTCGGGCTACGAAGAAATTGTAGCTTCTACATAGTGATGTCTGTGGTCCTATGCAGACACCTTCTTTTGGAAATTATCTTTACTTCGTGAATTTTATCGGCTGAAAATTTGTCAGCATGTAAAATGGTCACCCTCCGTTCTGATTGAGGGGGAATATATGTCTCCTAATTTTAATGCATTTCTGGATGAACATGGGATAAAACACCAGTGTATAGTGTCGTATACACCTCAACAGAATGCAGTTGCTGAACGAAAGAACATGTCACTCATGGAGATGGCGAGGTGTATGGTCAAGAGTCAGGCTTTACCACATAGTTGCTAGTTTGAGGTTTTCATGTGTGCAGCATATGTACTTAACAGGTGTCCCACTAAAGCACTACAGTCTATCACTCCATATGAGGCTTGGCATGATCGCAAGCCATCTATTTCTCATCTGCGTGTTTTTGGTTATCTAGCATATGCATTAGTGCCTGAACAACATCGCAAAAAATTGGATGATAAAGCAGTAAAATGTATTTTTGTTGGGTACAGTTCTGAAAGTAAAGGCTATCGTCTATATCATCCACAGACTAAACACATTCTAGTTAGCCGTGATGTTGTTTTTATGGAAGATGCTATTCAGCCATTGCTTTCTTGTACTAAGGAGACATCTGTTAGCTCCAAAAACATGTATGATACTTTGTTGCCTCTTTTTATAGGTGGACAGTCTAGTGCTGGTCCTAATGAGGCAACTTCTCAGCCTTTGCAGGTTTCAGGTGGTTGGAATGTACATCAGTTGGACATTAAAACTACATTTCTGAATGGTGACTTGCATGAAGAAGTGTATGTTTTTCAACCCCGTGGCTTTGTGCAGAAAGGGCATGAAAATCAAGTGTGCAGGTTAAAGAAGGCATTATATGGTTTAAAGCAAGCACCACGTGCTTGGTATGAGAAGATACATGCCTATCTGATAGCACATGGTTTTGAGAGCAGGCCAACTGAAAGCACCTTATATGTACAACATGCTATTGATGTACTTATGATCATTGTTGTCTATGTTGACGACATGCCATTATGCCAAGCCTCATATGGAGTCATAGACTGCAGTGTTTTTGTGGGACACATGTTAAGTACATATGCTACACACATGACAATCTCAAACTAGAAACTATGTGGTAAAGCTTGACTCTTGACCATACATCTCGCCATCCCCATGAGTGACCTGTTCTTCCATTCAGCAACTCCATTCTGTTGAGGTGTATATGGCACTGTACACTGATGTTTGATCCCACATTCAGTCAAAAATGCATTAAAGTCAGACGACATATACTCCCCCTCTCAATCAAAATAGAGGGTGCCCATTTTACATGCTGACATATTTTTTACCAAAACCAAAAATTGTTTGAAGCACATAAACACTTCGGACTTTGCTTTCAATGGATATACCCATGCATGCCTGGATAAATCATCAATGAAAGTCACAGAGTAAAGATAGTTCCCAAAAGAGGATGTCTACATAGGACCACAGAGATCACTGCGAACAAGCTGCAATTTCTGAATAGCTCGAACTTAACCATCTTTTGGGAATGAGGAACATTGCGTTTTGATCAAAATACAACCTTCACATACATCTTTATTAGGTGCCTCAAGTTTGGGAAGAGAGGACACCAATTCAGTATTCTACAAGCATAGCAAACTAGCAAAATTCAGATGATCAAAGCATGCATGCCAAAGCTTTGCATCTGACAAGACCTGAGAATCATGTACTACACATGCCAAATCATTCACAAATTTTTCATAGTCTATGAGCTTATACAACCCATGACATAAAATGCTAGAAGCAATAATCATGTCGCCATTTGACACATCATGAACTATACATTTTTCATCAACAAATTTCACAACCAAGCCAATCTTGGCTAAAGCTGAAACTAATAACCGATTTTTCTTGATCCCTGGCACAAATAAAGCATCTGATAAAGTGAAAGAACTACCATCTGTAGTAGTCAGAATGATCTTACTAACTCTCATGAGAGGATAAGAGGAGTTGTTGGCGCATGTGATAGTATTCCTTGTAGGGTAATATGTTTGGTTGCCCCACTATCAAAATATCAAACGTCTGAGTCTACTGTAGACATACACTACTCATGAGAAGATGGGTCAAAACTGAAAACAGTAGTAAACACCCATTCTTCATTCTGCACAAAATTTACAAACTCTGTTTTCAGTGTAGAAGCCTCTGCAACAACCAGTGTAACCTCTTTTTTCTTTGCCTCTTTTGCAACCAGTTTTGGAGAGTTCTTTATGATACGATCGTTTCCTTTAGAGTACTTAAAAAAGAATTTTTCCTTTTTTTATTTCTTCTCATCTTTGTGTTCCTTCTTCAAATGTGTAGCATTTGCAGATTTCTTCTTACTAGTAGATGAGCTCCATTTACATTTGCACTTCTAACTAGCTAGGAAAGCTTGATCTGCAACACGCATAATGGACTTGTTGTTCCTAGACTGATCTTCCTACAAGAGAACAAAGACTAACTCCTTAAATGTCAAGGCATTTGGATTGAATTTCATCATCAAACAAAGAGTAGAAGCAAAAATCTGATATGAATCAGCAAGACCATTCTAAACAAGTGAGATATCTAGTATAACTTCATCAGCAAAAATCAATTGTTCCTTCAAGTCTTTGATCTTTCTCAAAAAATTGTCCATAGAATCACCTTCATTCATATGCTCACTCTCCAACAGTATTTGGAGGTAAGCAAATCGAGCCTCATTCCTAGCCTTGTACAAGGTGGTAAGTGTATCTCGAGAATCCTTAGCTGTTCTGCAAGAGCAAATGTGAGGAATAATGGCACGTTTGATAGACAAGGCTATCAATGCATTGTCACGAGGAAGGAGATAAGGAAGAGAGCTCACACACACACACTCACTCTCAAGGAGAAACACACACACACATTGAGGCAAGGAAGAATGATCTTCTTCTTCTTCTATTACATAAAAAGGAATGTACAAGAAATGGCCTAAAACACGAATACAACAAGTGCAATATATAAAGACCAGTACATATTAAGGAAAAACCTAATGTCTGCGAATGAGTGAGCTGGCAAGAAACAAATGTGCCATCACTCTCAATAGATAAAACTAATAAAGCTCAATGAAGTGTCCCTGACATATACCGGCATGACCATTATACATGTCAGAGAAATGAAAAAGTGATATGTGTCATCCTGGATCATCACATGTTGAGCTTGATATCTCAACACTCCCCCTCAAGCTCAATGCCATATCTTGTAATCCAAGCATCTCCCAAAACTTCTTCAACTTCTCAACTCCAAGTGCTTCGGTGAAAATATGAGCAACCTGCTCATCTGTTCTCACATAAACAAGATCAATATCACCTGCTAATACTTTCTCTCTGATTAAGTGATAATGTACCTCGATATGCTTTGTTCTGGCATGAAAAACAAGGTTCCGTGCTAACTGTATGCTGCTAAGATTATCACAATAGATAGTGATAGACTTTTGCACTTCCACACCTAAATCTACAAGTAACATCTACAGTCATGATGCCTCACATGCTGCCATTGCAGCACCTCTATAATCCGCCTTTGTACTCGACAGAGCAATAGTGGGTTGCTTCTTGCTGCTCCATGTAATAGCGGCACCTCCAAGTGAGAATAGAAAGCCACTAGTAGATCTTCTATCTGGAGTACTACCAGCCCAATCTGCATCGGTGTATCCATGAACATGCAAATCTACACCAGCTTCATAAAACAATGCATAATCCAAAGTAGCACTCACATAACGTAGAGTGCGCCTTAAAGCATCCAAATGTGGCTTCCTCGAAACCTGCATAACCTGACTTTTAAGTCCAACAATGTAGCTAAGATCATGCCTCGTAATTGTGAGATATATCAAGCTTCCCACAATTTTCCTATACATAGTAGCATTTTCCAATGCTTCACCTGACGTAGTATCTAACTTCAAATTCTGATCTAATGGCATAGAAATTGGCTTATAATCAGCCATACCATACTTTTGCAGCATATTCAAGGCATATTGCCTTTGTGACATCCATATACCTATTTCTGTATGTATAAACTCAATGCCCAAGAAATAGCGCAGCACACCAAGATCTTTCATGTCAAATTCCCGCATAAGAAGTTGCTTTACCTCTTTGATGTTTCCTTCATTATCACCACCTACAATCAGGTCATCAACATAAATAGCCACAATAGTGATGCCATCATCAGCCTTCCTTGCATATAATGAGTGATCTGCATCACACATAGAAAAGCCAATGTTGGTTAAGTAATAAAAAATCCTTGCATGCCATGCATGAGGGGCTTACTTCAGCCCATACAAAGGTTTTTGCAACTTGCAAACATATTCTGGATGCTTTGAATCTTCATATCCTTGTGGCTGGTCCATATATACTTCTTCTTGTAACTCACCATGTAGGAAAGCATTCTTCACATCCATCTGATGCAAAGTCCATCCTTTTCTGTAGCTAATGCAACAAGTGTTCTGACAGTAGACATTTTAACTATAGGGCTGAATGTTTCCTCATAATCAATGTCGTATGTCTATGCATATCCTTTAGCTACCAATCGTGCTTTATACCCACTTATGCTACCATCAACATTATGCTTTACCTTGTAAACCCATTTCCAGCCTATGGGTTTCTTTCCTTGCGGCAATGGAACGAGCTTCCATGTATCATTTCCATAAAGTGCAACCATCTCCTCATCCATAACTTTTTCCAAATCTGCAATTCCAATTGCATCTTCAAAGCAAGAAGGTTCAACATCTTGTATTACCTTTGTCATGTAGGCATAATGACGAGCCATATAACTGTCATACGTCAATCGTTGCACTGAATTCTGCATCCTCCCAAATCTTCTTGGTCCTGGGTCACTTCACTTCTTGTATCATCTGCATGTGCTCTTCTTACTCATGGAGTCTTCACAGAGGACAATCCAAGCTCCTCATCAAGACTCTTTTGTAAACTGCTTGAATCTCCATCAACATCTTCAAAATCTGCACATGTTTTATGAACAGTAGAAAGCTTTTCTTTACCTTTCTTGGATGTATTTGATGAATTTGCTGGACTGAAATTTCCGCGCAATCTTCCACTCCATGGATTTGAGTTGGAACTATTGCTTGGTGATGCATCCGGTCCACTCAAAACTTGAGATTTTGCACTTGATTTTTCGGCATTTTCTTTATCATTTGGTTCAAGATTCAGTCCTTCTTTGGCATCTGCATAGAAGCTTGACATTTCATCAAATACCACATCTCTACTCACCTTCATCGGTCGTGTGAGTGGGTTATAACATTTATATGCCTTTTGCTCAAGGGAGTATTCAATGAAGATACACTTTTCTGCTTTTGGATCTAGCTTCATCCTCAACTCATCTAGAACATGTACATATGCAATACAGCCAAAAACTTTCAGATGTGATAAGTTTGGCTTTTTACCTATAAACTTTCTTCAGGTGTAACTTGATGTACAACAACAGTCGGAGTTCTGTTCATGATGTATACAACAATATGCACAACTTCTGCCCAATAACAATGAGGCATATTCTTCTCAGCCATCAAGGCTCTTGCTATTTTTGCAATATGTCTATTTTTGCGTTCAACAACGCCATTCTGTTGTGGTGTGTACCTACATGTGACACCGAATTCCATGGTTTTTTAGAAAACTGCTGAACTCATTTGACATGTATTCACCTCCTCCATCAGATCTTAATGTCTGAATGTACTTCCCTGTCTGCTTTTCCACCATAGCTTTAAAATTTTGGAAGTGAGTGAACACCTCACTCTTCTCTTTCATGAAATATACCCATACTTTGCGTGTATGGTCATCAATGAAAGTAACATAAAACTTGCAACCACCCATACATGTGGTCTTTGCTGGACCCCAAACATCTGTATGTACTACGTCTGGTACATTCTCACTAACATGCTTATCATGTGGAAATGATGCTCTTGATTGTTTACCAAATTGACATGCTGCACATACCTTTTGCATTTCTGCAACTTTGAAATTAGGTAGTCCATGGACAATCTCCTTTGACTGCATCAATTTGAGCCTTTGCAAGTTTGCATGTCCAATCTGTTTGTGCCACATCTCTATATCTGCAATAACTCCTGCACCTTTTGCAAACATGGATGCATTCATTTAAGGCATCTTCACATTTAAGGTGAACATCCTACCCACTTTGTTTCCTTTGGCAACCAATCATCCATCCTGCTTGTACTCTTCTACATATAATCCATTAGCATTGAACCTGACTTGTAATCCCTGGTCAACCATTTGTCCAACTGAAACCAGATTTTTTGTTATATTTGGAACATGCAGCACATCATCAATTCATTTCCTCTTCCACTTCCAAAACCTCTATCTCTGCCTCTTCCTCTGCCAGAGTAGAATACCTACTTAGAACTGGGCGTTTCTTGGGAGTTTGAATCCTCACCAAGATTCTTTTCTTTAATAATCAACATAGATACTAGATCAACAAAATTTGGAATATTTTCCCTGGTCTGTATAGAAGTTCTGAATTGCTTATATGCAGCTCCTAAACCACGAAGGCATACTTCCACCTTATCATCATCATCTACATTCACACCAATAGATGCAAGTGACTCACATATGCTTTTGATTTTCAAGGTGTAGTCCTTTACCGACATGCTCTTCTTCTCCAATGTATGCAGCTCGTTCTTGAGTTGCAATTTTCGTGCCTTTGTATTGGTCTCATACAATGTGACCAAACTATTCCAAGCCTCATTCGGAATCTTGGCATCCTGCATGTGTCCAATCATGTTATCCTGTATGCTAATAGATAGCCAATACATTACCTTTCATGCTCCTTGATTCCATTCCTCATATGCTCTTACCTAATCTGTAGTCCGATTCCTTTCTGGTAATTGTGGAGCATTTTCATTCTCTCCTTCGATGTACTTCCAGTAGCCTTTTCCCATCAAGAAATTGGTCATTCTGAATCTCCAAGCATGGAAGTTGTTCTTGTCCAGCTTATCGCTCATAAGCTGACTCATTCCATCTATGTTTGCCATTTCTGGTGCAATTCACAACACTGCAAAACACTACAAGCAGCACTTCTGCTTGAACACTATCACGCTGTGACGTGACAGTTCGATCTCAGAAAAAAATAGTTTTCGTGTATCAACAACAAACAGAATCGCTTGAAATTCTGGATATGGAGTATATGAGTGTTGGCAAACACAACGCAAGTTATAGTTTCTGAAACTGACCTGGTTTTTCTATAGGCCCCACCTTGGGGGCTCAAAATGGAGGTCAAGATGGCTCTAAAACTTTGACCTGACAAAAACGAGTGACCCTAAAGGGACCTAAAGGGATAACTCACAAAAATATTTTGAGGTCTTCTACCTTCACGCTGATTTTCATAGCAAATGAAGGTCATTTGTGAATCGTGTTTTTTCCATGCCTTGCTAGGTACTCTTCATCATCACCATCTCCAGGAGCTCTCTACAGCCACACTGGCTCTGATACCATGTCATGAGGAAGGAGATAAAGAAGAGAGCTCACACACACACTCTCACTCTCAAGGAGAAGCACACACATAGATTGAGGCAAGGAAGAATGATCCTCTTCTTCTTCTTTTATTACATAAAAAGGAATGTACAAGAAATAACCTAAAACAAGAATACAACAAGTGCAATATATAAAGACTAGTACATAAGGAAAAACCTAATGTCCACGCATGAGTGAGTTGGCAAGAAACAAATGTGCCATCACTCTCGATAGATAAATCTAATAAAGCTCAATGAAGTGTCCGTGACATATACTGGCATGACCACTATACATGTCAGAGAAATGAAAAAGTGATACATGTCAACTTGGATCATCACATGTTGAGCTTGATATCTCAACATGCATGTGCCTGAGCATCTCTACCATCCCAATGAATTTTCTCTACAGTAGGTACAACAAGAACAACAACACGAATAGGAATCTGTAGAATATCACCATCTTCGATGCCATCTACATTAGCTTCAGTACCTATATTTGCAGGTGTAATAGGATGTTTTTCAACACCCTGCACAATATTCCACAGTTCTTTTGCAACCAATACATGACGCATCATATAAGCCCACAATGGGTAATTCGTACCATCCAACTTATCCTCAACAACCAACATAAGAAATACATCACTGCTTTTAACCATGGCAACTGACTAAAATACCTTGATATAGAAAATTGACTGTATCTCAAAAAGTTGAACATAACTACCTTGTCAAGTTCTGCTAAACATGTAGAAGACTTCAAGATGCTTATACCTGTAATATATCTTTGGCACAAAAAGACAAAATAGCCTACACAAGCCCTATGATAGTGTGTTTGGAGGCCGAAGCGAGCTCATATCGTGATTTTGACACCATAGAATGAAGCTGTTTTGATCTCCTAATCACCTTGAGTATGCTCACCAAATTTCGTGCGATTTGGAGACTATGACTAGAGGGGTGTCGATGATGCCCTAGATGAAGTGGTGACATGCTCTGATACCAATTGTTGGAGTTAGACGTCTACGAAAGCACATGAATAACACAATGAAGAAGAAGAAGCTTGGAGCACAACACACAATACTGAATGTATTACCACTAGATTGAAAGATAAGTAACCCATTAGGGCAATAGGCATATATACAAGATGGGGGAAACAAACTTCCGAAAGAGGGAAAAAAGTGCCCCGATGGTCCTAGTGTCTTCACACACATCACTACCTAGATATATCAACACACCTTGAACATTGAAGGGAAAATTTTCAATGATCTAGGAGCATTTTTAGGTATATGAGGACCTTTTAGAGTCAGAGAGGCTACATGAGCTTCCTTCTATCCAAATCTACACCTCTTGCTCAAAGAAATCATGACATCTTTTTGACACCAAATACATGGAAGGTAATCCTCGAAATGTACCACACCTTGCCCTATTAGTGTTAGCTATTAGTGTTAGCTCATAACCAACCAAGAAAACCCTTTGATGGAGATGTACTATGCTTAAAAACCAAGATAGACTTTTTGGTGCTTTCCATATATCTCAAAGCAAGGAACGGTCCAAATACAAATCCATTAGTTGAAAAGTCCCATCTCAAGAGATAAATCATATATAGATGTGGGAGGGTGGAATTATTTCCTTCTCTCCCCACTCTATTATCATTTGTACTCTCATTGGGGGGAAGGGGATTGCTCTTTGAAAATGGTGTGCCATACATGATTTTAGGCCTATCATCATATGCTTACAATCTAATGGACAAATACAAAAGGACTAATCAAACATTAGATCTAGGAAATCCTAGGACAATAACATAAAAGCTATATCTCAAGGGATCTTTCCTCCCTATTGGAATAGTAAAAATGGTGTAGAATTAGGTAAAATTTCTTATTGATATAGGAGCCACAACTAATGTGGTATGGTTGTCTCTCGTTAAAATTTTGAACTCTAAAATGAAACCCATCAAAGCCTACTTCATAGGCTTAGGAGGTATTCAAACCCCATGTTTTGGAGAAGCTACACTTGGGCAAGGTCGAATTATTGGTGAAATTTCTAGTCCATGAGGATAACAATCTAACTAAACATGTTGTATCGAGACAGGATTGGTTATTGGATAATTATGTAGGTCTAAGCCTAATCATGGGCAAAATGATACTCAAACGGGAAGGAAAAGATATAGTTGTATCTGCTTTCACTTCTTCTTCACCAAATGGCTTGATCCCAAAATAAACTCCAAAAATTCTTAACCTATCTCTGATGCTCAAAACAAATAGAAAATAACTATCAATGAATCAAACCAAAATGAAATAGAATCCTAAAAATATGTAGAGGAGATCAAAGAACCTGGGATAGGAAAATCTCAAGTGGCTAAACAATATTGGTTACCTAGGTCCCTTGTGGAGGCATAAGCATCTCACTCACATATTTGTGTGGGGAAGAAACTAGTAACAAAATTTGAGGCTTCTCCTCACCACTAGAGGATGGAACAAGGCTTGTGAAGAATACCACTTCAATAACCCAACCAATGCTATAAGAACCCACCTTTATCCAAACTAATTTGGTTACCCAAGACCATTAGTGCAAAAAAAAACAAATATAATCAAATATGGGTTCCAAAATCTCTCCTTCAAGATCAATCTATACCTTATGCCCACTCAACTTCTATTGAGGATGAAAAAATTTAATGAGGGGGTATGGGGAAAATGTTGACATATTTAGGTAGTGATGTATGTGAGCACACTAGGACCATCGGGCACTTTTTTCCCTCTTTAGAAGGTTTTTCTCCTTGGCATGTATATATGCATATAAACCTAATGGGTAACTTATCTTTGTACATTCTCTTGGTAATACATTCAGTATTGTGTGTTATGCTCCAAGCTTCTTCTTCTTCCTTGTGCTGTTCACATGCTTTCATAGACCTCGAACTCTAGCAATTGGTATCAGAGCAGGTCATCATTTCATCTAGGGCATCGTCGACACCCCTGCCATCACAATCTCAAAATCACACAAAATTTGGTGAGCATACTTAAAGTGATTAGGAGCTCACAACGACTTTGCTTTCTAGTGTCAAAATCGCAATCTGAGTTTGTTTCAGCCTCCAAATGCACTATGGTAGTGCCAATGCAGGCAATCTCATCTTTTTGTGCCAAAAATATATATGTAGGTTTTGGTTCGCATGTATAAGCATCTCAAGTTTGCTACAGGTTTAACAAAACTCGATAGGGTAGTTCTGTTTGATTTCTGCTGATGAAGTCTCGCCTAACAGTTCACTTGTGCATATTGTTCTGAATGGTCTTCTAGATTCATATCATAGTTTTGCTTCTAATCTTCCATTGATTATGAATGACAATCCAAATGCCTTAACATTTGAGGAATTAGCCTCTATTTTGTTGCATGAAGATCAGAATAGGTCCATTATGTGTGTTGAAGATCAAGCTTTCCTGGCTAGTCAGAAGGGCAAATGTAGATGGAGCTCTTCTACTAGGAAGCAAAAATCAGCTAATTCTGCACAATCAAAGAAGGATGACAGAGATGAGAAGAAAACAGAAAAGTAGATTTATTTTTGCAAATTCTCTAAAGAAGTGATCATGTCATAAAGATTTGTCCAAAGCTAGCTGCAAAAGAGGCAAAGAAGAAAGAGGCTGGAATGGTTGTTGCAGAGGCCTCTACACCCAAAATAGAGTCTGCTAATCTTGTGCAAAATGAAGAATGGGAATTTACTATTATTTGCAGTTATAACCCATCTTCACATGAACAATGTATGTCTACAGTAGACTTAGATGTTTGGTACGTTGATAGTGGGGCAACCAAACATATTACTTGGTAGCACAGTTTCTTCACTTCACTTGAGCCTACCCCTATAGGGAATATTATCACATGCACCAAAAACTCCTCTCATTGTGTTATGGGAGTTGGTAAGATCATTCTGACTACTTTTGATGGTAGTTCTTTTACATTGTTAGATGCTTTATTTGTGCCAGGGATTAAGAATTTTGTCGTGAATTTTGTTGATGATAGATGTACTGTTCATGATATGTCGTGAATTTTGTTGATGATAGATGTACTGTTCATGATATGTCAAATGGTGACATCATTATTGCTTTTGGCATTTTATGTCGTGGGCTGTATAAGCTCATGGATTATGCAAAATCTATGAATGATTCAGCATGTGCATTTCAAGATTCTCAGGCTATGTCAAATGCAAAGATTTGGCATGCATGCTTTGTTCATCTGAATTTTGCTAGCTTTCTACACCTGTAGAAATATAAAATGGCGTCCTCTTTGCCCAAACTTGAGGCACATGGTAAACTGTATGTGAAGGTTGTATTTTGGGCAAAATGTAGTGTTCCTCCTTCCCAAAAGATGGTTAAGTCTGGGCTACTAAAAAATTGAAGCTTGTTCAAAGTGATGTCTCTGGTCCTATGCAGACACAAACTAGGATAAGAAATTGCATCATGCAATTTGGGCTTATCATCTTCCTATAAAATGAGTAGTGGAACAAGTCTCTTCAACCTATTCTATGGACAAAAAGATGTTTTTCTACTTTATTTCTTAGTGCCAACTCTCATAGTTGCATAGCAAAACCAATGGAAAGGACATGGGATATCACAGCTTATAGAGAACTTGGAACAACTACAATAAACACACCTCAAATCTATAGACGGCATTATGTCATCACTATGTTCCATTCTAAATCTTTTTTTTTTGTAGAATAAACTCCATTTTGTTCAAGCCAAAGTGTCATCAAGCTTGATGATTAGTAGATCAATCTATGTCTCGAGAAGCATTTAAGAATTGATGTAACTTTGTATGAAAAGCATTTAAGCAATAGATTCCATTTTTCTCTCTCTTTGTCTTACCTTGTATACGTGTATGTATGTGTGTGCATGTTAGTGTGCTTCTCACTCACACACTTGTGAATTCACTTGCTCATGATCATCATACCACCCTCACATCTTTGCCGATTGACAATTATGAGGCGGATCTCCTCACATTGGTGCTTACCATTGTGCTAGAGTGACACCAAATTCGGCACTTTTGTCGAGAAGTGAGCTTCAAGGATGAGTGTGTGACAACAAGATGTAGAGATTTGACATTGGAATCATAGGTAAGTAGGTAATTTCTTTACTTTTCTTTACTTTTCTACTCCATCACTATCTCCACTCATCTCCCACCTCCATCTCCGTCTTTGCAAAAAATTTCAGTTTTTTAGTCATATCTACATCTCCACCTCATTCCCCTCATTTCACTTGTGTGAGAGAGCGAGAGAGTGATTGTGTGCATTCATTATTTGTGTGTTTGTGAGCATTTGTTGCAGGTCCCAATTGTACCACCATTGCAGCTTAACAAGTATGACATCTCTATGCCCTCATATTGAGATAACAACCTCTATCTATCACAATAGAAAAAAGATTAATTGTTTGTCAAAAGTACATCACAATACAGTAGATCACTTGCACACCAAGGAAATATAACTTTTTAAAAAAATAGGCATTTTCTCTATCCATCACGACATATAGAATTTACGATAGACAGTGCTGTAAGTCGCCGGATTGGCAATTGTAAAGTCTGACTCTTTTCATATTCCGAACGGAAAGGTCGTTGCGTAGATGTTGTAACCTTTATATAAATCAATGAAAAAAGACGCTTCGGTGACGACCAGAGGAGTCGCCAGACTGTCTGTCTGGTTGATGTAGTCTGTGTAGTTTCCGTGGTGTGTTTGAAAACTCTGAGTTATTTTGTGTCTTTCTGTGTTGTTGATTATCTGTACCTGTCCGGTAAAGATTAAGTTACAGTAAGGATTATCTTAAGTTAAGTACTGAATCACGGTTCCGCTAAGTTTATTACTGTGAGTTTGTGTTACGGTCATCTTTGTATTGTGCGTTGGTCACTGAGGAAGTCTTAATCTATGTATGAATCGACATTCTGTGAGTAGATAAATCAGACGAAGTCCAAGTTTTCGGTTAGTAAGTTGGATTAGTAAAATTATTGAACAGAATGTTATGTGAGTGAGTTGATTTGGGAAAATCAAGTATAGGGCCTCTGTTTAACAGACCCCTTCCACTCCCAAGAACCCGAATAGATGTTTAAACGCGTCTCTGACGGCAAGACCCACGTTTAACACTGGCGCCGTCTGTGGGAAAGTGGCACCAGAGCGTTGTAAATTGATTGTGAGAAGTGGTCATAGATTGTGAATCGACAGTAAGGAAGTGTAGTACGCAAAGTATTGCAAACATGATATATGCCGGTTACTCGTTCTGGTGAGACGTACCTGAAGTATAGGAGAAACCAACAGTCTTGGGCGATACCTAATTTGCTAAGGACGCCCCCAGGAGCTAGAAGCGCAGATAAGTTTAACCCAGTTGTCAAGGAAGCGAAGAACATTAGTAGTGATTCCGGTAGTATTCCGGTGGAACGTACTGTAATTTCGGCGGATTTCGGTGCAACTTTGGCACAGTCAGAAATACGCTGTAGCCTTTAGGGAAACTTTAGCTCTAATACCTTAACGGTATTAGCATAGCTCCATACTGTCAAAGATATAGTAACTCCAGAATCTACCAGGATGCAGTATGCAATTAACTTAATACCATCTGGTCAAGATTCAAATTTGTCTGAGGATAGAAGCGTGTTGGCCAAAGAAATCAGTGAAGGTGAAAAAGTACCTTGTTTTGGTGAAATTTCGACAAATTCCGGTGATATTTCGGTCCCAGTTATAGAGAGTTCATAGTCTCCCGGTGACAATTTACCATTTCCTGGTGAATCTTCATTCCGGTCACCACTATTCAAAGTAAGCTTCCCTACATTTGATATCAAGGAGGAAGGTAGCGTATTCGAAGCTGAAATCCGAAAGAGATTGAACGATATTATCAAGCCAGAGAGTGCACAAGCTGACAATACAGATTCCGACGGTCTAGAAATTCAACCTCGGGACTCAGGAGATAGTAACAATACAACAACAAGCACCATGAGTAGGCAACAACAACAACAGCAGCAGCAGCAGCAGCAACAGCAGCAGAAACAGCAACAACAACATCCATTTCCACCCCGACCGGCTCCAACAAGAGTAACATACACCAAATTTGGTGGATTTCCAGGTGATGATCCTGATGCTCATGTACGAACCTTTGAAATTAGTTATGCAGTACTTAATCATCCACCCGATCCAGCATACAAGGCCATAGTTTTCCAGTCAACACTAGTAAATGAAATCGCCAGGTGGCTTACAGAATATGATATCAACCATTTCGGCACCTATGAAGCATCACTTCACTTGAGCCTACCCCTACAGGGAATATTGTCACATGCACCAACAACTCCTCTTAACTTGTCATGGGAGTTGGTAAGTTCATTCTGACTACTGCTGATGGTAGTTCTTTTACATTATCAGATGCTTAATTTATGCGAGGGATCAAGATGAATGTGTTATCAGTTTCAACTTTAGCCAAGATTGGTTTGGTTGTGAAATTTGTTGATGACAAAGGTACAGTTCATGATCTATCAAATGGCGACGTGATTATTGCTTCTGCCATTTTATGTTGTGGGCTATATAAGCTCATATACTATGAAAGATCTATGAATGATTCAACATGTGCAATACATGATTCTCAGTCTATGTCAGATGCAAAGCTTTGACATGCACACTCGATCATCTGAATTTTGCTAGTTTGTTATGCTTGTAGAAATCTGAAATGGTGTCCTCTCTGCCCAAGCTTGAGGCACCTAGTAAACATGTATGTGAAGGCTATATTTTGGAAAAAATACAGCATTCATTGTTCCAAAAGATGGTTCAGTTCGAGCTAAAAAATTACAGCTCATTCACAGTGATGTCTCTGGTCCTATGCAGACACTCTCTTTTGGAAACTATCTTTACTTTGTGACTTTCATTGATGATTTTACTAGGCATGAATGAATATATCCATTGAAAGCAAAGTCCGAAGTGTTTACGTGCTTCAAACAGTTTCTGGTTTTGGCTGAAAATATGTCAGCATGTAAAATGGGCAACATTCTAATTGAGAGGGGGAATATATGTCTCCTCACTTTAATGCATTTCTGGATGAACGTGGGATAAAATATCAGTGTAGAGTGTCGTATACACCTCAATAGAATGGAGTTGATGAATGGAAGTATAGGTCCTCATGGAGAGGGCGAGGTGAATGGTCAAGATTCAGGCTTTACCACATAGTTTCTAGATTGAGGTTGTCATGTGTGCAACATATGTACTTAGCAGGTATCCCACTAAAAGCATTGGAGTCTATCACTCCATATGAGGCTTGGCATGGTCATAAGCCATCTGTTGCCGTGTTTTTGGTTGTTTGGCATATGCATTAGTGCCTGGACAACATCGTAGAAAATTGAATGATAAAGCAGTAAAAATGTATTTTTGTTGGGTACAGTTATGAACGCAAAGGCTATCGTCTACATCATCCATAGACTAAACACATTTTGGTTAACTGTGATGTTGTTTTTGTGGAAGATGCTATTCAACCTTTACTTTCATATACGAAGGAGACATTTGTTAGCTCCAAAGACATGTATGATACTTTGCTGCCTCTTTTTACAAGTGGACAGTCTAGTGTTCATCCTAATGAGGTAACTTGTTAGCCTTTACAGGGTTCATATGATGATGTAGATCATTCCATTTCTGATGCAGATTTACATGATGCGCTTGTTGATGAGAGAGATGATATTGAGGCAAAAACTATGCGAAAATGGCTGGTGCAGACTTTGCGTGACAACAATTTAGATGCATCTCTATCATATTGTACTCGTTCAGGCTCTCATAGTGCCTCTGTTGTATCAGATTACTATGCTATGGCTGCATCTAGTCTCTGTGATGAGAATGATCTTGTTTCGTTTGATGAAGCACATAATTCAGAAAATCGGATGGCTGCTATGCAATCAGAATATGATGTTATAATGAAAAATGGTTCGTGGTCTTTATGTGACTTGCTTCATAGCAAGAAGGCCATTGGCACTAAGTGGGTATACAAGCTTAAGCATAAGCCTGATGGATCAATTGACATGTATAACGCTAGGCTTGTTGCAAAGGGTTATGCACAGGAAAGAGGCATTGGTTTTGATGAGACCTTTGCTCCTACTTGCTGAATGACTCATTCACAGCATCTCTACAACTCATCACGGTTGGAATGTACATGAATTGGACATTAAAACTACATTTTTGAATGGTGATTTGCATGAAGAATATGTTTTTCAACCTTGTGGCTTTGTGGAGAAAGGGCATGAAAAACCAGGTGTGCAGGTTAAAGAAGGCATTATATGGTTTAAAGCAAGCACCACATGCTTGGTATGAAAAGATATATGCCTATCTGATTGCACATGGTGTTGAGAACGGTCCAAATAAAAGCACCTTATATGTTAAGCGTACTAATGATGTGCTTTTGATCATTGTTGTGTATGTTGATGACATGCTGCTCATTGGTCCTCATGAGAAGCATATTGCTGATTTTTAGGGCATTTGAGATGTCTCATTAGGGCATTTGCATCATTATTTGGGCATTCAATTTATGCTTGTTGATGGCGGAATAGCTTTGTGTCAAATGAAATATATTGACATAGTATTGCAACATTTTGGACTTGAAGACTTCAAATCTATTGCCACTCCTATGGAGATAGGTTTAGGATTGATTCTTCATGATGCTGGAGTTGCATTTGATGCTGTTGTCTATTAGCAGGCTATTGGATGCTTGATTTACTTATGCATTACTCGGCCAGATATTCAGTTTGCTGTCTCACTGATGTGTAGGTTTATGCATTGCCCAGGTTTCAAGCATCGGGAAATGGTTAAGCACATTTTTTTCTACTTGAGTGGTACCTGACTCCTTGGATTGTTTTATCCCAAGGGGATCACTACCACCAAATTTACATGCTTTTTTTGAATCTGATTGGGCTGGTTTCTATGTCTCTCATGTGTGCATCAGTGGTTTTTGCTTCATGGTTGGTAGCTCATGCATATCTTGGTTGAGAAAGAAGCAGCCTACTGTGGTAAGTTCCAATTGTGAGGCTAAGTATAGGGTAGCCTTTAGCCTTAACGGTAAGGCGAAAATGATTCCTTAAAGTAAGGGGCGAAGCTAAGTGCAAGACCAACATGGTTAAGCTTTATCCTTATGGCTTAAGTTTTTTCTACCCTTTAAGAGTATTAGATAAGCACAAAACCATAAAGGGGCGAAGCTATTACCATAAAGGTTTTGGTATTAGCTTAAGCAAAACCAATAGGTGGTGCACATTCACTGTAGCCTTAATGGCCTTCCCTTCGAGCCTTTAGGTTTTCTTTAGCGTGTTAGTTTCAGAAACCATTTCCATTTCTGTTTCCTGTAAGGTGCGTAGTGTTCCCCTAATGGGAAACAAAAACACTGCACACCTTATGGAGTTTAGCTTCACCTCTTCAGGTAAAAATTTTCTTTAGCACCTATTGGAGCTTAGCTTCACCCCTAAAGGTAAACATTTTCTTTAGAACCTTTTAGGTTGAGCTATTACCTATACCTTTATGGTAAACACTTAACCTAAAGTAAAGGAGCATTGCTAGCAATGTTGGTCTTGCTTAACCATTTTATTTAGCACCTACGGGAGCTTCACTTCACCCCAAAAGGTAAACATTTTCTTTAGTGGGAAACTTTAGCATAAAACAAGACCTTAATGGTCTTCCCTCCATGCCTTTAAGGGTATTAGCTAAGAGCTTTTTCTAAAGAGAAACTAACGTGTAAAACCAGTAGGTGCTAATGTGTCTGTTTCCCTTAAGGTGCATAGCGTTTCCCGTTAGGGAAATGAAAACTTGAGCACAAGACAAGACCATTCAGGTCTTCCCTTCTTGATTGAATGGTCTCTTTAGCGCAAGACCTTCATGATCTTCCCTCCAGGCCCTAAGGTGCTAAAGTTTCCTATTGGTGCATACGGGAAATAGAAATAGTTACTTTAGCACCGTATGGTTTTGGTTTTCTTTCACGCAAAACCAATAGGTGGGAAACTTTAGCATAAAACAAGACCTAACCGATCGCTTTAGCAAGACCTTAATAGTCTTTCCTTTGGGCCTTTAGGTTTTCTTTAGCGCCAATGTTGTTTTGTTAGAAGAAAACCAAAAAGAATGTTAACTACTTGAACTGATAACTTATCGATAAGTAAGTAAGCTAAGCACTAAAGAATGCATAGTTCTTTCCTACCCGGCTTTCCTAATCGATAAGCATTTACCTTTAGGTTTCGAGCATTAGTTTACCACGTTCTCTTTGATGAACCCATAACTAAACATTTTTGGGCCTATTGGTTTTGTGCTAAGGTGTAACGGGTAGGTGCATTAGCTTACAGAGTTGTAAATGGTTTGTGTGCAGTGTTAAGTAAATGGTATTAGCATAGCACCTAAAGGTATACACATTCCCTTTGGGTAAAATCTTTAAGGAGCTAAGCTTCGCCCCTTTAGGCACACAATGTTTCCTATTAGTGCTAAAGAAAACCTTAATGGGAAACAGAAACGGAAACATTTTCTTTAGCGCACTCCAAGACCAACATGGTCTTCCCTCCAACCCTTTATAGTGCTAAAGAAAATGCTTAAGCAAGACAAAACCTTTATGGTCTTCCCTTCTTAATGGTCTTCCCTCTGGGCCTTTATGGTTTTCTTTAGCCTGATAGGCTTAAACATTTTCTTTACTTTCTCTAAAGAGAAACTAACATGTTAAACAAGAAAAGACCAACACTTCTAAAGAAAACTTCATGATAATAGCTTCGCCCTTTCACCTTAATGGCTTCGCCCCTTCGGACCTAACCAGTCTTCTTTAGTGCCAGTTTCCTTTAGCACCAGTAGTGATTTTACAAAAGTCTAAGTGCATAAAACAAGACAAGATAAGACCATTCTGGTCTTCCCTTCAGGACCAACATGGTCTTCTTTAGCACAAGACCAACATGGTCTCACTGTATCTTGATCTTCCCTTCTTTACTTTACGGTCTTTGCTTAAGCAAGACAAGACCTTAATGGTCTCTTTAGCGCAAGACCTTAATGGTCTTCCCTCCGGGCCTCAATGATCTTCCCTCTAGGCCTTTAGGTATTAGCTTAAGCAAGACAAGACCTTGATGGTCTCCCCTTCGGGCCAACATGGTCTTCCTTCTAGGTGGATCTCTGAAATGAATTATGTGACATAGCATAGGTTTCACAGTCTCGAGCTTTCTTCTCAAGCAGTAGAAACAACCACTAATATGAGTTTTTCTTCATTAGTGTTACAATAAACTTAAAGAAACTTCACGATTCACCAAACCGATTTGCTCTTGTCATCGATCCTAAAAGTGATCAAAATTCATCTACCTACCATAAAGGAGATGGATGACTTGGAAATAAACTTTGTAGTGTCTAGAACTACTAGAGTAACCCCGGAAAGAACAATTCTTGATTTCAGGAAAGACATGGAACAACTAATTTTCATCAGCTTGAAGAAAGCTTCAACTAGACATTTTGGTTTAGAATTTCGGGGTGGATGGGGTGATTTATTAGAACACCTAGCCTTCCCTCTAATTATGGGAATATGAGTGGGTGGAACGACATGTTGGCACTAAAGAGACCATATAGGTCTTGTCTTGCTTAAGCTTAACCATGTTGGTCTTGAGCACAGTGAGCCATTAAGTCAAGAAGCTTAACCATTCAATCAAGAAGCCTGACCAGCACTGAAGGGAAGACCAACATGGTCTTGTCTTGTCTTGTCTTGCACTAAAGAAGACCATAAAGTAAAGGCCCACCCAGCAGAGGGAAGACCAATATGGTCTTGCTTAAGCTATTACTATTTTGTTCTTGCTTCATATTACCATGAAGGGAATGCGCTAAAGAGCGAGCCATTATGGTCTTGCTTAAGCTTAACCATGTTGTTCTTGCTTAAGCTATTATGCTTAAGCAAGAGCAACATGGTCTTCCCTGTAGGCCTTTTAGGTTTTCTTTAGCCCATGTAGTCAAGAAGGTTAACCATGTAGTCAAGAAGGGAAGACCATTAAGGTCTTGTCTTGTCTTGTCTTGCTTAAGTGAAACCCGTTTAGGTTTTGTTTTCTTTAGCCCTAAACCCTAATCAACTTTAGCCATTTCTCATTAGGGAAACGCTACGCACCTATTGGTCTTGCACTAAAGTTTTCTTTATAATGCACAAAAAAAAACAAGGCCTTAATGGTCTTCCCTTCATGCCTTAACGGTTTTCTCTTAAGCCTTAATGGTTTTCTATCGCATCGTTAGGACCTATATGGTAAACGGTAAATGGTAAATTGTATTAGCATAACACCATATGGGGCATAGCATTTATGCTTAAGCAAGACCAACATGGTCTTCCCTCCAGGCACGGTTTTCTATCACACCTATTGGTAAACGTGCTATGTGATTAAGCATTTATTGTAACGGGCTAAAGAAAATGCTTAAGCGAAGACTAAGCATGCAAGACCCGTTCAAAGCTGTAGCAAGACTAACATGGTCTCTTTAGCAGAAGACCAACATGGTGTATCTTTGGCCTTTAGGTATTAGCTTAACCATGTTGTAAAAACCCACCCGGATGGAATACCATTAAGGTTTTGCGCTAAAGAGACCATTAAGATGAAGGGGCAAAGCTATTACCGTTTATGGGCGAACGATGTTGGTCTTGCCTTGCTTAAGCTGGGGTGTTTAGTTTTTGGTTCTTATTCTTAAAGAAAGAAAAAGAATAGGCTAGGGACAGAGTCATTAGTCATTGAGGGATTAGACTTAGGCTTAGGTGGAAATACACCACTTCGATGCTTCTAACTTGTTGAACAATACTTCGCACCTAATGACCTGTCTCGGGTTCATCTTGATTGACTTGTAAGACCGGCTATCGACATGAATTTTTTATGCCTATTGAAGAACCTTTTGATGTTGATTCATGGAGAACTATAGAAGACATACGAAATAACTAATATACAAAACAGAAGCAACCAATGGAAATATTTCAGTTTCTTACTCATTTAAATGAATTATTTCTTAGAGATGGCAATGAATTTTCTTGAGCCTTATTTCGGTTATGGTCGATCAATCTTATGATCCCTGACCACTAATTCAGAACCGCTCGTGATAGTTCCACGTGAGAAGGCTCCCTGTACTCATTAGGTAGGATGGAATGCAACAAGCCTAAGCCTACCATAAGCCCTCTTCTGATCATGATGAAGCCCATACAATAAAACTACCGCAGGCTCCTCTAGCTAGCTGCTCATGCCCCGGATGACATGGAATGATGCGATTGATTCACTTTGACTCATAGGGTCATTAATGTCCACCCACATGCAAATGATGCAAAGAACATCTACTCTATGGGTGGTTGGGGTTATACTTCCTTGTTGCTCCCTATCGGCTGGTTAGCGCCATTGATTGTCTAGTTTTTTCACAACTTGATAACTCCTTTAGAATCGACTAGGGGACCATAGGACTATGTGCATATCTGAGAACACTGGCTTGCTGCTAACTCTATCTTTTGAAAACAACATGTTTAAGCTATTATGATTACTTAATGGTTTTCTTTAGCCCCTAATACCTAAAGCGGGTGAAGCTAAGCTTGATAGGGTTTCATGCTATGCTAATACCATAACCATCTTGTAGTTCACTAATACCATTTGCTTATGGTTTTCGCTAGTTGCCAGCACTCATTTACAACACGTTTAAGCGAAAATTGGTTGCATAGCATATTAGCTTAAACGTTTAGTTTTTTGGTAAACTAACACCCTTTTTTTCATTCACTTTGGATGAAAATTTTCAGAGAGATCAGCGTCTAATGATTAAGCTAATAAATATACCTTTAGGGGCTATGCTATTATGCTTACGCCTTTATGATCAACTTTAGCCCATTTAGGAGGGAAGACCATAAAGGCCCTTCACCTTAATGGTTAAGCTAATACCGTTAGGCACGTAGCTTAACCATGTTGGTCTTCCTTAAGCGTAATAGCCGCTTTGCCCCTTCTTGACTTAATCACTCGTTGCTTAAGCCTTCACCTTAATGGTCTTCACATAGATAGTGCCTTAATGGTCAATATTAAGCATTCCAAGACCAACATGGTTCACATAACTCAAGATCTTAATGGTGTAGTTGTAGCAAGACAAGACCTTTATGGTCTCGTTGTAGCCTACATGGTTAAGCTTTAGCTTTTACTTCATGGTAATAGCTTAAACAAGACAAGACAAGACTAGAATGGTGTAGCTTGAGCCAACATTGCTTCTAAAGAAAACGGTAATAGCTTCACCCCTTCTTTACTTTATGGCTCACTACACTCCTTTACTTTATGGTCTTCTTTAGCACAAGACAAGACAAGACAAGACAAGAAAAGACCAACATCGCTTCTAAAGAAAACTTCATGGTAATAGCTTCACCCCTTCGGTGTTGGTCAAGCTTCTTGACTGAATGGTTAAGCTTCTTGACTGAATGGTGTAGCTTAAGTAAGACAAGAAAAGACTGGAATGTTCTCTTTAGTGCAAGACAAGACCAACATGGTCTCTTTAGCTCCAACATGTTCTCTTTAGTGCAAAACCAACATGGTGTAGCTTTACCCCAACATGGTCTCTTTAGTGCAAGACAAGACCAACATGGTATCTTTAGCGCCAACATGGTCTCTTTAGTGCAAGACCTTAATGGTCTTCCCTCCTTTACTTCATGTCTCTTTAGTGCCTTCATGGTTAAGCTTCTTGACTTAATGACTCGTTGCGCTCAAGACCAACATGGTGTAACTGTAGCAAGACAAGACCTTAATGGTCTCACTATATCCTTAATGGTCTTCCCTCTGGGCCTTTACTTCATGGTGCTAAAGTTTTCTGTTTCCCTTTCTCAATAGGTTTTCTTTAGCAACAATAGGAAATGCTATGCACTTAATGGGAAATGGCTAATACCGTTTAGATTTTGGTATTAGCTTAAGCAAAATAAGGCCTAACCGATCAAAGCTTAAGCCTGATTTTTGCTTAACCAAGACCTTAATGGTCTTCCCTCCGGGTGGCCCTTAACATAATAGCTTAATCACTTCGCCCCTATCGGGCTAAAGAAAACCATAAAGGCTACAACTACACCATGTTGGTTAAGCTTAAGCTACACCATTAAGGACTCGATTACACGATTAGCTTAACCATTTACTAACAGTTAAGCTAAGCACTAATACCTTTATGGGAAATGCTTAACCTTTAGCGCGAAGGGTGTTAGCTAAGCATGGATAGTGCCTTTTGGCGTGCAGCTATTACCATGTAGGCTTAAGCTAACCATTACTTAAGCAAAAGTTTCACTTAAGCCTGCCTAACAATAAACATCTTGTGCTAAAGTTTTTTGATTCTCACATGTAGTGTATCAAGTTACATTGCTTAGTTATCTAAGCAACTCTACCGTGCATGCCAAAAAATGCTATGGATACAAGACAAAACTTTTGCAATGAGATGGAACAACCTTTGTCGCGTTCGCCTCATGCAAGTCCTTTGGATTTTAGTAAGAAACGTTTTAGTAGTCCATACCTTTCTACATACAAAGATGAAAATGGAAAGATGGCTATTTTCCATGAACCACAAAGATATAGGGACTCTACCCTTAATATTTGGTGCTATGGTTAGAGTAATGGGCACATGCCTTTTGGTATCAATCTGTATGGAATCAACATAACCTGGCCATCAAATTCCTAGTGGAAATCATTAACCTTATAATGTGTTAACAATCACTTATGCTTTTTTAATGACATCCCTTCCAGTTACGCTGACGACGATAGGTGGATCCGGTAATCGGTTCGTTCTCATTCTCACTGGTGCACTAGACATGGCATTTCCATGATTAAATAATGTCCTATTTTAGTTATCACCACCTTCGTTGCTGCTTCCATTAAACTTAGACCTAGTAAAGGTGGGTAGTGGCACTAGGTGGATGGTGAAACAACAAAGGTTGTGCCTTGAGGATACGTAGGGAATAGTAATTTTGTTCGATGCGGGGAGGTCCTCACTACTTTGAAAGAAGTTAAGCCTAAGTTTGCAAGTGCAAACCTTCAAATCCAAACTACTGTATGCAAAAGTCTTAAGAGGAGAACCTGCTTGGGGGGAGTATCCTCCCATCAGAGACTCAATGCGGAATATCTATCACTCTATGGCAGATAGGTTTGATAGACAAAGATAGCTGCTTCGAGAGAAAGGAGCATCTATCTCCTTATTGCCCACGCCCAATGGCAAGTACGATCCAAAGTTTACTACGTCACTATTGGGAAAGAGTAGCTGTTTTTCTTAACTATGGTTTTGCGTTTACGTTTAGCAAACAATATTAGCTCTGCCCTATATGATAAATGTTTAAGCTAATACCGTTTACGTTTAACAAATAGTATTAGTTGTGCCCCATATGGTACTAGCGAAAACAAATAGTAAATGGAAAACTTAATTGTTAAGGCGCTTAGCTAATACCCTTAAAGGGTTAAGCAAAAACACATAAAACGAATAGTTAAGCTAATACTAGGGCCGAAGGGTTAGGCATTCACTGTAGCCTACATGGTGTAGCTGCGCTCAAGACCTTAATGGTGTAGCTAAAGCTTAACCATAATGGTGTAGTTGTAGCTTAACCATAATGGTGTAGCTGTAGCAAGACCTTAATGGCATATCTATAGCAAGACAAGACCTTAATGGTCTCTTTGGTGCCTTAATGGTGTAGCTGTAGCTTAACCTTAATGGTGTAGTTGTACCAAGACCATGTTGGTTAAGTTGTAGCCTTTACTTCATGGTCTTCTTTAGCACATTCCCTACATGGCTCGCTTAAGCAATCATTGTAGCCTACATGGGGTAGCTGCGCTCATTTACTTCATGGTCAAGCTTCTTGACTACATGGTCTTGGAATGCTTAAGTTATTACCTAATGCACGTAGTGAGCGAAACCCTTTAGGTATTAGTGCTAAAGAAAACTGATAAGCTTAGTTAACCGGTTAGGTTTTGCAAGTTTTTTCTTAAGCCTTTAGGCACGGTTTCCCACCTTATGGGGGAAAGCGCGTTAGTTTTTGCTTAAGCCTAGTAGTTAAGCTAATATGGTTAAGCATTTGCTGTAGCCTTAATGGTTAAGCTTAAGCCTTCATGGTATTATTAAGCAAGAACAACATGCTTAAGATAATACCTAAAGGATAAAGCATAATCACTTAAGCCTTCTTGACTTCATGGTAATAGCTTAAGCCTTTTAGGAGCTAAAGTGAATGGGAAACATTTTCTTTAGAAAACAAAACGGTTTTCGTTTCCCAAAAGGTTTTCTTTAGCACCAATAGGAAAATTTATCACCAATAGGACATGCTGCACACCTGAAAAACCCCTAAAAGGTTTTGGTAAACGCTACACCATGTTGGCCCAGAGGAAGACCATTATGGTCTTGCTTAAGCGTAATAGCTTAACCTATACAGCTTTCGTGCTAAATCTTACTGTTACTAAATAGTTAAGTGATAGTTTACGTTTACATAACGGTAAACTTTCTAACCTTTAAGGGTATTAGCTAAGTGCAAAAACAATTTTCTTTACTTTCCCTATCGAGCTAAAGAAAACTAATCCTAAATAAACTTTACGATAACGGTATAGGTATTAGCTTAACCATTTACTAACGGTAAACTAACCCGCTTAAGCCTTTAGGTATTAGCTTAACTATTTACTAACAATATAAGCTTCACCCTAAAAGGTCCTAAAGGATGAGGTGTTTACTATTTACAACATGTATTAGCTTCTACATTAAGGACAGGTAGGTTCAAGCTAATATTTTTCTTCAATAGGTGTGCTCGCATAACACCTAAAGTAAACATAAACACTTAATTGAAAACAACATGTATTAGCTTCTACATTAGGTAAATGGGTTTGTCAATGGAAGTTGATCCATGAGTGTTGGTGAGAAAGATCTAGCTTCTTTATGTATTTGGGGGAACCATGCTTTCTCTTTGGAAGCATGTTCTTTGGCGTGGGAGATGCATGTTGGAAATTTGTGAATAAAGACAATTAGGGGCTAAAGAAAACCGTAACGGTAAACGTAGATAGAAAACATTAAGTAAACATTTAGGCTTTAGTTAGTTTGAATAAAGCTCCTCTAGGGAAGAGGAAAGAAAAGCTTTGTGAGAGGGTGATGGATAAGGTACAGTCCGATCCATACAGAGACATATGGTATATAGCATGAAGTGAGTAGTGAGCAGCTGATGCTATTTCTTTCACACACACACATGTGCTATCCCCCTTTGAGTAGTATAACCAGTTATTTCGGAGGAGTTGTTGATTTAGCCATTTTCAGTCCCCACCTATAAGGTGTTTTATTTATTTTAGGCTTCATTAATTTTATAACCATTATCCTTAACATGCACGGACCTAGAATGAAAATGTATAGATTACCCCTATGTGTTTGGTTTGTTTAAGTGATAGCATTCCTACTTTTACCATCCCCCTCTTGCGTTGACAGGTGCAAGTACCATGTCATCAACCGATTGAAACTCTAATATCACCTCTTCCGACCTAGCAACAGGAGGCGACCCTATCTCATACTAGCATCCTCCTTGGCTCCCTGGTTATCTAGAGGTTCATACCCCTATTCTGTCAAGACTTGGTATCATTAGCTACATTGTCTCCACTTTCTTCAGAAAACATGTCTTTGGTTATTCAGGCATGATGTATGCCATGATCAGTATTGGAGTTCTTGGATTTACTGTTTAGGCTTATTATACACTCACCATAGGCTTAGATGTGGATAAACGTGCCTACTTTACAACGGCCACCATGACTATCGCCATGCTTATCGGAATCAAGGTTCCTAGTTGGATTGTCATCACGTGGGGAGGCTCGATAGAATACATATTTCTATCATGCATCTTTTATAGGAGCTATTTTTGCCCTATCTATAGGGTTCCACTATTGGATAGGTAAAATGCCTGGTCTTTAATACCTAGAAACTTTGAGTTAAATTCATCTTCGGACTTAAGTAGTTTTAGCCTTTATGTTCTTCTATCAGGGATCCCTCATTTTTTTTATAGTAGTTTTCAAAACTTTGAGTGGTGGGAAGGTGTGCTTCAAGTCATCGGGATAGTGAATAGAAGTCAACCATATTTGAATGCAAAGGATTGTCTGTCCCTTGGGACTTGATTCCTATGGACCACCCAACCCTGCCAACAAGCCCGCACCCTACGTGGGGTCACCACCAACAACCCAAGTGCAAAGCTAAGCTCAGCTTGTTAGGAGCTAAGCTCAACAAGGGGCGAAGCTAAGCTCAATTATGGACACAAATCCAAACCCACAATCTATAGAGTTGAAGTGAAAACAAACAATAAACGGAAAACTAACAGTAAACATTTAAGCTAATATGTTTGAGTTTTCGGTTTTTAGAAAATGTAGAAGCTAATACGGACATTTACTGTTACAGTATTAGCCCGTTTCTTTAAGGTCCAAAGGGTTAAGATAATACCATTAGTAAATAGGCTAATATAATAAAGGTATAGCTATGGGCTCTCTAGTGCCTTATGGGACAAAGCGATAGTGCCTAATACCTTATGGAGCTAAAGAAACATGGGAAACATTTTCTTTAGCTAGATGCAAAGCTAATACCATATGAAGCGATAGGTTATGTGTTGTAAACATTTTCTATCACTGCTACCTAGTAAACACTAAACATTTACTTAATGGTATTAGCTTCTATGTTAGTTTTTGGGCTAATTATGCTCTCGGCTTGCTTCAAGGCTTGCTTCAAGGCTTGCTTCAAGGCTTGCTTCGATGAACCTCTTGCATATCACCTTTATGTCTCTTTTATGTTTAAAACACGTATTAGTTTCGAGGCTTCATCCCTTCTGCCTTGGGGTTGAGCAATTGGCAGTAGTTTTTCTATGCTCATGTTAGAAGGATATACTCTTCCTTTGTGAAATGTTCCGGTTCAAGCCCGGTCATGAGCCAAACTTCCTCAAAAGGATCATCTACTATTCTGTCATTAAGTTGAGCAGTGGTATGGTGACTGGAGATTGTTGGGGGGATGTAAGATGATCCACCTTGCCTCCATTCCATGGTTGTTATCCCTTTTGGCTAATGACTAACCAAGAGATCATCAATGCTTTTAACTCAATGCAGCAAGCGAAGAACCACGAAAGCATGTTCTTTTTGGTTTACTAAACCTATTTTTTTTTCTATTTTACATTTTCTTTTTTTCGGTTCAAGTTAGTTGACCGTAATGGCAAACGAGATTGGCTATCTAATCTAATCTAGATTAGAGATATATAGGATTTGAGTGATGATACTAGCTAAATCTACTAAGCTACTGGAGTTGGAAAGGGAGATAGGTTCACCCTTCTATTCACAAAGTTGAAAGAAAGAGAACAACAACCATGATTATTAAGAATCATTCAGCATAGCAGGGAAGGATTTTTAAGATGGGTAAATTCTCCAAAGTCTAGTGTGTCTCTAACTCATCTACATGGAGAGTTTATGAGATGATTTTCCCAACTGCCTAAAGCTGACAAAAATGCAATGAATCTCGATCTTGTCATTCATTTCTTAAAAATCTTAAGTTCAGAAGATAGGTCCAAGGTAGAATGAAGGCTTTATGTTGCTTTATTAGAATCATCATTCTCAAACCTTGCTTGTGAGAGCATGTCGACAATATTATTGAGCTTTCCAACAATATGAACAAAAGCTGGATTAATAAACTTGATATATGAAATCCATTTCAACATCACAATATCAAGAGATGATCAATTTGCAATCATACCTATTAATGAAAGACAATGAGTCTCTACAATCACATTTGCACCAATGAAATACTCTTTATCTAAGTTTAAAGTAGTGACTAATCCCCATAACTCTCGCTTGATCTAAGGATACTTCCTCTAAGTATCATGTAAACTTTTTGCACCAAAGAGAAATAGATACCTCTACCCCTCATCATCATCCTAACCAATGACCCAACCTATACCAATATAAGTTTTCTAACGTGAATGACGAAATTTGGAGTAATTGGCTAGATTGTTTTCCTAAATACAATTTATCATCAATAATATGGCGTGAGATAGCACCTAGCAGATGGAAAGAAAATTTAGAAGACTTTAATGCAAATAAAGCAAATTTGGAAAATCTTCCAAAGAACCGAAAGATTTATGACTAGTATCAACAATTAGCATTATAGGTTTATTCCTTGAATAATCAATATGTTTCAAAATCAGAGCATTGATAAGCAATTGCTTAAGTTTTATCATTGTTCTAATTTGGTGTATGAAACACCACAAGACCAAGCTAATGTGATATTAGAAAACCTCTATAATCATCATTAACTCAGCAAGACTTTAAACTTTCAAACTTTTGACACTTTCTTTAGTAAATATGAACATTTACTGTTTCTAGAAAAGGCGCCTTTTCTTCTACTTCAATTCTTCTCTAATTTGACTTGAATCTTAGAGATTTGTGCTCAATGATTAATCGAAGTTGTTACATATAGTAAAAAACACATCCCAAGTAAAAATTTCAAGTAATAACTTGCAAATAACTTGAAATATCTTCAAACATTACAATATGTCTGAAATCTGGAAGTTACCTTCATAGATTTGACATGCCTTCACTATTAAGCTCATTTCTCTAAGCACACATCCCATTTTGCAAAGATGGTTGATTGTAGTTAAGGATGATATCTTCAAAATGAGCTATCTGTCATGAAAAACTTTACATTGTATTCTGAGATCCGACTCTTAGAAGATCACGAAAATATGCACCAGAAAACTCGTAACTTCCAACTAACATTCATACAATTATGAAATCACAGAGTTCTTCACACAAAGAAAATTGACTAAAATCCTTCCACAAAACAAGTTGCTATTAGAGAAGATGTGTACAAAATGACATGGCCTCATTCTACTCATAGCCATAGAAAGATCTTCTACTCTGAGTGATCTCTCATCACAATCTCTTTCTGAAATTACCCTGATTGCCTCTCTACTTTAAGGACTTAAAAGCGAGTTCTTCTTACATTCTATTTCTCAAATCAACTTAGATACATTGATTCTTTATGCTTCTAAAACTCAAACTTGTTATTCTAGTAGTTCTAGGCTATATTTGATTCCTAATTTTTCCAGTATATTACATGTGTGAATTCGTCCCTTCACATAAGCGTGATTTCTGAGTATCTAATTTCCATATCTCCTTGTCCTTCTTTCCATTGATGTCTTCATGTCTTTATGCTTAACTAGTGATTTAAGCCCCAATAGATCCTCCTTAATCACTAATTATCATTCTCTGATGTCTTCATACAATCTCCTTCTCTTTTATTCCTGCCATTCCTTTGAATCTACTTGTCTTTACTCCATCAAATATTTTTTTCATGATATCTATTATCTGATCTTTTCTAGGAGTATACATCACTTCAATTTCCTTGTCCATTACCTTTCCTCTTAGAAAATGATATTGAATCTCTATATGTTTTGTTCATGCATGAAATACCGGATTTGTTGCAAGATAAAGTGAACTCAGATTATCTCCATGTATTATAGGTATACCTTGATCAATGTCCAAGCTTTTGAACAAGGTCTGCATCTACACTAATTCTTTAGATACTTCCACAAGCCCTTTGTATTCTACCTCAGTTGATGATAATGCCACTGTATGTTGTCTCTTTGAGCACCAACTTACAAGATTATCATGTATTTACACCATGTATCCATGTGTTGGTCTTCTATCATCTTGACTTTCTGCCCAATCTGAGTCACTATATGCTCTCAACTTTACGCTTGAGGTAAATGGATAATATAATCCTTCCTTTATAGTCCCTTTGATATATCTGAGAAGTCTTTGACCTGCAATCCAATGTTGATCCTTTGGACAATGCATGAGTTGTGAGAGGACTTCCACTGCATAACAAAGATTAGGTCTTGTTAGTAGCATAAATCAAACTTCCCACTAAAGATTGATACTTCCTCATGTCTTTGAAATCTGCACCATCATATTTGCTAAGCTTATGATTAACTTCAAGTGGAGTTGAAGCTTCTCTACAATTTTCCATGTTGAACTTCTCCAATAGGTTCAACAGATATCATCATCAAGTTGACCAATTGACATCAAACTACATGATAATTGAGGTACATGGCGTACATTATGCATAGTAAATTTTGAACCATCAATGAACTACAGAACCACATCTCCAATTCCCACAACATCACACTGGTAAGAATCACCAAGTCTCACGGTACCAAGAGACTTTGCTGCATAATTAGAGAACCATTCTCTATGTGGTATCACATGGAAAGAAGCACCAAAATCTAGTAGCCATGTGTGGGAAAGAGAATCAGCCATAAGCGCCTCAGATGGCATAGTACTATCAAGTGTCAACACATCAACATCATCAGAAATAGCATTAATTTCTTCAATCTTCACAATCGAAGTAGATGGTGCAGGTAACTATTTAACATGCCCATCAACATTCTGCCCTTTACCTTTAGCATTCTTTAATGCATAATAGTCTTTCTTCATATGTCCTTTCTTATGACAATAATGGCATTCGATATCCCTCTTCCTTGATTTACTTCTACTCTTATTCCATTGACCATTCTTTTCCTTGTTCTTGCTCCTGCCATGTTGCTGATTCTTTCCTTGGTAAGAATCACGAACATTATATGCATATCCACTCTGAGTGCCAACCATAAATTTTCTACGAATCTCCTCACTCAAGAGTGCTCCACATATGTCATCATAGATGAGTTTCTTTCATTTTGTTATCCATATCCATTTTCTGAGATTGTAATTGGGAGAATATAGCATCAAACTCATTTAGATGAGCAGCAACACTATCTGTGTCCTTCATGCGAAGGTCATATAATTTTCTCATCAAATACACTTTATTTGATGCTGTCTCTTTTTCATATGTATTGCATAACTTTTTCCAAATCTCCTCTGCACTTTCACAATCTAATATTATAAAGTAAACATTATCTGCCAGGTGCAAGTGAATGGTATGATGGAGAAAGTCTATGATAAGCCTAAGTATTGGCTTGAGTCCCACAAAGTCATAGAAGAAGCCTTAAAATGAAGACAATGTAAAGTTCACTTGTGAGCTACCTCTTGTAACTTTTGAAGAGTTTACTTAATGTAAAAGTGAAAGAATCTTAAGTGGTTGAATCCATTTGATCAAAAAGGAAAATACAAGCCATGAATTTGTGATTTGTGGTAGATAGAGAATCAAATCAATCACTGATTGATTGGAGAGTTATTGAGGGAAGTTAGCCTCCCAAACTCAACTATAAATAGATGGCAGTTTTAGTCGTGGTTAGAGAGACCTATGTGAAGACCTCCAAGAGCTGAGCCTTATGCCATATCAAGGTGTGATTACAGGGCACACATATGTATCAGTAAGTCCATTGTATTGTACAAGCAATATACTTTCATTTTCATGATCATTTGAGTTCATATTTCCATGTTCTTGTGAAGTGTACTACTCACTACCATATCTCTCAATTTTCTCAGTCAGATTGCATAGATGGTTTTTCTCAGCTTGGTGCATCCTTTTCAGTGATTTAACTTGGTAAAGTTAGCTCTATAAGTCTAGTATATGCTCATCAATTTTCATTTCATTTGGGTATTGCAATCTTCAGTTATGTTCAGTTGAAGTCAACTCTGTCTGTTCATTTTCACTTCTCTGTCAGGTACCCGACTTTTTTACTCATCTTGTCAGAGCTGCTTCTCAGTGTGTACTTACCCAAATTCAATTATTTAAAGCTTTTTGGATTCAGCATACTGTCCAGTATAAGCATACAAATTTTCATAATCATTAAGTTCTTAAGTCTGGAGTTATGTTTATTTTTCTTCTCATTGGTCTCATCACTATACAGCCCGTGAAAATCGGGATGATGTCATCAGTTGTTAAACATCATTCTCAGTGTGTGGTTCATTATTTTTGATGTGATTACTCTTGAAAGTTAGCTCTTTAAGTTAGCTAGAGATCCCGAAGAGGAATTCAGTAAATTGTTGCTGTGCTCAGAGAATTATGCAAAACACTGGACATGTGTATGAACCAAAATAGCAAGTTCTTCACCTCTGAGCTAACTCCAACTTATCTGTTTTGATCTATCTTTTTGAGAGTGATCTTCCAAGGTACATAGGGTGTCCAATCCATCCATTGGCAAGCTAAAAGGGCCCACCATATACTCTTGGAGTTCATTTGGCTGTAGATCAAGGATTTTGCAACACCTCTTCATCTTCAAGAACATACCTATCCATCTCTTCAGAGTGGTATCAGAGAAAGGTTGGACAACATGGCAGATGGATTTCCTTCATCAATTGATAAATTGGACAGAGATAACTACTCAGCTTGGTCATTAATGATGGAAGCTTATCTCCAAGGTAGAAGTTTATATGGTTATGTGGCTGGAGATGAAGTTATGCCAAGTTTAAGGAACAAAAGTCAACCAACACAAGAAGAGCAAGAAAGATTGAGCACATGGCGCTCCAAGGATGTACTTGCAAGGTCTTATCTCCTCAACTCTATCTCAGATTTTTTGTTGCCTCACATTAGAAGTTGTAAGACATCTCAGGAAGTGTGGGATGCACTTGAAGCCTTCTTCTCTTCAAGTACCAAAGCTAGGAAGCATCAACTATGGCTGGATTTCACAACTCTCAAGAAGGCTCCCAAACAAAATATGAATGATTTTGTCACAAAGCTCAAGGACATAGCAGATCAATTGGGAAGCATTGGAGAGGTAATAGAAGAAGAGAAAATTGTAAGGCAGGTCATCAATGGCTTGAAGGCAGATGACAAGTGGGAAGCATTTACCACAGCTATGGATTTGTACATGGACATGCATGTACCTGATTTCAATACACTCATTGGACAACTACTTACTCAAGAGGCAAAGCTTATCAAAAATGGAGAAAGCTCTAAAGGTAATCAATCTTCAGCTTTATACACTGATAAAAGAAAGTCCAAAGATAACAAAGGAAAGGTAAAGAAAGTGGATGATGAAGCAGGTACATATCAAGCTAACTATGCAGGTAGAGGAAGACATGGCAGAGGTAGAGGAAGAGGAGGTAGACAAGGAAGGGGGAGATCCCAAGACTCCAACTCATGTTCTATTTGTGGATTAACTAATCATACAACTGAAAATTTCTTTAGGAATTCCAGGAATCAAAGGGTCAGAGGATACAATAGAGGAAGTTATGGCTACTCAAGAGGAAGGTTCAACAATTATCATGGAAACTACAACAACTACAATCATTCAAACTATCAAGGAGGCTACAAAGGAAGGAGAGACTTCAATAACCACACAGAAGACTCAAACAAAGAGGATTCATTATTGATCATGAACATGGCTATGCCATAAGGTAAATCTGATGAGCATGTTTTCTACATAGATTCAGGTTGTTCAAATCATGTGGCAGGAAATGTGGCACTCCTATCAGATTTAGAAGATCCAAGGAATAAGCATGAGGTACAAACAGGAGATGATACAAGACATCTTGTGGAGAAAATAGGCAATGTCAAAGCACCTGATGGAAACATCAACCTACTCAGTAAGGTACTCTATGTCCCTATCATTACAAAGAATTTGATAAGTGTTGGGCAGATAGTAGAGAAAGGGTTGCAAGTCAGGTTCACAAAAGCAGGAGCATTTGTTGAAGATCCAAGTCAAGGATTCAGAAGAATTGCAAAAGGTGAAAAGATAGGTAGATTGTTCACATTTGAATTACAAGACACTAGAAACATTGCTCTCTTTAATTATGGTACTCAGACACTCACAGAATTGGAAGTATGGCACAAAAGGTTAGCACATATTGGTGAAAGGTCATTAAAGCAAATTTGCAGGGACCAAAGTGTACTTGGACTCCCTAATTTGTCAAAACAACATATGATTTATAAGTGTAGTGCATGTCAATTTGGAAAGTCTCACAGGTTACCATTCATGAAGAAAGGTTATATGCATAGAGATCTCTTGGAGTTGGTTCATACAGATGTATGGGGACCTAGCAAGGAAGCTTCAATATCTGGATCAAGGTATTATGTCTCCTTTATTGATGATTGCAGCAGATGGACTATCCTATTCTTTATGAAACACAAAGATGAAGTTTTTTCATGTTTCAAAAGATATTTGGCTCTTGTGGAGAATCAAACAGGTAAATCACTAAAAAGGTTAAGGTCAGATGGAGGGGGAGAATACTTCTCCCATGAGTTTGATTCTTTTCTTCAAGAAAGAGGAATCAAAAGGAAGGTAACTACAAGGTACACTCCTGAGCAAAATGGAGTGGCAGAAAGGAGGAATAGGACAATTGTTGAAGCTGCAAGATCCATGTTAAATGAAAAGCATTTGCCTAATTATCTATGGGCTGAGGTTGTATCTACAACCACTTATTTGATTAACAGGTTGCCTTCAAAATCCCTTGATGGGATGACTCCATATGAGGCTTGGAATGGAAGAAGACCAACCTTAGATCATTGTAAAATTTTTGGATGTATTGCTTTTGCTCATGTTCCTTCACAGGTTAGAGGCAAGATGGATCCAAAGCCAGAAAGGTGTGTATTTATTGGATATGACAACAATCAAAAGGGCTACAGGTTATACAACCCTACCAACAAAGGATTCTTGGTAAGCAGAGATGTAGTTTTTGATGAAAACAATTCATGGTATGAAGATTCATGCAGGAAGGTCAATTTACCATATGATCTTGAAGAAGATTTTCCAAAGCTTGGTAGAGAACAACCAAAGATTGAAGAACAAGACACCTCGGAGGATGATGAAGAATCTCAGATGGAAAAGATCAAAGCATGGAAGTCTAAAGGTAAAGCAAAATTGCAGGAACTTGGACATGAGGCAAAATCATCACATCATGGCCTAAGAAGATCTATGAGGGAAAAGAAAAAACCAGAAAGGTATGGGTTTGACACCTCATTAGTAACTAAACATTCTATCTACATAGCACAAGACATAGACCAAGAGGAGCCATCATCATTTGAAGAGGCCAAAGCAAAAAAAGAATGGAAGCATGCAATGAAGGAAGAGATTGAAGCACTTGAGGAAAACAACACTTGGGATTTGGTGCCCAAGACTTCATCCATGAAGGTAATAGGCTCAAGGTGGGTCTATAAACTCAAGAAGAATTCTGATGGTTCCATTAACAGGTATAAGGCAAGGCTTGTAGCAAAAGGCTTTGCACAAACTCAGGGAATTGATTATGAGGAGACCTTCTCTCTGTGGCAAAGATGCCTACTATTAGGGTTTTCCTTAGTATTGCCTCTTCCAAGAATTGGAAGATACTTCAACTAGATGTAAAGAATGCATCCTTGAATGGTTGGATAACAGAAGAGGTATATATGGCACAACCACCTGGTTTTGAGAATCAAGTTTATCCTGATTATGTGTGTAAACTTAACAAAGCATTGTATGGTCTCAAGCAAGCTCCAAGAGCTTGGAATTTCAGACTTGTTTCATTCTTGCAAGACAAAGGCTTTCAACCAACCAAAGCAGATCCTTCACTCTTTATCAAAAAGAGTAACTCTGAGGTCATCTACTTATGTGTATATGTAGATGATATTATATTGACAGGAAATGATGAGGATGGTATGAAGAAGATCAAAGATCAGATGAGGGAAGAGTTCAAGATAAGTGATTTGGGTTCACTTACCTACTTCCTAGGTTTGGAAGTTGTCTACAAAGATCATGGTTTGTTTCTCACTCAAAGAAAGTACATTAAGAACATGTTGGCAAAATTCAAGATGCAAGATTGTAAGATTGCAGGTACTCCAATGGAGGTCAATCACAAATTGAGCTCACATGAAGGTGAACTCATAGAGGACATCACATCATATCAAAGTCTAGTGGGTAGTCTCAACTATGCCACATCCATATGTTATAGTGTGAGTGTGCTAAGTCAATTTATGCACACACCAAGGAAACCACATATGGATGCTGCCAAAAGGATTCTCAAGTATCTCAAAGGAACCATAAATGAAGGACTTTATTATCCTTATGTATCTGATTTAGGTTTGAATCTATTTTCTGATGCAGATTGGGCTGGCTCCAAAGAAGATAGAGGGAGCACTCCAGGTTATATTACCTTTGCAGGTTCAAAGATTATTTCATGGTCATCCAAGAAGCAACCCACAATTGCTCTCTCTTCTACTGAAGCTGAATATAGAGGTCTTGCCATAGCTACACAAGAAGCTATGTGGATGAAGACATTATTCAAAGATGTTGGATTGGAGTTTGGAACTCCAACTATTTATGGTGACAATATGAGTTCTATTCATTTGGATGCTAATCCTATTTTTCATGCAAGGACTAAACATATTGAAGTTCATTATCACTATGTACGAGAGAAGGTTCTAAGCAAAGAGATTCAAATATCATATGTGTCCACTCATCAACAATGTGCAGATATTCTAACCAAAGCATTGGATGGTACAAAGCTTTGCAAATTCAAGGCTATGATCGGTTTGCAGGTAATCTTGGAAGATTAAAGACCTCAAGCATACTTGGCTTGAGGGGGAGATGTTGGAGCAAGTCTATGACAAGCCTAAGTATTGTCTTGAGTCCCACAAAGTCATAGAAGAAGCCTTAAAATGAAGACAATGTAAAGTTCACTTGTGAACTACCTCTTGTAACTTTTGAAGAGTTTACTTAATGTAAAAGTGAAAGAATCTTAAGTGCTTGAGTCCACTTGATCAAAAAGGGAAAGATGAGCCACGAATTCATGATTTGTGGTAGATAGAGAATCAAATCAATCACTGATTGATTGGAGAGTGATTGAGGGAAGTTAGCCTCCCAAACTCAACTATAAATAGATGGCAGTTTTAGTCGTGGTTAGAGAGACCTATGTGAAGACCTCCAAGAGCTGAGCTTTATGCCATATCAAGGTGTCATTACAAGGCACACATATGTATTAGTAAGTCCATTGTATTGTACAAGCAATATACTTTCATTTTCATGATCATTTGAGTTCATATTTGCATGTTCTTGTGAAGTGTACTACTCGCTCCCATATCTCTCAATTTTCTCAGTCAGATTGCAGAGATGGTTTCTCTCAACTTGGTGCATCATTTTCAGTGATTTAACTTGGTAACGTTAGCCCTATAAGTCTACTATATTCTCATCAATTTTAATTTCATTTGGATATTGCAATCTTCAGTTATGTTCAGTTGAAGTCAACCCTGTCTGTTCATTTTCACTTCTCTGTCAGGTACCTGACTTTTTTACTCATCTTGTCAGAGCTGTTTCTCAGTGTGTACTTAGACGGACTAAATGCTTCAATTTTGTGGTTTTGTTCTGCATACAAACTCTTTTGTTCATCAACTGTTACATCTTTAGAAATAAGAAATTGTTTGGTTAGAGGATTCCATAACCTATAAACCATCTACTTTTCATCATACACAATAAATACATATTTTTGAGCCTTTGTTTCAAGCTTATGTCTAAGTTGTGATGATACGTAAGCATAGGTGATTGATCCAAAAACTTTGCAATGATCTAGTGTTGGTTTCTTACCCCACCAAGCTTCATAAGGGGTCATTCCATTTAGAGTTGTACATGGTAATCTATTCACAAGACATGTAGTTGTTGTTAAGGGCACATTGTTGGAGCAAGTCTATGGCAAGCCTAAGTATTGGCTTGAGTCTCACAAAGTCTTAGAAGAAGCTTTAAAAAGAAGACTATGTAAAGTTCACTTGTGAACTACCTCTTGTAACTTTTGGAGAGTTTACTTAATGTAAAAGTAAGAGAATCTTAAGTGGTTGAGTCCACTTGATCAAGAATGGAAAGAGGAGCCACGAATTTGTGATTTGTGGTAGGTAGAGAATCAAATCAATCATTGATTGATTGGAGAGTGATTGAGGGAAGTTAGCCTCCCAAACTCAACTATAAATAGATGGCAGTTTTAGTCGTGGTTAGAGAGACCTATGTGAAGACCTCCAAGAGCTGAGCTTTATGCCATATCAAGGTGTGATTACAAGGCACACATATGTATCAGTAAGTCATTGTATTGTACAAGAAATATACTTTCATTTCATGATTATTTGGTTTCATCTTTCCATGTTCTTGTGAAGTGTACTACTCACTACCATTACTCTCAGTTTTCTCAATCAACTTGCAGAGATGTTTTCTCTGAGCTTGGTGCATCATTTTCAGTGATTTAACTTGGTAAAATTAGCTCTATAACTCTACTATATGCTCATAAATTTTCATGTCATTTGGATGTTGCAATCTTCAGGTATGTTCATTTGAAGTCAACAGGGTCTGTTCATCTTCACCTCTCTGTCAAGTACCCGACTTTTTCACTCATCTTGTCAGAGATGTTTCTCAGTGGTTACGTATCCAAATTCAGTGATTTAAAGCTTGTTGGATTTAACTTACTGTCTAGTATAACCATACAAATTTTCATAATCATTGAATTTCTAAATTTTGAGTTATGGTGATTTTTCTGCTTACTGGTCTATTTCTGTAGCAGCCCGTGAAAATCGGGATGATGTCATCACTTGTTAAAACTCATTCTCAGTGTGTGCTTTGTTATTTTTGATGAGATTACTCTTGAAAGTTAGCTCTTTAAGCTATCTAGACTTCCCCAAGAGGAATTAAGCTAATTGCTGCTGTGCTCAAAGAATTATGTAAAATACTGGACAGGTGTATGAACCAAGAATAGCAAGTTTTCACCTCTGAGCTAACTCCAACTTATCTGTTTTGATCTATCTTTTTGAGAGTGATCTTCCAAGGTACATAGGGTGTCTAATACATCCATTGGCAAGCTAAAAGGGCCCACCATCTACTCTTGGAGTTCATTTGGCTGGTGTAGATCAAGGATTTTGCAACACCTCTTCATCTTCAAACACATACTTATCCATCTCTTCACAGTGGTATCAGAGCAAGGTTGGACAACATGGCAGATGGATTTCCTTCATCAATTGACAAATTGGACAGAGGTAACTACTCAGCTTGGTCATTAAGGATGGAAGCTTATCTCCAAGGTAGAAGTTTATATGGTTATGTGGCTGGAGATGAAGTTATGCCAAGTTTCAGGAACAAAAGTCAACCAACACAAGAAGAGCAAGAAAGATTGAGCACATGGTGCTCCAAGGATGCACTTGCAAGGTCTTATCTCCTCAACTCTATCTCAGATTTTTTGTTGCCTCACATTAGAAGTTGTAAGACATCTCAGGAAGTGTGGGATGCACTTGAAGCTTTCTTTTCTTCAAGTACCAAAGCTAGGAAGCATCAACTATGGCTGGAGTTCACAACTCTCAAGAAGGCTCCCAAACAAAATGTGACTGATTTTGTCACAAAGCTCAAGGACATGGCGGATCAGTTGGGAAGCATTGGAGAGGTAATAGATGAAGAGCAAATTGTAAGGCAGGTCATCAATGGCTTGAAGGCAGATGATAAGTGGGAAGCATTCACCACAGCTATGGATTTGTACATGGACATGCATGTACCTGATTTCAACACACTCATTGGACAACTACTTACTCAAGAGGCAAAGCTTATCAAAAATGGAGAAAGCTCTAAAGGTAATCAATCTTCAGCTTTATACACGGATAAAAGCAAGTCTAAAGATAACAAAGGAAAGGCAAAGAAAGTGGATGATGAAGCAGGTACATATCAAGCTAACTATGCAGGTAGAGGAAGACATGGCAGAGGTAGAGGAAGAGGAGGTAGACAAGGCAGGGGGAGATCCCAAGACTCCAACTCATGTTCTATTTGTGGATTAACTAATCATACAACTGAAAATTGCTTTAGGAATTCCAGGAATCAAACTACAATCATTCAAACTATCAAGGAGGCTACAAAGGAAGGAGAGACTACAATAACTACACAGAAGACTCAAACAAAGAGGATTCATTATTGATCATGAACATGGCTATGCCACAAGGTAAATCTGATGAGCATGTTTTCTACATAGATTCAGGTTGTTCAAATCATGTGGCAGGAAATGTGGCACTCCTATCAGATTTAGAAGATCCAAGGAATAAGCATGAGGTACAAACAGGAGATGATACAAAACATCCCGTGGAGAAAATAGGCAATGTCAAAGCACCTGATGGAAACATCAACCTACTCTGTAAGGTACTCTATGTCCCTACCATTACAAAGAATTTGATAAGTGTTGGGCAGATAGTAGAGAAAGGGTTGCAAGTCAGGTTCACAAAAGCAGGAGCATTTGTTGAAGATCCAAGTCAAGGATTCAGAAGAATTGCAAAAGGTGAAAAGACAGGTAGATTGTTCAAATTTGAATTACAGGACACTAGAAACATTGCTCTCTTTAATTATGGTAGTCAGACACTCACAGAATTGGAAGTATGGCACAAAAGGTTAGCACATATTGGTGAAAGGTCATTAAAGCAAATCTGCAGGGACCAAAGTGTACTTGGACTTCCTAATTTGTCAAAACAACATATGATTTATAAGTGTAGTGCATGTCAATTTGGAAAGTCTCATAGGTTACCATTCATGAAGAAAGGTTATATGCATGGAGATCTCTTGGAGTTGGTTCATACAGATGTATGGGGACCTAGCAAGGAAGCTTCAATATCTGGATCAAGGTATTATGTTTCCTTTATTGATGATTGCAGCAGATGGACTATCCTATTCTTTATGAAACACAATGATGAAGTTTTTTCATGTTTCAAAAGATATTTGGCTCTTGTGGAGAATCAAACAGGTAAATCACTAAAAAGGCTAAGGTCAGATGGAGGGGGAGAATACTTCTCCCATGATTTTGATTCTTTTCTTCAAGAAAGAGGAATCAAAAGAGAGGTAACTACAAGGTACACTCCTGAGCAAAATGGAGTGGCAGAAAGGAGGAATAGGACAATTGTTGAAGCTGCAAGGTCTATGTTAAATGAAAAGCATTTACCTAATTACTTATGGGCTGAGGCTGTATCTACAGCCACTTACTTGATTAACAGGTTGCCTTCAAAATCCCTTGATGGGATGACTCCATATGAGGCTTGGAATGGAAGAAGACCAAGCTTAGATCATTGTAAAATTTTTGGATGTATTGCTTTTGCTCATGTTCCTTCAGAGGTTAGAGGCAAGATGGATCCAAAGGTAGAAAGGTGTGTATTTATTGGATATGACAACAATCAAAAGGGCTACAGGCTATACAACCCTACCAACAAAGGATTCTTGGTAAGCATAGATGTAGTTTTTGATGAGAACAATTCATGGTATGAAGATTCATGCAGGAAGATCAATTTACCATATGATCTTGAAGAAGATTTTCCAAAGCTTGGTAGAGAACAATCAAAGATTGAAGAACAAGACACCTTAGAGGATGATGAAGAATCTCACATGGAAAAGATCAAAGCATGGAAGTCTAAAGGTAAAGCAAAATTGCAAGAACTTGGACATGAAGCAGAATCATCACATCATGGCCTAAGAAGATCTATGAGGGAAAAGAAAAAACCAAAAAGGTATGGGTTTGACACCTCATTAGTAACTAAACATTCTATCTACATAGCACAGGACATAAACCAAGAGGAGCCATCATCATTTGAAGAGGCCAAAGCAAAAACAGAATGGAAGCATGCAATGAAGGAAGAGATTGAAGCACTTGAGGAAAACAACACTTGGGATTTGGTGCCCAAGACTTCATCCATGAAGGTAATAGGCTCAAGATGGGTCTATAAACTCAAGAAGAATTCTGATGGTTCAATTAACATGTATAAGGCAAGGCTTGTGGCAAAAGGCTTTGCACAAACTCAGGGAATTGATTATGAGGAGACTTTCTCTCCTGTGGGAAAGATGCCTACTATTAGGGTTTTGCTTAGTATTGCCTCTTCCAAGAATTGGAAGATACTTCAACTAGATGTAAAGAATGCATTCTTGAATGGTTGCATAACAGAAGAGGTATATATGGCACAACCACCTGGTTTTGAGAATCAAGTTTATCCTGATTATGTGTGTAAACTTAACAAAGCATTGTATGGTCTCAAGCAAGCTCCAAGAGCTTGGAATTTCAGGCTTGTTTCATTCTTGCAGGACAAAGGCTTTCAACCAAGCAAGGCAGATCCTTCACTCTTTATTAAAAAGAGTAATTCTGAGGTCATCTATCTATGTGTATATGTAGATGATATTATATTGACAGGAAATGATGCAGATGGTATGAAGAAGATCAAAGATCAGATGAGAGAAGAGTTCAAGATAAGTGATTTGGGTTCACTTACCTACTTCCTAGGTTTGGAAGTTGTCTACAAAGATCATGGTTTCTTTCTCACTCTAAGGAAATACATTAAGGACATGTTGGCAAAATTCAAGATGCAAGATTGTAAGATTGCAGGTACTCCAATGGAGGTCAATCACAAATTGAGCTCACATGAAGGTGAACTCATAGAGGACATCACATCATATCAAAGTCTAGTGGGTAGTCTCAACTATGCCACATTGACAAGAGTAGATATATGTTACAGTGTGAGTGTGCTAAGACAATTTATGCACACACCAAGGAGACCACATATGGATGCTGCCAAAAGGATTCTCAAGTATCTCAAAGGAACCATAAATGAAGGACTTTATTATCCTTATGTATCTGATTTAGGTTTGAAGCTATTTTCTGATGCAGATTGGGCTGGCTCCAAGGAAGATAGAAGGAGCACTTCAGGTTATCTTACCTTTGCAGGTTCAAAGCTTATTTCATGGTCATCCAAGAAGCAACCCACAGTTGCTCTCTCTTCTACTGAAGCTGAATATAGAGGTCTTGCCATAGCTACACAAGAAGCTATGTGGATGAAGACATTGTTCAAAGATCTTGGATTGGAGTTTTGAACTCCAACTATTTTTGGTGACAATATGAGTTCTATTCATTTGGCTGCTAATCCTATTTTTCATGCAAGGACTAAACATATTGAAGTTCATTATCACTATGTACGAGAGAAGGTTCTAAGCAAAGAGATTCAAATATCATATGTGTCCACTCATCAACAATGTGCAGATATTCTAACCAAAGCATTGGATGGTACAAAGCTTTGCAAATTCAAGGCTATGATAGGTTTGCAGGTAATCTTGGAAGATTGAAGACCTCAAGCATACTTGGCTTGAGGGGGAGCTGTTGGAGCAAGTCTATGACAAGCCTAAGTATTGGCTTGAGTCTCACAAAGTCTTAGAAGAAGCTTTAAAAAGAAGACTATGTAAAGTTCACTTGTGAACTACCTCTTGTAACTTTTGGAGAGTTTACTTAATGTAAAAGTAAGAGAATCTTAAGTGGTTGAGTCCACTTGATCAAGAATGGAAAGAGGAGCCACGAATTTGTGATTTGTGGTAGGTAGAGAATCAAATCAATCATTGATTGATTGGAGAGTGATTGAGGGAAGTTAGCCTCCCAAACTCAATTATAAATAGATGGCAGTTTTAGTCGTGGTTAGAGAGACCTATGTGAAGACCTCCAAGAGCTGAGCTTTATGCCATATCAAGGTGTGATTACAAGGCACACATATGTATCAGTAAGTCATTGTATTGTACAAGAAATATACTTTCATTTTCATGATTATTTGGTTTCATCTTTCCATGTTCTTGTGAAGTGTACTACTCACTACCATTACTCTCAGTTTTCTCAATCAGCTTGCAGAGATGTTTTCTCTGAGCTTGGTGCATCATTTTCAGTGATTTAACTTGGTAAAGTTAGCTCTATAAGTCTACTATATGCTCATAAAGTTTCATGTCATTTGGATGTTGCAATCTTCAGTTATGTTCATTTGAAGTCAACAGGGTCTGTTCATCTTCACCTCTCTGTCAGGTACCTGACTTTTTCACTCATCTGGTCAGAGGTGTTTCTCAGTGGTTACTTATCCAAATTCAGTGATTGAAAGCTTCTTGGATTCAACTTACTGTCTAGTATAACCATACAAATTTTCATAATCATTGGATTTCTACATTTTGAGTTATGGTGATTTTTCTGCTCACTAGTCTATTTCTGTAGCAGCCCGTGAAAATCGAGATGATCTCATCACTTGTTAAAACTCATTCTCAGTGTGTGCTTTGTTATTTTTTATGAAATTACTCTTGAAAGTTAGCTCTTTAAGCTACCTAGACTTCCCCAAGAGGAATTAAGCTAATTGCTGCTGTGCTCAGAGAATTATGTAAAATACTAGACAGGTGTATGAACCAAGAATAGCAAGTTTTCACCTCTGAGCTAACTCCAACTTATCTGTTTTGATCTATCTTTTTGAGAGTGATCTTCCAAGGTACATAGGGTGTCTAATACATCCATTGGCAAGCTAAAAGGGCCCACCATCTACTCCTGGAGTTCATTTGGCTGGTGTAGATCAAGGATTTTGCAACCCCTCTTCATCTTCAAACACATACTTATCCATCTCTTCACACACATTGCATCACTTTGTATCTTGCTACCCTTTGGGTTATTCTAGAGTTGAGATTATATTTGTAAGGTCATTTGGACGGTGAGTTAGAGATTGAGTGGAAAGAGCCTTTAAAGGCCACAAACTTGTATAAATATGGCATTTAGTTAATGAACAAATCCTCTCATTTTTCGTCGCCTATCATGGCTTATGACGTTTTCTTGTTGAGTAATTAGTTTTTTTCAGTTTTGGCTTTTCGTCTTCTTGAATCAAGCGCCTAGGACTGCGTCCATCTTTTCTTTTTCTTATGTTTATTACCACTGCAGCTATGGCAATATACACTCTTCTCCCTCTCTTTCCCTGTTGCAGGGAGGCACTGCCCCCTTGTAAACACTGGCGCCGGCCTCAACCGACCCTCCAATGGCTCTACCGACTGTAGTTGAGCACCGAGTGTTTGTGCTTTGCAGGCTGTCCTAGTGCATCATACGCAGTCTGTCTCGTTGTGCAGCAGAAGCAGTGTTTCCCGGCCTTTGGACCTATAGGCTAGGTTGCACAGTGCCTGAACACGAGGATGGATGCTGGATCATTGAAGTTCGTGTACGTGTGGCTGACGCATGGTTCAGATTGATGGATTATGGACGACTGTCATCTTACAGTGGCGCAATTCAAATCTTTGGAATCTACAACAGATGTTTCCATGGGATTCTTTGGCACGCCATTTTCGGCTCCAAGAATGCTCGTGTGGCATCCTCATGCAGGCACAAGCTTTCAGAATTCCTAATTTTCTCCGGTGTGCGCACCAATGAATATGCTGCACTGTTTCTTTACGCTTGATGATTATTATGCTTGCAGTTTTGTTATGGCTATGGTGCAGCTCTGTTGGTTCTGTCTTCACGCATTTTATTTCAGATGGGAGTTCATAGTGCATTTCCATTCTTCTGCATCATTGTTGCTGCTTGTTTGGCGTATTGGTTTTTATGCAGGGCAGCACATTCGTACGTGAGGTCAAATACTATCTTTTGGACAAATCTTACTTGCTATTTCACAATGTCGTGAGTGGCACCAGGTGTTGTCATGCATATGTCTGAATGTTCTATGTCACTATGGAAGGCTTACTGCGTTCTTGTTTTTAGTGCTGCATTGTTCCGTTTCTGTTTGTACCAACGCCTTCTGTCATAATCTGATCGATTTAGAGTAATGGATTCACACATTTTTTTGGAATAAGAGCCCTTCTCCTGCATGCGCACCACAATTACTCTTGTATTGTGGTCATTTTTACTGATAGGCTATATTGTCTATTTGCTTAAGGTTTGCCTTGCATCAGATGTAGTTTTTTTCAGTAGTTCGAATCCATATCCACTATTGTTATTGTTTTTTCATTGCGCTCCAATCGCTCTATTGGTTACACATGCACTAACGGCCTGATTCTAACAATAATGAAAAATGTTTTGTCAAGTCAAGTACTATTGCATACTATTTATGTTCTCCATCTTTTGTATGATCATGTGCTGATCATGTCGACTTGATCTTGTGTCATGATGTGTGGTGTTCATATGTATGGATTTCTATCTTGTGACTTTCCGTATGATCTAGGAAATTAAGACTTTATCAGCACAAATCGTTCTCACCTACTAAAGTGACTTGCCTACCCAAAAATTCTTCGGAGTACTTGATTGCAGTTCCAAAAATACACTTAAGCAATGAAGAGCATTGATGGAAAGCACAATATGAAGATGCGTGGAGGCTTTCGAAACCTTGATCTTGACATATTTTTATACATCTTATGTTGTGATTCTTCCTTATGATATGCTATAATCGAGCCCCATTCATTTCACTTGTATGCTTATAGGAGGGCAGTCTATAAGTTGTGTGAAATGTATTTGCATACCTTGGATTCATTCCAGGCACTTTGCTTTGCATTACATATTACTTATAGTTCTGGATATGTTATGAGCCTTACTTGCATTCCATACCATGGTCTAACCATGCACTTTGGTTTGCAAGTATTGTTCATAAGGGTAGTGCATAATTATGTGAGCACATATATCATGGAGTTGGACTATTCTATTCCAAGAACGGTGCTACCACTTTAGCATTATGAAAATGTACATGGAGATTATATATGGGTTGGGATCTTATTTTTAGACTTTGTTTGGATTTGTGTCGGCCTTGATGTGAGGGCTTGACTTGATGTATTTGGTCTTGGTGAGTGTGATGGAACCGGTGTCCTCGGGCATGAGTGATGTGGAGGCTCGTGGATTGAAACACTCTTCGAGATCAGGTGTGTCCCTTTGATTGTATGATATGATGTATAAAGGTTCCCAGCCTATAAATGGTTTCCATGTACTTTTCATCTTGTTGAGGGGGGTATCTGAAGTATTTCGATGGCGTGCACCACAGTGAGCTCTCCTTCTTGAGAGCTCCACGACGATATGCTCGGAGTAGAAAAGTGAGCTCCTTCTTTGGCACACAGTACTCCGCGCACAAGCTGCAAAATACGCAAAAAAAACACAGTACACAGAGAGCACGAAGATAGACTTCTTAGGTCTTACAAATGTGGTCGAACTTACAGTCTGTGACTGACCAGGCCACTATATGTTTTATTAAAGAACATATACAAAGAAGTGTCCAGTGGCCATTTGGCCTTTCACATGGACACTAACGGTAACAATCTCCCACTAAAGGCCAATATGGCTAGAGTAACTATGGGAGAAAAAATAAAGAATAATAAAGAATACCTGAGTGTAAGTATGCATGTAAGTATGCACACTATACCTCCCACCTGATGGGCATGTTACACAGTATACAAGTGACTGCGTAAGATCAAGAATCAAGTAACCCCCATCAAGTGACAAGAGTTTCGAAAGCTATCCTGTGGTAGAGCTTTAGTCAAAGCATCTGCAGCATTATCTCGAGTGTGAACCTTCTCAAGAATAATGCTCTCAGTGGCTAAGCAATCTCTAATGAAGTGATACCTCACCTCAATGTGCTTGGTCTTTGCATGATAGACCGGATTCTTAGCCAAAGCAATGGCACTCTGACTATCACTCAGCAAGCGAGGTACATGCTGAGGTAAACCCATATCACAAGCAAGACGAGAAAGCCACAATGCTTCCTTACATGCCTCACTTGCTGCAACATACTCTGCTTCTGTGGTGGAAACAGCTGTACATGCTTGAAGCCGAGATCTCCAAGAGATAGCACCTCCAGCAAAATGAAAAATGTACCCTGATGTAGACTTACGATTGTCTACACAACCAGCATACTCAGAATCTGTGTAACCAATAATGGATGCTTTCCCTCTACCTAAGCATAAACACTTGTCCTTAGTGCCACTCAGATATCTCAAAATCATCTTGACCACTTCCCAATGTTTCTTGCCAGGATTAGACATATATCTGCTCACAACTCCCACTGCAAATGCAATGTCTGGTCTCGTAGCTACCATAGCGTACATGAGACTACCAACAGCAGACTGATAAGGAATTTTGGTCATGAATTCCTTTTCCTCATCTGATTTGGGGCAGTCATCCTTGCTCAATTTCACATATGTGGGTAAAGGTGTACTCAATGCCTTTCCACCCTGCATATTGAACCGGTGAAGTACTTTGGATATGTACTCACTTTGAGACAAGTATATGCATCTTTTACTCCTATCACGAGTAATACGCATGCCAAGAATATGTTTGGCATCCCACAAATCCTTCATATCAAATGTCTGACTCAACTTCTTTTTGAGAATTGACAAATCATAAGAGGACTTCCCAGCAATCAACATATCATCGACGTAAAGTATCAAGCATATCAAGCTGCCATCATAGCATCTCTTTGTGAAGAGACAATGATCCTCATTGCTCCGAGAATAGCCTTGGGACTTCATAAAAGCATCAAACTTTTGGTACCATTGTCTAGGAGACTGTTTAAGTCCATACAAGCTCTTCTTGAGCTTACAAACTAGACTTTCCTTGCCAGGAACTACATAACCTTCTGGTTGTTCCATATAGATCTCATCTGTAAGATCTCCATGCAAGAAAGCTGTTTTCACATCCATTTGGACTAGCTCTAAGTCCTCCATTGCAACGAATCCAAGCAACATGCGCAAAGTAGTCATCTTGACCACTGGAGAGAAGATTTCCTCAAAATCAACACCATGTTATTGCTTAAAACCCTTTGCAACAAGTCGTGCTTTATATTTTGGAGAAGCACTATCTGATGTGAATTTCAACTTATATACCCATTTACATGGTAAAGCTTTCCTGCCCTTTGGCAAAGGTACTAAGTCCCAAGTACCATTCTTGTGAATAGAATCCAACTCACTCTTCATGGCACACTCCCAGTTGACATGATCCTCTGTCTGCATAGCCTCTTTGTAGCAAGAAGGCTCACCGGCATCTGTTAGCATAACAAAATCTAAACCTGGAACATATCTATCAGGTGGATGTGAGACACGTGCAGTACGTCTCAATGGTTGCTGAACAGGAACATGTGCAGACTGATCAGAATGGACATTCTCTTGAACATCCCTATGTGCAGCATTTTTATGCATGCTAACCGGAGGACTAGTATCCTCAAAAACCACTCTTCTCACTTCAACCTCCTTAATGGGCTGTTTATGCATCTTAAACTCATTAAAAATGACATCACTACTTCTGATCACTGACCGTGTTTCAGGATCCCATAAGTGATATCCAAATTGTCCTTCTCGACCATATCCAAGAAAAATGCATTTCTTTGACTTATGGTCCAACTTTTGTCTAAGATTCTTGGGTATATGAACATATGCTTCACACCCAAAAACTCGAAGATGATCATCATATGGTGGTTTCTCTGTCCATAACTCTTGTGCCACTTTCAGACCTTTGGCAGTACTAGGTGAAAGGTTAATCACATGAACTGCAGTCAATAGTGCTTCTGCCCAAAAACCTTGTGAGAGGTTTGCATGATGCAACATAGAGATTACTCTATCTTGAATAGTTCTATTCATCCTCTCAGCTACACCATTCTGTACTGGGGTATAAGCAGCTGTAAACTCTCTACAAATCCCTCTAGACTGATAGAAAAGGCTGAATTCATGTGAGGTATACTCACCCCCATTATCTAAACGTAAAGCCGTAAGCTTAGTTCCTTTTTCGGTCTCAACTGAAGCAAGCCATTTTCTGAAAGTGGGGAATACATCATCCTTTGATTTGATAGGATATACCCAGACTTTTCTAGTAGCATCATCTATGAAAGTGACAAAGTAAAGAGAACCACCTAAGGACCTTGTGGGCATAGGACCACACACATCTGTATGAACGAGATCTAAAGGCTGAATTGAAGAGTCAATGTGCGTTTTATGCACATTTTTTGTTTGCTTTCCATATTGACAATGCTCACAAAATGAAAAATCAGAGAAAGATAACACAGGTAAGTAGCCACAACGAGAAAGATTTTCCATTCCACTACGAGATATATGGCCCAAACGACCATGCCAAATACAAGCCATAGGTTGTTCAGTAACAGCTAACAAGTGTTCTTTCTGTGATACAAATAAAGGATAAAGTGAGCCAACTTTGCTTCCTTTTGCAATAACCATATTGCCCTTTGATATACGAAAGGACTGAGCATAGAAGACCACCTTGTAACCAAGGTCATCAAGTTGAGCAACTGACATCAAACTGCGTGATAACTAAGGTACATGGCGTACATTATGCATAGTAAATTTTGAACCATCAATGAACTACACAACCACATCTCCAATCCCCACAACATCACATTGGTAAGATTCACCAAGTCTCACGGTACCAAGAGACTTTGCTGCATAACTAGAGAACCATTCTCTATGTGGTGTCACATGGAAAGAAGCACCAGAATCTAGCAGCCAGGTGTGGGAAAGAGAATCAGCCATAAGTGCCTCAGATGGCACATTACTATCAAGTGTCAACACATCAGCATCATCAGAAATAGCATTAATTTCTTCAATCTTCACAGTCGAAGTAGATGGTGCAGGTAACTGTTTAACATGCCCATCAACATTCTGTCCTTTACCTTTAGCATTCTTTAATGCATAACAGTCTTTCTTCATGTGTCCTTTCTTATGACAATAATGGCATTCGATATCCCTCTTCCTTGATTAACTTCTACTCTTATTCCGTTGACCATTCTTTTCCTTATTCTTGCTCCTGCCACGTTGCTGATTCTTTCCTTGGTAAGAATCACGAACATTATATGCATCTCCACTCTGAGTGCCAACCATAGATTTTCTACGAATCTCCTCACTCAAGAGTGCTCCACATATGTCATCATAGACGAGTTTACCACGAGGTGCACTGTTGCTAATAGTTGTGCAAAATGTATCCCATGATGATGGCAGGGTGCATAACAACAATACTGCTTTCATTTCATTTTCCATATCCATTTTCTGAGCCTGTAACTGGGAGAATATGGCATCAAACTCATTTAGACGAGCAGCAACACTATCCGTGTCCTTCATACGAAGGTCATATAATTTTCGCATCAGATACACTTTATTTGATGCCGTCTCTTTTTCATATGTATTGCATAACTTCTTCCAAAGCTCCTCTGCACTTTCACAGTCTAATACTGTAAAGTAAACATTATCTGCGAGGTGCAAGCGAATGGTAGACCTGGCCATTTACTGGCTTCCATCCATGTCAGCAGGCTTCTTTGAAATCCCATTTACTGGCTTCCATTGCCTCCTTTGAATCAGCACATCTTTAATCTGATTCTTCCATAGAGCAAAGTTTGTGCCATCAAATTTTCGGATCCTCCTTGAAACACTAGCACTAGACCCTGATCCACCGGATGTGCCTGAGACCTCTGAGGCCATGATGGAAGAGAACTGAATAGGATGATAATGGAGCTAGAAGAGTCCAAACACCAACAATTAAGTGTATCAAGGAGTAAATCGACCACTATATAGTTGACTAAACCAGAAATCTGGAAAAATTTTGCCAGAGTATCCTCTGCAAAATTAGCATATGACCAGTGTCAAAGTATCATAAAAGTGCAAGTACTGACATGTCTACCTGCATAGTGAATCACTGACTCCACTGCATATAATCAGTTACCCAATAGAAGCCAACTAGGCTTATCGAGCACCTATGAACAACTATTATACATCTCCTATGGCGAGGCTGGGTAAGTCTTCCACCTACATCACCGAAGAGACCCCGACATCTGGGTGTCTCCCAGTTAAGAAAACCTCACCACGACCCTCTTTATCAAACGTAAAAGGCTTTATGCAAATAACGTAACCGCTATATCAATGACCACATGGACGTACATAAGCGGTATCCACAGAAGTGTACATGGTGTGTATGTGCTCAATATATGCAGTAAAATGACACCAAAAGGCTGAATACGCAGCCCAAAAACTAGCCAATAACACCTGCAAGTGTCTGTCAACTCTGATGTTTTAGGCTTAAAAACCTGCATAAATTTGTAGGGACTTCTCCCACCAAAACTGAAAACCTCTCGAGAAACCTGTAGTTTTATGAGTGTGCCTGAAAATACAGCCCCAAAGGTTGATATTTATTGTCTAAGAAGTATGAAGAACACTCTTCTTGATGTTCTTGGACCTGTGTGAAGAGAACTATGTGCAAAAGTACTCCAAAATGGCTCCAAAAAACACCCCAAAATTGCTTCAGAAATAGGCTTTGAAAGCAAAAATGAAGCTTTGAGGGACCAAAACTTGTTCAAGGTAATGTCAACCTTAGTCTTTCCCCTTCTTCAAACACCACAAGAGTGTACCTTAGTGGCAAGAGATTGCCACGGTTAAGCGAGCTCTGGGGGGAACAATACTGGGATGGGTGACCTCCCGGGAAGTACCGGGAACCTCTATATTCCTTGATCGTTGAGGTCCTCCCTCGTGCGCAGCCAACGGTGCCAACGGTGACTTCGGTGACTCGGATGACAAGGTATGCCAAGGTCTATGCCTTGGTCACCGCCTTAGTCGAAAGCCAACCATAGATTTTCTTGCTCCTTATTCTTGCTCCTGCCACGTTGCTGATTCTTTCCTTGGTAAGAATCACGAACATTATATGCATCTCCACTCTGAGTGCCAACCATAGATTTTCTACGAATCTCCTCACTCAAGAGTGCTCCACATATGTCATCATAGACGAGTTTACCACGAGGTGCACATATTCTTTTCCTTATTCTTGCTCCTGCCACGTTGCTGATTCTTTCCTTGGTAAGAATCACGAACATTATATGCATCTCCACTCTGAGTGCCAACCATAGATTTTCTACGAATCTCCTCACTCAAGAGTGCTCCACATATGTCATCATAGACGAGTTTACCACGAGGTGCACTGTTGCTAATAGTTGTGCAAAATGTATCCCATGATGATGGCAGGGTGCATAACAACAATATTGCTTTCATTTCATTGTCCATATCCATTTTCTGAGCCTGTAACTGGGAGAATATGGAATCAAACTCATTTAGACGAGCAGCAACACTATCCGTGTCCTTCATACGAAGGTCATATAATTTTCGCATCAGATACACTTTATTTGATGCCGTCTCTTTTTCATATGTATTGCATAACTTCTTCCAAAGCTCCTCTGCACTTTCACAGTCTAATACTGTAAAGTAAACATTATCTGTGAGGTGCAAGCGAATGGTAGACCTGGCCATTTACTGGCTTCCATCCATGTCAGCAGGCTTCTTTGAAATCCCATTTACTGGCTTCCATTGCCTCCTTTGAATCAGCACATCTTTAATCTGATTCTTCCATAGAGCAAAGTTTGTGCCATCAAATTTTTGGATCCTCCTTGAAACACTAGCACTAGACCCTGATCCACCGGATGTGCCTGAGACCTCTGAGGCCATGATGGAAGAGAACTGAATAGGATGATAATGGAGCTAGAAGAGTCCAACACCAACAATTAAGTGTATCAAGGAGTAAATCGACCACTATATAGTTGACTAAACCAGAAATCTGGAAAAATTTTGCCAGAGTATCCTCTGCAAAATTAGCATATGACCAGTGTCAAAGTATCATAAAAGTGCAAGTACTGACATGTCTACCTGCATAGTGAATCACTGACTCCACTGCATATAATCAGTTACCCAATAGAAGCCAACTAGGCTTATCGAGCACCTATGAACAACTATTATACATCTCCTATGGCGAGGCTGGGTAAGTCTTCCACCTACATCACCGAAGAGACCCCGACATCTGGGTGTCTCCCAGTTAAGAAAACCTCACCACGACCCTCTTTATCAAACGTAAAAGGCTTTATGCAAATAACGTAACCGCTATATCAATGACCACATGGACGTACATAAGCGGTATCCACAGAAGTGTACATGGTGTGTATGTGCTCAATATATGCAGTAAAATGACACCAAAAGGCTGAATACGCAGCCCAAAAACTAGCCAATAACACCTGCAAGTGTCTGTCAACTCTGATGTTTTAGGCTTAAAAACCTGCATAAATTTGTAGGGACTTCTCCCACCAAAACTGAAAACCTCTCGAGAAACCTGTAGTTTTATGAGTGTGCCTGAAAATACAGCCCCAAAGGTTGATATTTATTGTCTAAGAAGTATGAAGAACACTCTTCTTGATGTTCTTGGACCTGTGTGAAGAGAACTATGTGCAAAAGTACTCCAAAATGGCTCCAAAAAACACCCCAAAATTGCTTCAGAAATAGGCTTTGAAAGCAAAAATGAAGCTTTGAGGGACCAAAACTTGTTCAAGGTAATGTCAACCTTAGTCTTTCCCCTTCTTCAAACACCACAAGAGTGTACCTTAGTGGCAAGAGATTGCCACGGTTAAGCGAGCTCTGGGGGGAACAATACTGGGATGGGTGACCTCCCGGGAAGTACCGGGAACCTCTATATTCCTTGATCGTTGAGGTCCTCCCTCGTGCGCAGCCAACGGTGCCAACGGTGACTTCGGTGACTCGGATGACAAGGTATGCCAAGGTCTATGCCTTGGTCGCCGCCTTAGTCGAAAGCCTGGGGGGGGTGCTTGCTTCGCTCGCACAAAAGGAACAAAGCTTTTGCCTCGAACTGCTCTGATACCAGTGAAGTATTTCGATGGCGTGCACTCCACAGTGCGCTCTCCTTCTCAAGAGCTCCACGACGATATGCTCGGAGTAGAAAAGCGAGCTCCTTCTTCGGCACACAGTACTCCATGCACAAGCTATAAAATACGCAAAAAAACACAGTACACAGAGAGCACGAAGATAGACTTTTTAGGTCTTACAAATGCGGTCAAACTTACAGTCTGTGACTGAGCAGGCCACTATATGTTTTATTAAAGAACATATACAAAGAAGTGTCCGGTGGCCATTTGGCCTTTCACATGGACACTAACGGTAACAGTATCACTTATCAAGGGATGTGGTAGTTCAAGTCCACCATGCGTGCCAGTGTTAAGGGCACATTGCATCACTTTGTATCTTGCTACCCTTTGGGTTATTCTAGAGTTGAGATTATATTTGTAAGGTTCATTTGGAGGGTGAGTTAGAGATTGAGTGGAAAGATCCTTTAAAGGCCACAAACTTGTATAAATATGGCATTTGATTAATGAACAAACCCTCTCATTTTTCATCGCCTATCATGGCTTATGACGTTTTCTTGTTGAGTAATTAGTTTTTTTCAGTTTTGGCTTTTCTTCTTCTTGAATCAAGCGCCTAGGACTGCGTGTGTCTTTTCTTTTTCTTCTGTTTATTACAACTGCAGCTATGGCGATATACGCTCTTCTCCCTCTCTTTCCCGGTTCCAAGGAGGCACTGCCCCCTTGTAAACATTGTGTTCATAGCCTCAGCCCATAGATAATTTGGAAAAGTTTTCTCCTTTAACATAGCCCTAGTAAACTAAATTAAAGCTCTATTTCTTCTTTCTACTAACCCATTTTGTTGAGGTGTGTACCTACATGTTATTTCCCTCTTAATACCTGCATTCCAAAGATAATCATTGAATTCTTGGGAGAAGTATTGTCCCCCTCCATTAGACCTTATTCTCTTGAGCTTTTGGCCTATAAGCCCTTTTACATATGCATGAAAATGTTTGAAGGGTCCAAACACTTCTTATCTTTCCTTCAAAACATAAAGAGTTATCCATCTTGTAGCATCATCAATAAAAAGAATATAATACCGAGAGCCATTGATTGATCCTTCTCTTTTTGGTCCCCATACATTTGTATGTATGAGCTCTAGTACTCCATCATGCTTGAATCCTTTCTTTTGAAATGGATCTATGTGCTTTTCTCATTTGGCATGCTTCACATTTATAGACCATATGTTGGTTCTCCACATTTGGTAGCCCTAATACAAATTTATTTGCCACCATAGCTTTGATTCCTCTTTCATTGAAATGGCCTAAGCTCTTATGCCAAAGGTCTAATTTTTTAATCACGTCATCACCATGTATGAGCAAAGCTTGACCAATATCCCCTTGCAATTTCAGAGTAAAGAGTCTACCTTCCTTCTTACCATAAACAATCTGATTATATTCATTCTTTGGATCTTCCACAAATACTCCTTCATTTGTAAATCTATCTTGAAAACCTTTCTCAACTATTTTTCCCACACTAATCAGATTCTTAGGTATTGTGCGAGCATACAAAACATTGGCTAGCAATTTTCCCACTTTCACTTTTCCAATTGAATGGACATTGTGTCTTGTGTTATCACCTATTTGAACTGTATGACTAGAAATCTCTTCTTCTAATTCTGACATCAATTCCATATTTCTTGAAAAATGATTAGAACAACCAAAGTCAATATAGAATACCTGAAGTTCTTCTTTCTTTGATGAACTTATTGAGTTGATCATCAATGTTGTATGGTTCTCATTTTGTGTATCATTTGCATAATTGTAGTAGGTGGTATTGTAGGATTGGTTTTGTCTCAAATTTCTTCCTCCACCTCTACCATAGCCACCTTTTTTACTTTGTCTTCCTCTTTGAAATTGACTTTGATATCTTCTGCCTTTGCCTTTGCCATTGTTACTTTGATTCTGATTTGAGCCTTGTTGATTGTGCCAATAATCATAAGACAAATGATTGCTCAAGCCACAAATCCAACGTCTTCTTGTTGTTATTCTGGTTACCTCTTCCTCTTCCATTTCCTCTACCTTTTCCTCTACCATTACCTCTTCCTTTTACATAATTAGCCTGAGAAGTTGATTCTTCTTCATCCTTTTCTTTACCTTTATCTCCTTTCTTCTGATTCTTTGCATGCATAACAGAGCTATGTCCTTTGTCTCCATCTAACTTCAAGTCTTGCTCAAATGTGAGCATCAATCCAAGCAATTGATTTAGATCTGGCAAAAAATGATTTAATGAGAGTTCAGATGATAGTACAAAAGGTTTCCACCTTTCATCTCCTCTCAGCCCTGCAAGTAATTGTGCAATCAACATATGATCTTCAATATCTTCATATATAGATCCAAGGTTATCTGCCAAGTCTTTCATCTTAGTGACATAATCATAATTCTTGAGTTTTCTTATTTTTGAATGTTATGAACTCTGACCATAAGTTAGCATTCCTAGCTTTAGTGGTGTTTTGGAAGTAATCTTCCAATGCATTCCATATATGTTTCCAAACCTCTAACGTGTGGTGGAAAATGATTTGTGATAGTGTTGTATATGTAGGCTCTTGCACTTGCATCTTTCTTTTGCCATAGCTTCAAAGCTTCTAGCTCTTCTTTCTTTGGTTGACTATCATTTTCAAATGTAGGCTTTTGTTCTTCACCTGTTACATATATCATGAGATCCTTACTCATAAGTAAGGCTTCCATTCTCATTACCCAAGCATGATAGTTCTCTCTGTCTAATTATCAATAGAGATATGATCTACCATGGTCTTCTTGCTTCTGCTGCAACCTATTAGTTTAGTTTTAGAGATTAATACCTTTTGTAAATATTTACCCTTGGAAATGAGTTCCAATTGGTTATATGAATCCTTTTGTTGTGAAATGCTTCAGCTTCCAACTTTCCAATAGAAGTTCTTCAAGATCTCTCAAATCTACACCCTCTTCTACTCCTTAGGACCTTTCTTCTTTGGTACCACTTGTTGGTGTATAAAACACCACAAGAAACAAGCTAATGTGATATTATAAAACCTCTATAATCATCATTAACTCAGTAAAACTTCAAAATTTCAAACCTTTGACACTTTCTTTAGTAAATGTGAACATTTACTCTTTCTCAAAATGCATCTTTTCTTCTAGCTTCAATTCTTCTCTGATTTGACTTGAATCTCATATATTCTTGTGCTCAATGATTAATAAAAGTTTTTACATATATAAAGCAAGTAATAACTTGCAAGTAACTTGAAATTCCTTCAGAAGTCACACTATGTCTGAAATTTGAAAGTTACCTTCATAGATTTGACATGCCTTCACTGTTAAGCTCATTTCTCTAAGCACATGTCATGTTTTGCAAAGATGGTCAATTGTAGTTAAGGATGATAGCTTCAAAATGAGCTATCACTCATGAAAACATTTATAGTATACTCTGAGATCCGACTCTTAGAAGATCAGGGAAAAAAAACTTGTAACTTGCAACTAACATTCATATAGTTATGAAATCACTTAGATTTCTTCACACAAAGAAAACTAACTCAAATCCTTCTACACAAACATGTGTTTTCTATTAGAGAAGATGTTTACAAAATGCCATCGCCTCATTCTGCTCATAGCCATAGAAACATCTTCTACTCTAAGTGATCTCTCATCACAATCTCTCTCAAAAATTACCCTGAGTGCCTCTCTACTTTTAGTACCTACCAATTGAGTTTTTCTTACATTATATTTCTCAAATTAACTTACATGCATTGAGGCTTTATGCTTCTAAAAATCAAAACTCGTAATTCTAGAAGTTCTAGGCTATATTTGATTCCTAACTTTGCCACTATATTACATGTGTGAATTTGTCCCTTCACATAGGCATGATTTTTGAGTATCTAATTTCCATAGCTCTTTGTCCTTCTTTTTTCAACTGATGTCTTCATGTCTTTATGTTTAATTAGTGAGTGAAGCCCCAACATTCTACTATGCTTCTCTATCTATAAGATTTTTTTTCTTTCTTAATAAATCGTATAATGGGTTCATAGCATGAGCAAAGTGAGGGATCCAAATTACATAGAAGACACAAGATATTCTCACCTCATTGACATTGCGAAATACCTCTAAAATCCTACTAATGGCATCAACTTTTTGTGGATATGGACCATGGCCATAATTTCCATACAGATGTCCAACAATCAAAACTTCATCGACACCAAAAATGGATTTCTCTAAAGAGAAAGTTAGTTCAACCTCTTTGAATTTTGAAAGATTCTTTCACAATAAAAAATGTGCTTAGAGACAAACTTCATACAACCAAATGAATTAATAGCTGCATCTTGTTGGTACAAGTCCAAGGCTACATACTTGGACACTTGTATATTTACTTCTATATACTCACATGAAGTCACATATGACTACCCACTTGTAAAAATTAATCTTTAGTCATTGTAAAAGTGCATATATAAAAAACACTTGTATTCATGTGGATTTTGGAGGAGCCATTATGAGATTTATTTGGTGAGGTTGATGACGGATTGAAGTTCTAGACTTTAGGTACACTTTTTTGTAGAATTTGAATTTCAAAATTCAAAAGATGGCTCCAAATTTAGCTATAAAAGAAGGTACAAAAACTTGCATGATATGAGCCCTCTTTGGAGAGATATTCAGAGGGATTTCAAGTGGCTATTGAGATCATAATATAGTTGTACCATTGCCCTCATATTATGCAATCATTCATTGAAAATATCATTGTAATACATACATTTTGGTTATGGTTCATTTTCTCTTCTCTATCATGAACCACTCAGAACAATGAGCTTCTCTTATCCAATTCTCCACAAATACTTTATTATTTTCAGTGATTTAATTTGATATAAATACATTAGACAAACTATTTTCATATTACAAAGTTTCATTCTTATTGCCTCAGCCATTCTCGAGTAATGTGCAAAGTAGTGCTCTCTAATCTCCATACTATCAACCTCCTAAAATGTCGGGATACATCTCTGATTTGTTAAGCATCATTCTCATTGCATATTTATCATTTCAAGTGAAATAACTTGTGAAAGCTAGCTACCTTAGTCAACTAGTTATTCCCAAAATCATCTTTTCCAATTGTTACCAGGGAAGGATTACTCTTCATTTTTCTGAGCAGATGTAGTGACCACAATAACAAGTTTTTGGTTCAGATTGAAACTCCAACTTATTTGTTTTGATCCAATGATTTGAGGATCATCTTTCAAAGTACTTGGGTGATTATTTGTGCTTGTTGGAAAGCTCAAGAACTTTGCACTCCTCAACTTAGTATTGGCTGGTGTGAAGCAAGAATTCGCAGCACCATCTTATCTCTGGAAGGTGTCCATCATCTCCTCCAACAGTGGTATCAAAGAAACATCCAGATCATAAATGGCATCAAGGCTGATGACAAATGGGAGTCTTTCACCACAACAATGGACCTATATATGGACATGCAGATACCTAACCTCAATACATTGATGGGGCAACTCTTCACACATGAGACAAAGCTCAACAAGAAAGGATATATTTCTAGAGGTAATCAATCTTCTGCCCTTTACACAGATAAGAAGAGAAATAAAGATAAAGGCGAAGGTAAGAAGAATGAAGAAGATGCAAGTACCTCTCAAGTGAATTTCATAGGTAGATGAAGAAGTACTAGAGGAAGGGGTAGAGGAGAGAATTACAGAGGAAGAGGCTTCCACAGAGGAGGCTATGGACAATCAAGAGGCAGGTTCAATAATGGAGGAAACAACTACCATCACAATTACAAACTAGGCTTCAACAACAACTATCAAGGAGGCTTGAGAGGAAGGAGAGACTACAACAATTGCACAAATGATCAAGAGGATTCCCTATTGCTCATGCACATGACAACCAATCAAGGTAAAGATGATGAGTATCTATTCTATATTGATTCTAGTTGTTCCAACCATGTGGCTGGCAATGTAGCACAATTGTCTGACCTTGAAGAACCTAAAGGAAAGCATGAAGTCCAAATAGGTGATAACACTAGGAACTTAGTAAAGAAAATTGGAAATGTTAAAGCATCTGATGGTAATATAAACCTTCTAAGTAGAGTGTTGTATGTGCCAACAATAACCAAAATCCAATCAACATTGGACAGATTGTTGAGAAGGGTTTATAGGTTAGATTCACAAGACATGGAGCATATGTGGAGGACCCTCAACAAGGCTTTAAGAGGATTGCAAAAGGTGAGAAATCTAGTAGACTCTGTACCTTTAAAGTTGAAGATACAAGAAACATTGCTCTCTTCAATTACAAGGACCAGACCCTATTTGAGTTGGAGATATGGCATAAGAGACTAGGTCATATAAGTGAAAGGACATTGAAGCAAATATGCAGGGATCAGAGTGTGCTTGTCATCCCAAATATTTCCAAGCAACACATGATTTACAAATGTGGGACATGCCAATTTGGCAAGTCACATAGGCAACCATTCAACAAAAGAGGATACATATATGAAGATTACTTAGAGCTTGTACACACATGTGTGGGGTCCTAGCAGAGAGCCATCAATTTCAGGGTCAAGGTATTATGTTTCATTTATAGATGACTATAGTAGGTGGACAATACTTTACTTTATGAAGCATAAAGATGAAGTCATCACTTGTTTCAAGAAGTATTTGGCATTGGTTGAGAATCAAATAGGTAAATATTTGAAGAGGCTCATATCTGATGGAGGTGGTGAGTATTTCTCGCATGAATGCCGCTTCTGCTTCTCCTCCCTCCTCACCTCCGGCAGCAACCCGTGAAGCTTCGTCCACTTTCCCTTCTTCTCCTGATTATTCTCCCGTTCCATATATATATATATAGGGCATTATAGATGATTCCTAAACTATTGTATTTATCAATTTGGGTTCGAGTCCACCGTGCATGCCAGTGTGAGCCGTCGGAATAGAATTAATATATTTTGCAATGTAATTCCGAAAAGTCGCACGCACACCGAAAGGGTGTAGCGCAAACGATGTAACCCTTTTTTATTAATGGAAGGAGCGTGCGTGAAACAGAGGGTGATGATGCCAGATTGTTGGTCTGGGCGAGCGCCTGAAGTGAAGTGTGGTGCATTGTCTAAATCTTGGTGTTATTCTATACTCTATTAATCAAGTTTAATAACTATTTAAGTCTTCGTTGAAGTGCTAAGTTAATTCGATATTGTGTTGAAGTGATGAAGTTGTGTGTTATACGTTATCGTGTGAAGAATGTTGTAATGCGCAGAACAAAGAAGTAGTTGATAGAAAGTTTAATTCATAAGTGTTAAGTCGGTGTAGTAGCATACGTTTAATCAGTAGATTGGGAAAATACAAATAGGGCCTCTATTTTACAGACCCCTAACCATCCCAAGAACCCAGTAAGATAAACATAAAACAGTTTAACACCTTGATCCACCATATGTGCCTAAGATTTCAAAAGCCATACTGATAGAGAGCTGACTAGAATGCTAATGGAGCTAGAATGGTCCAAACACCAATAGGGCTCAAAGAAAGATCACCAAGTGTAAGATTCTATGGAAAATTTGGTAGACTCTCCCCAAAAGAAATGATCAATGAACAACAATGACCAACCAAAGAGACTATGTGAGAATGTATGTGCTCACACCAATAAGTTTCTCAAGGAGTAAAGTCAACCACACTAAAGCTGAGAATTTAAGATTTGAAAAAAAAAATCTAGAGCCTCCTCTACGAAATGAGCATATGAATGATGTAGGAAACTCACAAAGGTATGATTACTGACATGTAAACCTATGTAGTCAATCATTGACTCCACTGCATATAACAATTTAACTGAAAGAATTCAAGTAGTCTTATCGAGCACCCATGAATCCACTACCATATATCTCCTATGGTGAGGCTAGGGTAGGTCTTCCACCTACATCACTGAAGAGAATCAAACATCACGATTTCTGCTAGTCCATAAGAACATCACCACAACCTTCTTTACATTTCAAGGCTATGCAAAAGCATAACCGCTATATTAATGACCACATGGGTATACATAAGTCGTATCCACATAATCTTACATAGTGTGTATGTGCTCAATATATGTAAAAAAATAGCACTGAAAGGCTGAATTCACATCCTAAATTCTAGCCAACAACACCTGCAAGTGTTTATCAACTCCACTCTTTAGATCCAAAAGACCCACATAAACTTGCAGTGGCTGATTCCACCACAATTGAAGGCCTTCCAAGAAACCTACCAAATCACTAGTGTGAATAAAACCACAGCCCCAAAGCTGAATATCCATTCTCAAAGAAGCAACATGTTTGTTCAGACCTATGAAAAGATGTAAAAACTAGAGAAACAGAGAGTATGATTTTTCTATATGAAAATATCACAAATAGGCCATCTCAATATAGTTGGTGGTTGACAAGGCCACTATATATTTTATTAGAGAAAACATATACAAGAGTGTCTGGTGGCAATTTGGTCTTTTACATAGACACTCACGGTAACAATGCCCTATGAAAACTCCAACTTGGAGGACCTCCGTGATGAAGTATTTTGATGGAAATGCACCACAATGCACTCTCTTTCTTGAGAGCTCCATGACGATATCCTCGGAGTAGAAAACCAAGCTCCAAGCACCTCACACGAGGTTGTAGAATACACAAAAAAAATGTAGTAAACAGGCAGCACGAACATAGACTTCTTAGGTGTTACGTCGAAAGCTATCATGCGGTAGGGCTTTAATCAAAGAATCTGCAACATTATCTCGAGTGTGAACCTTCTCAAGAATAATGCCCTCAGTGGCCAAGAAATCTCTAATGAAGTGACAGCTCACCTCAATGTGCTTGGTCTTTGCATGATAGATTGTATTCTTAGACATAGCAATGTCACTCTAAGTATCACTGAGCAAACAAGGTACATGCTTAGGTAAACCCATGTCACAAGCAAGACCAGAAAGCCCCAATGCTTCCTTACATGCCTCACTTGCTGCAATATACTCTGCTTGTGTGGTGGAAACAACTGTACATTCTTGAAGACGAGATCTCTAAGAGATAACACTCCAACAAAATGAAAAATGTACTCTGATGTAGATTTGCGATTGTCTACACAACCAACATAGTTGAAATCTGTGTAACCAATAATGGATGCTTTTCCTCTACCTAAACATAGACACTTATCCTTAGTTTCACGTAGATATCTCAAAATCATCTTGACTGCTTCTCAATGTGTCTTGCCAAAACTAGACATATATTTGCTAGTACCCATTGCAAATGCAATTTATGATCTCATAGCTACCATAGCATACATGAGACTACCAACAACAGACTGATAGGGAGTTTTGGTCATGAGTTCCTTTTTCTCATGTTATTTTGGGCAATCATCCTTGCTCACTTTTACATATGTGGTTAAAGGTGTACTACATGCCTTTCCACCCTGCATATTGAATTTGTGAAGTACTTTGGATATGTACTCACTTTGAGACAAGTATATGCATCTTTTACTCCTATCACGAGTAATGTGCATGCCAAGAATTCGTTTTGGATCCCCAAATCCTTCATATCAAATGTCTGACTCAACTTCTTTTTGAGAACTGACAAGTCATAAGAGGACTTCCCAGCAATCAACATATCATCGACATAAAGTATCAAGCATATCAAGCTGCCATATGAGGATCTCTTTGTGTAGAGACAATGATCCTCATTGCTTTGAGAATAGCCTTGAGACTTCATAAAAGCGTCAAAATTTTGGTACCATTGTTTGGGGGACTGTTTAAGTCCATACAAGATCTTCTTGATCTTACAAACTAGACTTTCCTTGCTAGGAAATACATAACCCTCTAGTTGTTCCATATAGATCTCATATGTAAGATCTCCATGCAAGAAAGTCGTTTTCACATCCATTTGAACTAGATCTAAATCCTCCACTGCAATGAATCCAAGCAACATGTGCAGGGTAGTCATCTTGACCAATCGAGAGAATATTTCCTTGAAATCAACACAATGTTGTTGCTTAAAACCCTTTGCAACAAGTCGTGCTTTATATTTTGGAGAAGCACTAACTGATGTGAATTTCAACATATATACCCATTCACATGGTAAAGCTTTCCTACCCTTTGCAAAGGTACTAAATCCCAGGTGCCATTCTTGTGAATAGAATCCAACTCACTCTTCATGGCACGCCCCCACTTGACATGATCCTCTATCTGCATAGCCTCCTTGTATCAAGAAGGCTCACTGACATCTGTTAGCATAACAAAATCTAAACCTGCAACATATCTATCAAGTGGATGTGACAAACGTGCACAACATCTCAATGGTTGCTAAGCAGGAACATTTGCAGAATGATCTGATGAGACATTCTCTTGAACGTCCCTGTGTGCAGCATTTTTATGCATATTAACTAGAGGATTAGTATGTTCAAACACCACTTTTCTCACTTCAACCTCCTTATTGGGTTGTTTATGCATCTTAGACTCATTGAAAATGACATCACAACTTCCGATCACTTACTATGTTTTAGGATCCCATAAGCGATATCCAAATTTTCCTTCTCGACCATGTCCAAGAAAAATGCATTTCTTTGACTTATGGTCCAACATTTGTCTAAGATTCTTGGGTATATGAACATATGCTTCACACCCAAAAACTCAAAGATGATCATAATGTGGTGGCTTCCCTATCCATAACTCTTGTGCCCCTTTTCAGACCTTTGGAAGTACTATGTGAAAGGTTAATCACATGAACTGCAGTCAATACTGCTTCTGCCCAAAAGCCTTGTGAAATGTTTGCATGATGCAACAAAGAGACTACTCTATCCTGAATAGTTCTATTCATCCTTTTAGCCACACCATTTTGTACTTGGCTATAAGGAGTTGTAAACTCTCTATGAATTCTTCTAGACTGGCAAAAAAGGCTGAATTCATGTGAGGTATACTCACCCCCATTATCTAAACATAAAGCTTTGAGGTTAGTTCCTTTTTCAGTCTGAACTGAAGCAAACCATTTTTTGAAAGTAGGGAATACCTCATCCTTCAATTTGATAGGATATACCGAAACTTTTCTAGTAGCATCATCTATGAAACTGACAAATAAAGAGAACCACCTAATCACGTTGTCAGCATAGGACCACACAAATATGTTTGAATGAGATCTAAAGGTTAAATTGAAGAGTCAATGTGCATTCTATGCACATTTTTGGTTTGCTTTCCATATTGACAATGCTCACAAAATGAAAAATCAGAGAAAGATAACATAAGTAAGTAGTTAGAAAGAGAAAGATTTTCCATTCCACTATGAGATATACCCAAACAACCATGCCAAATACAAGCCATAGGCTATTTAGTGACCTCTAATAGGTGTTCTTTATGTGATACAAATAAAGGATAAAGTGAGCCAACTTGGCTTCCTTTTGCAATAACCATATTGCCCTTTGATATGTGAAAGGATTGAGCATAGACAAACACCTTCTAATCAAGGTCATAAAGTTGACCAACTGACATCAATCTGCATGATAACTAAGGTACATGGCATACATTATGCATAGTAAATTTTGAACCATACTACACAACCACATCTCCAATCTTGACAAGATCACACTGATAAAAATCACCAAGTCTCATAGATAAGCTTTGAAAGCAAAGAATGAAGCTTTGAGGGGCCAAAACATGTTCAAGGTAATTTTAACCTTAGCCTTTCCCCTTCTTCAAACACCACAAGAGTGTATCTTAGTGGCAAGAGATTGCCACGGTTAAGCGAGCACCAGGGGGAACAATATTGGGATGGGTGACCTCTCGAGAAGTACCGAGAACCTCTATCTTCCTTGATCATTGAGGTCCTCGCTCACGTGTAGCCAACAATGCCAACAATGACTTCAGTGACTGAGATGACAAGGTATGCCAAGGACTATGCCTTAGTCGCTGCCTTAGTCAAAAGCCTTGAGTGGGTGGGAGGGTGCTCGCTTCGCTCGCACAAAATGAACAAAGCTTTTGTGTCGAAATGCTCCGATACCAATGAAGTATTTTGATGGGGATGCACCAAACCACGCTCTCTTTCTCAAGAGCTCCACGATGATATCCTTAGAGTAGAAAACTGAGCTCCAAACACCTCACACGATACTTTGCATAGAGGTTACAGAATATGCAGAAAAACGCAGTACACAAGCAGCATGAACATAGACTTCTTATGTGTTACAAATGCGGTCGAACTTACGATCTCTGGCTGACTAGACCACTATATGTTTTATTAAAGAACATATACAAAAGTGTACAGTGGCCATTTGGCCTTTCACATGGACACTAATAGTAGCACTTGATTTCTCAATCTTTCATTAGGTTGAAACCCTCCCCTTCTAAGTTTAGCAATGGAATGAAGATGGGTTTTGGAAGCATAACCCTAAGATAATCTTATTGCATCAAAGTTGTGCTACCCTAACATTTTGATACAACCTTAAAATTTTGGTTCCATCAATAACTCTCCCACGCCGGGCAAAGTCAAATTAAAACTTTGTGATTTGGAGTACTTTCTATTGTACTCTCTAATCTCTAGGTTAAGTGTTGTTTTATAGAGTTGCCTCTTTCCTGCGTTTTGTCTTCTCTAGCCTCTCCCACCTTTGCTCTTTGATGTTTATCAAATGGGTTCGTTGTTAATGTTCCTTTATCATAGGACAAAAAGGTTTCGCTCAGTTTTTCTGTAGGTTATTGGGTTCCGCATGCTCTATATTTAGTTAATTTTTGAAGTGGTAGGACGGACTTCCATTCGCTCAAAGGAAGAGGAACAATAGGGAATAATGTTGGTTCAATAGAAACAATGAGAGGTGGTTCTCTGTGTATGATGACGCTCGAGGTAGAGGGGTAGAGAGAGGTTATTGCATATGTGCATTTTGGAAGGGTAGAGAGGGAGGCATACACAGAGATATGGGGAGAAGGAGTATAATGTATGCGTCGCAGCCCAACAACATGAGAGAGAGAGAGAGAGAGAGAGAGAGACCACGGGCACATGCAGTATGAGGACAGCCGCCTCTAAAATATTTTTTGGTCACCCAAAAAAATGAAGGCACATGCGATATTAGTTTGGCGACTTGAATCATCGCAATTTGGGACACGTATGTTGCTTTGTCTAAGATGCTCAAATTCAGCAAATGCGATGGGTAACTTTGAAACAAAAAAAAAAAAAATCACAAGGGTGCCAGTCTGTTTAGGCTACCCATGACACGAGAAAAAAAGAGAGAGGGTTGACTACAAGCACAAGAGTGAGCTTTGAGCACACACACCGGATGTAGTAGTGAGGGAGAGAGATGGAGTCCTATGTAGTAGTGAGCGAGAAAGAGATGGAGTCCTATGTGCGGATTGTGGAGTGGCTCTGAAGGGGGAAAGTTGTGCGCATATGGGAGGCCGAAGTCAAAAGCAGAGAGGTAGATAGGTAGACAAAGAGATTGTAGCGGTCATCTATGTGTGTGTGAGACAGAGAAAGACATAGAGTAATCTACCTGTACATGGAATAGAGAGAGAGAAATGGAAAGCGAGTCATCTGTGTGTGTGTGTGTGAGAGAGAGAGAGAGAGAGAGATTCCTTTATGTGTGTGTGTGTGTGTGTGAGAGAGAGAGAGAGAGCACCTCGATTATGGATGGGACTAGAGGGTAGATTAGAGTTGTTGTTGGATGCTAGAGTGAGAGAGAGAATGAAACAAAGAGAAGTTAGACCATCATGCAAGAGGGGAACAAAACTTTTTGGTGCATATAAAGGAGACAGAGAGAGAACGAATGAGGCAGATTAATTCGTGACTTTTTGCAAGAAAACGACAAGCTCAAAGATAAGTTGGAATAAGATGAAGTATTTAGGATGTAGTGAGCTTATGTATTGTTCATGAATATGAAAACTATGAAAAGAATCAAAATGAAGGAAGGGGTTCAAGATATGATCAATGTTCAAAGTATTTCTAACGTGCCCATGTGCAGCTTTCATATGTGAGGAAGTCGACTCTAAGATGGCACCTCGACATACTTCTCTATTCAAGGATTAAGGTAAATGTGTCCTTGTGCCCTTCTAATAGTCATTATGTTTCAGAATTTTGTTTTTGATGGTGTGTAATTGCTTGAGGACTTGAATATTTGAATTGCAATTATGAAAGTGTGTTATGAACTAGTGATGTGATCAAAGTTTGTTGCAGTGGCGTTTTTTTTTCTTTTTTTTAAAAGTAAGTTCAGCAGAGCCTACTCTTCCAAACTTTAATTAAAAGAGAATACAGCTATACATGTGAACATGCCTAGAAAGTGGTGTTGAAGTAGTACAATTATAATAACATTAAGTTGCAATGTTACACTGTGAACACTGCTAATTAGTTTAACATTGTAGTAGCCAACTATTACTTTTGTGCTACTCCCGAGTCAAGAATTTAACTGATAAATGGGGTTGGTAGAAGAAACATATGTATGTAGGTAAACATATGAATAAATCTCTGTATAAAATCAAGGGGGGAAAATGCGTGTATGCATGACTTATCATATGTATGTAAAAGGGTTATAGATGCTTAAATGAATAAGCGTGTGCACCTAATCAATTTTATGTATCTCTACTTTGAAGTAAAAATGCTAGTCTATATATATGTGAGTTCAAAACACATATCCCTTCAATATAATAATCATGGGGTTTCATGTATGATCTATAAGAGAGGGGTTTTATGAACAATCTCTGAATCAATAAAGAAACTAATAAAGACGTTCCCTTATGGGTAAATTACATATGTATGTACCCTTCATTTTATTCAATCTAAAGTATAAGATCGGGGATCGTCTCTCTCTCTCTCTCTCTCTATATATATATATATATATATATATATATATATATATATATATATATATATATGTGTGTGTGTGTATGTATGAAAACGAAGGGTGAATGAGTAAAATCTATATGCATGTATTTATGTGTGTACATAAGCATGTCTACATTTTTTATGAGGTATTCCAAGATATCCCTTTGTATGTATCTATGTATGCACGTATGTATGTTGTATATATGTATGATTCACATTTACGAGCACAATCCGTTGAGTATACGTGTGTGCGCGTGTCTCACATGCTATGGGTTTATTATGCTACGTTAATAGACACATTAATGTTGAGTCCAAAGAACTTTTATTAATGAATGAGGAGACTTTAATCCTTATGTATTTATGTATGTATGTATGCATGCATGCCTGCATGTATGAATGAGGGAAGGTGTTATACAGAGGCTAAGTAGGTCATATGTTTTGAGTGTATGAAAAGGGAAAGAAGTCCAAGGTCCATAACCCGAGCAATATCCTAAGATTCCTAAATAGGTAGTAGAATGAACTTGCATGATGTTCACATGTCCAAACTAGACCACTTTAGAGTCTATCTACTTTGGGAGCAAGGGGAACATGCATGATGGCCACATATCCACACTAGAACACTCTAGAGGCTATCTATTTTAGGAACATTGGCAAGTCTTGGGATAGTAATATGTGAAAAATGGGAGGTGATTAGCACACATGGAGGAACTCATGTGGGCGGGACAACTTGTCATTTTCAGTGATGTATAGAGGTAAAATATGTGTAAAATATACAAAATTAAGGATTCACCCACCTTTCACACAAACTAGTGGACTTACCAATCCTCCACGTGCCCATAGAGAACAAGTAATAGGCTCATGCATCTTCTCTAGTCTTTTCTTCTTTTGGAAAGATAAAGGTGAGAGACTGTATTTCATATGCATAAAAGATGACATCTTCTTCATACGTGGGATATTTTGAGCCTTGTGCCTTGTTTTCTAAGGCATGATGCATCCAAAACTATAAGAATTCTAAGGTTCATTTCTCAATTTTTTTCCCAAAATGTCCATTTACTCATTCTTGAGTAGGTTCTGTACTATTAGCACATATTCTAAACATTTTTGTTGATATATTTCAGTAGTGATGTGCTTGAACACACTTAAGACCACCATGGCACATTTTTCCCTCATTAAGATGTTTTTCCCCTCGGCTTGTATATATGCCTATAACCTTAATGGCTTATCTTTGTACATTCAGTTGGTAATACATTTAATATTGTGTTGTTCTCCAAGATTCTTCTTCTTCCTTGTGTTGTTTGTGTGCTTATAGAGACTTCAAACTCCAACAATTGGTATCAGAGTAGGGTGCTGCTTTCTCTAGGGCATCATTGATACCCCTCCAGCCACACTCTGAGAATAGCACAAAAGTTGGTAAGCATACTCAAGGCAATTAGCATTCAAAATACCTTCACTTTGTGGCATTAGAATTTGGATTTGATCTCCTTTCAACCTTAGAACGTGCTATTATAACGATTATGAAGGTAATTTGTCCATTTTTGCCAAATTTATATATAGTTTCGAGTTTTCCTATACCAACTCAAAGTCTATTACATGTCTAGCAGAGCTCAACTGGGTATTTCTATTCAACTTTTTCAGATAGAATCAATTTTCTACATTATGGTATTTCATCATTAGCCATGGCTGAAACCAATGATGCATTTCGTATGTTGATTTTTGAGGATAAGTTGGTTGGTACTAATTACCAATTATGAACATACATTATGTATCATGTATTGGTAAAAGAAAGTCTTATGGAATATTGCGCAAGCTAAAAAATGTCCTAGTACACATGCAAATATAGTAATTGAAGGTGATGCAGATGGTGTTGAAGATGATGATCTTCAATTTTCTAGTTGTTTTGCAGTTCCTATAGAGCAACTTTTTTAGGATGATAGAGATGCACAAACACATGCATTGATAGCTTTGTCTACCAAACCTACTATTATCCCTCACATTCGCTCTTGCAAGACAAAGAAAGATGCTTGGGATACTCTTGCAACATTATAACAGGCAAGAAATAAGGCTCATCTTGCTTAACTCCAAAAAAAGTTGGAGAGTGAGCATATGAATGAAGGAGAGTCAATGGACAATTGTTTGACAAAGATCAACAATTTGAAAGAGTTGTTGATTTTTGCCGATGAAGTCTTGTTGGATTCTTCACTTGTGGAAATGGTTCTTAATCATCTTCCAAATTCTTATCAAAGTTTTGCATCTACTTTTCAATTGATGATGAAAGGATATCCAAATATTACAGCATTTGAGGATTTAATATACGATTTATTTTAGGAAGGTCATTCTAGGCAGAACATGTCAATTATGTGTGTTGAAGATAAAGCTATCTTAGATAGTCAAAATGGCAAAGATAAATGGAGCTCACCTACTAGTAAGTATAAATATACTAATGCGTACAAAGTCAAAGAAGGATGATAAGGATGACAAGGAAACAAAAAAGAAGAAATGATTTTGCAAATGGTTGTTGTAGAGGCATCTTCACCTAAAGCAAAGCCTACTAATCTTGTTCAAAATGAAGAAGTCATTTATGACTCATTGTAGTTATGAATGAGCTTCTCATGTGCAATGTATGTTTGTGGTAGATTCGGATGTTCGGTACTTTGATAGTGGTGCAACGAAACATATGACCTCGCAACACATTTTCTTCACTTCACTTGAGCCTATTCCTACAAGAATACTATGACATGTGCTAAAAACTCTTTTTATCCTATCATCCGAGTTGGAAAGATCATTCTAACTACTTTTGATGGTAGTTAAATGCCTTATATGTGCGGAGGATCAAGACATGCCTTATATGTGTGAGGGATCCAGAAAATGTCGTATATGTGCCTACGTCTTTGACATTGTCAAATGCCTTATATATGAGAGGAATCAAGAAACTTTTGTTATCAATATTAGCATTAGACAAGATTGGCTTGTTTGTCAAACTTGTTGATGATAGATGTACAATTCATGATCTCTTGAATGATAATGTCATCATTGCTTCTAGAATTCTATGTTGTGGGTTGTATAAGCTTATAGATTATGCTAAATTTCTGAATGATTCAATGTGTGCAATTCATGATTCTCATGCTATTTCAAATGCAAAGCTTTAGCATGCATGCTTTGATTATCTAAATTTTGCTAGTTTTCTTTGGTTGCAGAAATCTGAATTGGTGTCTTCTCTGCCGAAACTAGAGGCACCTTTTGAACATGCCTCTGAAGGCTACATTTCGTGCAAAATGCAAAATTCTTCCTTCCCAAAAGATGGTTCAGTTAGACTTGCACATAAATTGCAGCTTATTCATGGTAATATCTATGGTCCTATGTAGACACTTGCAATTGGGAATTATCTATACTTCATGACATTGATGAATTTTCTAGGCATGCATGGGACTTGTTACCATCGGTGTCCATGTGAAAGGCCAAACGGTTGCCGGACACTTTTGTATATGTTCTTTAATAAAAAATATAGTGGCGTGGTCAGCCACAGATTGTATGTGTGATCTAAGAGATATGTGTTCATGGTGTGTGTATTGTGTATTTTTTGTGTATTTTGCAGCCTCGCTGTGGAGTACTGTGTGTGGGGTTTGGAGCTTGGTTTCTTGCCATGGGGGTATCCTCATGGAACTCTAGAGGAGATTCAATTGTGGTGCATCACCATTGAAATAATTGACTAGTATCAAAGCATTTGGATGCAAAAGGTTTGTTCCCTTTGTGCGAGTGAAGTGAGAACCCACACAAGGCTTAGGACCAAGGTGGCAACCAAGCCATAGACCTTGGCATACCTTGTCATCTGAGTCACCAAAATCATTGTTGGTGTCATTGGCTGCATGCGAGGGAGGACCTCAATGATCAAGGAAGTCAGAGGTTCTTGGTGTTAGTATATGATCAATGTCTACCCCTCATGATTGTATGCACATTTTATAAGGCCCCCTTTATGAGGAGAAGCCAAGCGTGCATTACCCAATTGATGGGAATCCCAACTTGAATGTTGGATGAAGGTCATATTGGACCATGTAAGGTATTATAAGGAAAGGGAGTTACCAGGGTCCCCAATTGTGGGGTCCGGGGCAGCGGTGAGCAGCCCCGGCTGGGGGGTCCAAGGGGGCCAGCGGGCCCCCTGGTTTGGGCCCCCTGGTGGGGGTCCGGGGGCAGCGCCCCCGGCACGACGGTAAAGGGAATATTCCATGGAATAATCCCTATCGGAGTCAGAAATCATTTATATTTGTTAGGTCGGTTCAACCAGTCTAAGCCGTGTATTGCAATTACGCGGGCGGTGGCCGCCCACGCTCTACCGCCCATGTATAGCCGTCCATGGCAGGCCACCCATGATCCTATATATACATGACTTCTACACTACCTAAGACACTGAGTTGAGCCAGCATACCTCTACCTTGTATCTCCCTATCTAGAGTTGTCTAGATCACCATTTAAGCTCTACCTTGAGAGCGCACGGGTGGACAACGCCATCATCTTTGTACTTGCTGCTAGTAGAAAATTGTTGAGATTCTCCTATATCTGTTATCTTCTCTGCTATTGCTCCTGTGTTATATTGCGTAACTATTGTCTTACACTTGGCACTTCCTGGAATGTCACCCATCCCACTACTATTCCCCTCTGAGCTTGCTTAACTGACAAATTTTTGCCACTAAGCTACGCTCGTGTGGTGTTTGAAGAAGGGGACAGACTAAGGTGAACATTACCTTGAACATGTTTTGGGCCCTCATAGCTTCATTCTTTGCTTTCAAAGCCTGTTTTGAAGCATTTTTTGGGGTGATTCTTAGAGCCATTTGGAGTATTTTGCATAGTTCTCTTCACATAGGTTGAAGAACATCAAGAAGAGTTCTCTTTGTACTTCTTTAACAATGAATATTCCCCATTGGGGTTGTGTTTTTTGCCACACTAGTAAATCTACAGGTTTCTTGAAAGGTTTTTGTTGTGGTGGGAGCAATCATTGTGAGTCTATGCAAGTTTTTTTTAGCCTAAAGAACAAAGTTGAGAGACACTTGCAGGCATTATTGGCTAGTATTTGGGCTATGAAATCAGCCTTTTCAGTGCCATTTTACTACATATATTCAGCACATACACACTATGTACGTTTTTGTGGATACCGTTTATGTACGTCCATGTGGTCATTGATATAGCGGTGATGTTTTTTCATAAAGCCTTTTACACTTGACAAAGAGGGTCGTGGTGAGGTTTTCTTAACTCTGAGACACCTAGATGTCGGGGTCTCTTTGGTGATGTAGGTGGAAGGCTTACCTAGCCTCGCCATATGAGATGTATGCTAGTTGTTCATAGGTGCTCGATAAGCCTAGTTGGCTTCTTTCGGGTAACCAATTATATGCAATGGAGTCGATAATTCTCTATGCAAGTTAACATATCAATACTTGCAGTTCTATGAGATTTTGACACTGGTTATATACTCATTTTGCAGAGGATACTCTGGCAAAATTTTTCTAGATTTTTTGGTTTTGTAAATTATACAATGGACAATTTACTCCTTGGTATACTTATTGGTGTGAGCATATTTATTCTCACATAATCCTTTTGCTTGGTCATTATTGTCCATTAATTCATTTTTTTGGTCATCCCTTTTTGAGTCTTAGTAGAATATGACAATTGGTCATCCCTTTTTGAATCTTAGCGGTGTTTGGAATATTCTAGCTCCATTATCATTCTAGTTAGTTCTCTATCATCATGGCATGAGAGATCTCAAGCACGTCTAGTGGATAAGGGTCTAGTGCTTGTGTTCCTAGGAGAAGCTACAACTTGCAGGGCAAAGACCATTTTGAGATCTGAAAATTTGATGGCATAAACTTTGATCTATGAAAGAATCAGTCTAAAGATGTGCTAATTCAAAGGAGGAAATGGAAGCCAGTAAAGAAGCCTCCAAACATGGATGAAGATGATTGGGATGAGTTGGATGAAATGGCTAGGTCTACCATGCGATTGCACCTTGCAGATAATGTTTACTTTACAATATTGGACTGTGAAAGTGCAGAGGAGCTTTGAAAGACGTTGTGCAACACATATGAAAAAGAAACGACATCAAATAAAGTGTATCTGATGAGAAAGTTGTATGGCCTTTGTATGAAGGACAGAGATAATATTGTTGCTCATCTAAATGAGCTTGATGCTATATTCTCTCACTTACATGCTCAAAAGATGGAGATGGATAATGCAATGAAAGCAGTCTTGTTGTTATGCACCTTTCCATCATCATGGGATACATTATGCATAGCTATTAGCAATAGTGCACCTAGGGGTAAATTGGTCTATGATGATATATATGGAGCACTCTTGAGTGAGGAGATTCATAGAAAATCTATGGTTGGCACTCAGAGTGGAGATGCATATAATGTTTGTGATTCTTACCAAGGAAAGAATCAACAACGTGGCAGGAGCAAGAACAAGCAAAAGGATGGTCAATGGAATAACAGTAAAAGTAAATCATGGAAGAAGGATATCAAATGCCATTATTGTTACAAGAAAGGACACATGAATAAAGACTGCTATGCATTAAAGGATGCTAAAGGTAGAGCACGTAATGTTGATGGGCATGTTAAACAGTTACCTGCACCATCTAATTCAACCATGAAGATTGAAGAAATTAATGCTAAATTTGATGATGTTGATGTGTTGCATAATGTATGCCATGTACCTCAATTATCATGTAGTTTGATGCAATTGGTCAACTTGATGACCTTGGTTACAAGGTGGTTTTCCATGCTCAATCTTTTAGCATATCAAAGGGCAATATGGTTATTGCAAAAGGAACCAAAGTTGGCTCACTTCATCCTTTATTTGTATCACAGAAGAAACACTTTTTAGCTTTTATTGAATAGCCTGTGGATTGTATTTGGCATGGCCGTTTGGGCCACATATCTTGTAGTGGAATGGAAAATCTTTCTCATTCTGGCTACTTACCTGTGTTATCTTTCTCTGATTTTTCATTTTGTGAACATTGTCCATATGGAAAGAAAACTAAGAATGTGCATAAAGTGCACATTGACTCTTCAATTGTGCCTTTAGATCTTGTTCATACATATGTGTGTGATCATTAACCCACAATGTCATTAGGTTTCTCTTTACTTTGTCACTTCATAGATGATGCTACTAGAAAAGTCTGGGTATATCCTATCAAATCAAAGGATAAGGTATTCCCTACTTTTAGAGAATGGATTCTTTAATTGAGACAAAAAAAGGAACTAAGCTCAAAGATTTACATTCAGATAATGGGGGCGAGGATACCTCACATGAATTCAACCTTTTTTGTCAGTCTAGAGGAATTCATAGAGAGTTTACAACTCCTTATACCCCAATATAGAATGGTGTAGTTGCAAGGATAAATAGAAATATTTAGGATAGAGTATTTTCTATGCTGCATCATGCAAACCTTTCACAAGGCTTTTGGGCAGAAGCAATATTGATTGTAGTTCACGCGATTAACCTTTCACCTAGTACTATCAAAGGTTTAAAAGTGGCACAAGAGTTATGGACAGGGAAGCCACCATATTATGATCATCTTCCAGTTTTTGGGTGTGAATCATATGTTCATATACCCAAGAATCTTAGACAAAAGCTAGACAATAAGTCAAAGAAATGCATTTTTCTTGGATATGGTCGTTATCGCTTATGGGATCCTCAAACATGGTCAGTGATCAACAGTAGTGACGTCATTTTCAATGGGTCTAAGATGCATAAACAACCCATTAAGGAGGCTGAAGTGAGAAGAGTGTATTTGAGGATACTAGTCCTCCAGTTAGCATGCATAAAAATGATGCACATAGGGATGTTCAAGAGAATGTCCGATCAAATCAATCTGCAAATGTTCATGTTCAGCAACCATTGAGACTCTCTGCACGTGTCTCACATCCACTTGATAGATATGTTCCAAGTTTGGATTTTGTTATGCTAACATATGTTGGTGATCCTTCTTGCTACAAAGAGGCCACGCAGACAAAGGATCATGTCACGTGGGAGCTTGCCATGAAGAGTAAGTTGGATTCTATTCACAAGAATCGTACTTGGGATTTAGTACCTTTGCCGAAGTGTAGAAAAGCTTTACCATGTAAATGGGTATATAAGCTAAAATTCACATCGGATAGTGCTTCTCCAAAGTATAAAGCGCGACTTGTTGCAAAGGGTTTTAAGCGACAACATGGTGTTGATTCGAGGAAATATTCTCCCCAATGATCAAGATGAGTACCCTTCGGATGTTGCTTGGATTCGTTGCAATGGAGGACTTAGAGCTAGTCCAAATGGATGTGAAAGCTACTTTCTTGCATGGACATCTTATAGATGAGATTTATATGGAGCAACTAGAGGTTTATGTAGTTCATGGAAAGTAAAGTCTAGTTTGTAAGCTAAAGAAGATTTTACATGGACTTAAATAGTCCTCGAGACAATGGTACCAAAATTTGATGCTTTTATGAAGTCTCAAGGTTATTATCGAAGCAATGAGGATCATTGTCTCTACACAAAGAGATGCTCGTATGGCAGCTTGATATACTTGATACTTTATGTCGATGATGTGTTGATTGTTGGGAAGTCCTCTTATGACTTGTCAATTTTCAAAAAGAAGTTGAATCAGACATTTGATATGAGGTATTTGGAGGATGTGAAACATATTCTTGGCATTCACATCACTCTTGATAGGAGTAAAAGATGCATATACTTGTCTCAAAGTGAGTACATATCCAAAGTACTTCATAGGTTCAATATGCAGGGTGGAAAGGCATTGAGTACACCTTTACCGACATATGTGAAATTGAGCAAGGATGATTGCCCCAAATGACATGAGGAAAAGGAATTCATGACCAAAATTCCTTATCAGCCTACTGTTGGTAGTCTCATGTATGCTATGGTAGCTACGAAACCAGACATTGCATTTGTAGTGGGAGTTATGAGCAGATATATATCTAATCTTGACAAGAAGCATTGAGAAGTAGTCAAGATGATTTTGAGATATTTGAGTGGCACTAAGGACAAGTGTCTATGCTTGGGTAGAGGGAAAGCATCCATTATTGGTTACATAGATTCTAATTATGTTGGTTGTGTAGACAATCGAAAGTCTACATCAGGGTACATTTTTCATTTTGTTGGAGGTGCTATCTCTTGGAGATCTCGTCTTCAAGAATGTATGATTGTTTCCATCACAGAAGCAGAGTATGTTGCAACAAGTGAGGCATGTAAGGAAGCATTGTGGCTTTCTCGTCTTGCTTGTGATATGGGTCTACCTCAGCATGTACCTCTCAATTGCTCAGTGATAATCAGAGTGCCATTGCTTTGGCTAAGAATCCGGTCTATCATGCAAAGACCAAGCACATTGAGGTGAGGTATCACTTCATTAGAGATTTCTTAGCCACTGAGTATGTTATTCTTCTGAAGGTTCATACTCAAGTTAATGTTGCAGATGCTTTGACTAAAGCTCTACCACATGATAGCTTTCGACATTTTTGTCACTTGATGGGGTTTACTTGATTCATGATCTTACACAGTTACTTGTATATTGTGTAACATGCCGATCAAGTGGGAGGTGTATTTTGTATACTTATACTTAGGTATTCTTTATCATTCTTTATTTTTCTCCGATAGTCAATTAGGCCATATTGGCCTTTAGTGGGAGATTGTTACCATTGGTGCCCATGTGAAAGGCCAAATGGCCACCAGAAACTTTTGTATATGTTCTTTAATAAAACATATAGTGCTCTATTCAACTATACATTGTATGTTCGACCGCATTTGTGTGACCTAAAAAATTTGTATTCGTGATCTATGTATTGTGTGTTCTCTGTGTATTTTGCAGCCTCGTTGCGGAGTAGTGTGTGTGGTGTTTGGAGCTTGGTTTTCTACAGGGGGTATCGTCGTGGAGCTCTATAGAAGGAGATTCCATTGTGGTGCATCACCATTGAAATACTTCAGGTTTATCCATTGATAGCAAAGTCTAATGTGTTTATATGCTTTAAACAATTCTTGGTTATGGCCGAAAATCTATTAGCATGTAAAATGGGAACTCTCCATTCTGATCGAGGAGGGGAATATATTTCTTTTGAGTTTAATGCATTTGTGGATAAGCCTAGGATAAAACATCAGTGTACAGTGCTATATACACCTTAACAAAATGGATTTGTTGAAAGGAAGAAAATGTTTCTCAATTGCATCATTATATGGTCATTCAATTCATGCAAGTTGATGGGGGAATAGCTTTGTGTCAAAAAAAATATATTGACACACTATTGCAACATTTTGGCCTTGAAAATTGTAAACCTATTGCCACTCCCATGGAAACAAGTTTATGGTTGATTCTTCATGTTATGTTGGAGATGCATTTGATGTTATCCTCTATCAATAGGTTGTTGGATGCTTGATTTACCCATGCATCATTTGACTTGATATTCAGTTTGTTGTCTCTCTAATGAGCAGGTATATGCAATGCCCATGTATTAAGCATTGGCAGGAAATTAAGTGCATACTTGGATTATATTATCCCAAGGAGGGATCATTACTTTCAGATTTCCATGTTTTTTCTTACTCGGACTCGGCTAGTTGCTAAGATACTCAAGTGTCCATCAATGGTTATTGCTTCATGCTTGGTAGCTCATGCATATCTTGGTTGACCAAGATGCAACCTACTATTGTCACTTCAAATTGTGAGGCTGAGTATAGGCAGCTTTCTATACCTCCCCTCACCTCACCTCCTATTCGACTATCTATACTTGTCAGGAATATGCTATAGATACCAAAAACCCATATCTGCCAAAGTATTTACCTAAATATCCTCAATAAAGAAGATAGAGGAGGCCAATTATGAAGAATAAGAGGAAGATGAGGACAAGGATAAGAAAGAAGAGGAAGAGAAAGTGGAGAACAAAGATGACAATGAAGATAAAGTTGATGAAGAGGAAGAAGAAGATGAAGAAGAGGAAGAGGGCAAGGAAGATGAAGAAAAAAAGGATGGAGATGTTCAAAGATGGGAGTGGGAGGTGTAGAAGGCACCTCCCACTCCCATCAGTTGGCTCTTATCATCTCCTCCTATTCATCCTACCACCTTATAAATGTGGTCTCTTTCATTGGCCATTGAAGCATTTGTGCCATCTGCAAGTTCAATGTATAGTTGTTCTTTCAATAATTCAAGCCTCAGGAGAGCAGGTCCAAGTTCAAGCTCACTTGAAATTATTGGCAGCGTAGAAATCTATAGCAACACCAAGAAATAATATCCTTCATTTTTCCTTAATACATTTTTGTCCAAATAAGTCAAGCAGTCCCTCAAGCAATGTCAAAAATCAATGGTGAGTTAAAAACATGCCTCCTGTATCTTTTTCAAATAGACTCTAGATGAAAACCTGCACAAAGTTAATTCTTCCGGAAACGCCAATATCATGAAATGATTAGAACATGAAGTCCCACTTGCCTCTTTCATAAGCGTTGTTCAAAATCACTTTTAGGAAATATATAGCCTTGCCATCCTACTTGACGTACTCACCCTTGGAGATAATAACCAAGCCAAAGCTACCCTCTAGCCGCATGCATCACATCAACTGTAATTGTTGAAATAGAGGAGGAGCTAGGACTCAAGGCAAGGAGTGGTGGCAGCAAAGGAGATGTTGCATTCACAGCAAATGTCAAAGGAGGCAAAGTGGACTCTTCAAAAGATTGAGACAAAAAGAAGAACGACAAAAAGAAGTTCAAGGGAGAGTGTTTCCACTGCAAGAAGAAATGACATAGAATCCAAGACTGTCGCATCAAGAAGGCAGAAGAGAAGAGTGGCTCTTCAAAAGGTGGCATGCGCAAGGAGTCTACCAACACAATACAAATCAGAAAGCTTTCAAATGTGTTGTATGCTCCACAAATAAAACAAAATCTACTTTCAGTAGCTTCTATAATTGATCAAGGTAATCAAGTATCTTTCAGTTAGATAGGAGATAAGATTATGGACAGTAACAACAACATCATTGGGACTCCGATAAAGAGGAACAACCTATATGAGATGTGTGCTCTTATAGCCACTACAAACGTGGGCACAAGTAAGCTATGGCATGAGAGATTTGGTCACATTTGATACCCTATACTAAAGGAGATGCATCATAGGGGTATGTCTGCACACCCACCATCGATTGCAAAAATGAAGGAACCGTGTGAAGCTTGCATGATGGGAAAGCAACAGAGGAAGGCGTTTCCACAAGAAAACAAGAACAAAGCAAGTTATCCTCTAGAGTTGGTGCATGTTGACTTGTGCGAAAAAATGCCTACACAGGTCTTGGGCAGATCTTCCTACTTCATGTTACTTGTCGACGACTATAACAAGAAGATGTGGGTGTACTTCCTTGATGATAAGGTTGAAGCTTTTGGTAAGTTTAAAGAATGACTTCAACTTGTCAAAATTGAAACACAAAAGAAGATGAAGAAATTCAAGACAAGTGGCGATGGTGAGCTCACATCATTAGAGTTTAATGATTTTTGCAAGAGTAAGGGAATCAAGCATCAACTCAAGTGGCACATAGGCCTCAACAGAACGGTGTTGTAGAACATTGGAATCAAACCATCATGGAGATGGCAAGGTGCATGTTGAAAGGAAAAGGTTTGCCTAATCAATTTTGGGTAGAGGCTATCAACACTGCTATCTACTAGTCTGTTCCGTTGTGCTGTTATTTTCTTACACTACTTTGTCTGCTAGTCTATTCCGTTGTGCTGTTATTTTCTTACACTATAGTGGAAGCATGATAAGCATCATGGCTAGAGATGCTACTTGCATATTTAGGTGTGGAAGTGAAAAAGCCTATCATCATTTATTGTGATAATCTTAGCAGCATCCAATTAAGAATCTTGTTTTTCATGCTAGAACAAAACACCTTGAGGTACATTATCACTTCATGAGAGAAAAGGTATTAGCATGTGATATTGATCTTGTTTATGTGAGGACAGATGAGCATGTCGTTGATATTTTCACTAAAGCACTTGGAGCAGAGAAGCTGAAGAAGTTTGGAAAGATGCTTGGATTATAGGACATAACATTGAGCATTAAGGGGAGTGTTGAGATATCATGCTCAACATGTGATGATCGAGGATGAGACGTATCACTTTTTCATTTCTCTAACATGTATTGTGGTCACACTGCTATATGTTAGTCATACTTTAGTGAGCTTTAGTAGATTTATATACCGAGAGTGATGGTGCATCTGTTTCTTGATAGCTCACTCATTCCCAGACATTAGGTTTTTCCTTATGTACTTTTCTTTATATATTGTATTGGTTATATTGTTGTATTAGGTCATTCTTGTATATTCTCTTTATGTAATATAAGAAGAAGAAAATCATTCTTCCTTGCTTCAATCCGTGTGCTCCTCTCTTTGTATGTGAGAGTGTGTGAGAGCTCTCTTCCTTATCTCCTTTCTCTTGAGAAGGCTCAATACATGTCAACTACTCCATGCTCCCATGAGTTGAATCCCTACCCACACCTCAAAAGGCAAAAGTTCAAACCAACCTAACTAGCGTGCGTTGACAAGATTTGCTTTCTTAGTTTGCCTTCTTCCGATTGAATTATTGACACATACACACTACTCTACTACTCTTGTTGTTTTTTGCATCTTTAGTTTTGCTTCTCCTGAAATACTCTCACATACACACTACTTTTCAGTGAAATACTGACACATACACACTATTCTTATTGTTTTGTGCATCTTAGTTCAACTTCTCCTCGCTGAATTACTGCATCATTGACACATACACACTACTCTTATTGTTTTGTGCATCTTAGTTCAACTTCTCCTCGCTGAATTACTGCATCATTGCACCATCAGTTTGGGCATTATTTGAGGTTTAAGGTCCTTTATTCTTTTTCTCGAAGGTTAACAAAGACCTGATGCGGGTTCAACGACATCGCGCCTGTTCAGTGGCATTGGTACAGCGCAGGCGTTCATGCGGGTGATTCTATAAGCCTCCAATCTCATTTCATGGCGTTAAGAAGGCTCGCTAGAAGCGTTATGCTTGCGCATGCTCTATGGAGACCTAACATTCAGATGCATGGGGTATCCTATCCTCTTCCATATCAACAAATCAATAAGAACTTGCCTGTTTCAACTACGAGAAACATTCATAATTTATCTCAACTGACAAATGTACAGACCCCGTGCATCTCTGATGCAGATTGTGATGAAGTGCAAGATACATCAAGTGTGCTATGCAAATATCTAATGGAAAGATTGAGCGTTTCTCTCCCTATTGCAGAATTTATTGTTCATGGTGCTCCTTCGTTTGTGCAAGATCTTGTAGCTATAACTAAGGAGCAACAGGATGGTGAAGTAGAATCTGGAAATGGCTGTGGATTTCCTGAGAAGATACAACGGTATCTTGATCACAATAGCATTAGTTTGCTTGAGCCTATTTTAGAGAGCATAGGATCAAAGGGGAAATTCCTTCAGAGATTGTTCACTGAGCTTTCTGAATGTAGTGTGCAATCATTCATATCATTGATTAAAGTATTTGATAACTTGGGTATTCCAATGAGCTGCTTGGAAACAATGATTAGGAAGGATGAAGCACTTATTTCATGCACAGAAGAGGAGATAATAGCTGGATTTCAGGCTCTTAAGGATCTTGTGTTATCAGATGACGAGTTACTGAAATTGATTTTGCGATATCCTTTGATTCTTAAAGCATATGCTATAAGAAATATCGATTTAGTTTTCTCTGAGCTTGAGGAGTTTAAATCTCGTGATAGCATCATAACGCGGGCAGTTTGCAGCGATCCTCATCGAATTCACACGTATGAAAGGGGATGTGCTAAGGAAGCTATAGAGTATCTCAAAAGTTATGGTTTTAGTGTCTTAAGACTTGATTATATATTGCAAAAGCATGCACGGATAATTTTAACAGATGTAGAGAAGAAGCTTAAACGGAACGTACAGTTTCTAGAGGATATAGGATTATCAAGGGATCTAATCTATAAGGTCATTAATAGGTGCCCCAACTTTTTATTCTATAGCGTCGAAGATAACTGTGAGGCAAAATTGGAGTACTTTAAGGAGCTGGGGTTTGAGGAGCCAGAGTTCTGCAGGGTTATTGCCAAGTATCCAAACTTATTCAGTGCAAGCTTGGAAAACAAAATCAAACCAGCAATTGAGGAGCTGCGCACCCTTTGCTTATCTGAAGAAGGGCTGAAGAAGGTTGTTCTCTGTCGACCCTGTCTGTTTGCTTACAGACTAGGTGGAGATATCTCTGTCCTTGTCAAAGAGCTTAACAGAAGCAGTTTTGAGGAGTCTGGAAAAGTTACTGCATTCATAAAGCTTTACTCACGTCATGCTGAGCACAAGCTGAAGTGTGAAAATTGCCTTGTGCAACATGGCTTGTCAGCAACAGAAGCAACAATGTTGTTGGAGAGAGAGCCTAGCATTCTTGGGTACAGTGAGCATATTCTTCATGCTAAATTAGAAATGCTTAAACATTTTGGCATTCCAATTCAAACTTTGCTTAAACTGCCAGAGTATTTATCTTTTGCATTGCGAAAGCGCATTCAGAGACGTGAGCGGGTGCTTTCTTACTTGAAATCAAAAGGTCTACTTGCAGGTGAAGTAACAATGAAGCAATTGGTTTTGCACTCTAATACACTTTTCTACAGTGAATATGTAAAACCATACTCTGGTGACACAGAATTATGCAATATCTGGTACAAGAAGAGGGATGCTCCATGTAATTTGTCAGCTTCATGTCTTATGAGGTCAGATTCAGAGGCTCAATCTGTACAATAGAGAGAGTAGTCTAAGAAACAGCATTTTCTGGTGTCAACATGAAGCTATGTTGAATTTATTATCTATGTAAAGATAGTGAAGTGCAACATCAGAAATCATAAGGCCTTCTGGGAGCAATGAGTATCAACTATGTATAATACATGCAAGAGCCTCCTGAAAAGTGGGTCTTTATCCGACATTTACTTGAGCTTTAAACTTAAAGTAGACAGAACCAGGAACTTTCAGATTATCAGAAACCAATTAGTCTCTTTCGACATCAGAGCTGACTTGAGGGCAAACTTTCATCACCCTTCTGCTGCTGTGCCTAGAGGCTTATCTGAATTCTTGGATTTACTTGATGATCTGATACATTTGAATATACCTGGTAACTGTGCTGCTTTGATGCAATGAGAATCTAGGGAGTCTAAGAAACAGCATTTTCTGGTGTCAACATGAAGCTATGTTGAATTTATTATCTATGTAAAGATGGTGAAGTGCCCCATCAGAAATCATAAGGCCTTCTGGGAGCAATGATTATCAACTATGTATAATACATGCAAGAGCCTCCTGAAAAGTGGGTCTTTATCCGACATTTACTTGAGCTTTAAACTTAAAGTAGACATAACCAGGAACTTTCAGATTATCAGAAACCAATTAGTCTCTTTCGACATCAGAGCTGACTTGAGGGCAAACTTGCATCATCCTACTGCTGCTGTGCCTAGAGACTTATCTGAATTCTTGGATTTGCTTGATGATCTGATCCATTGAATATACCTGGTAACTGTGCTGCTTTGATGCAATAAGAATCTAGCGAGATTGATTGACAATTGCATTTGCTATTGTGTAAAGTTTTCCTATGGCTTTTATGTATTGCTTCACATCTTCAATTTCAGCGTCTCCCACAGAAGAGTTATTTACTCACAGAAAGTACTCCCTTAAATATGCGTTTGAATATGGAAGATTTAAATGAATCTCCCATATATCTACTCTATGCTTGTGTTTTGGGATGTCCAAATGGCTGTATATTTTACTCTTAATCTTTCGATCTTTTTGCCAAATCTTCAGGACATCTCTTTGTTCAGAACCTGTTTCTCTAGTGAAAGCAGTAGTCCATTTGCTCATGGATGTGATCCCATGTTACAGGAACATGAAATGATGTTCTTTGAATAGGGAACGTAAGTACATAACGTTCTATTCGTCTGCATTTCTCATGTTAGGCTTAGTTGTGCCTTCAAGTATATGGATAGCTAGAAAGAAACAGATGCCAGATTCTAGCCTCCCTTAGGTCTGGGATATTCAGGTTGCAGAATATTTGCTTTTCTCTTTTAAACTCTTATACATTACAGGCTCTGAATCAGTTGATTTCTCAATATATGTTTGTCCACTTAAACAATTGTGTTGATTGCGCATGCTTTACACCATGGTTCTGTGCAGTCAGGACTCAGTAGGCATTGGGGCCCATGAGCAGGTAACTATGTATGTTACACGAGTGATCTAAAATTAATTACAGGATTATACTGTTCTCTTCAGTTACGGTGCTTGATTATGTATCCGATATGCCACCTCGTCTCACTATTGAATCTCCTGATTTTCTGTGTGTACCTCTTTTTGTGGGCTTCAATTAGTGCATTATGTGAAAGTGGAGTGCATTATGTGAAAGTGGAGTGTTGACTCCTGAGGTGCTGTCAGGTGCAACGAAGAATTGTTTGATAAGGTCGTTTGTCTGGTGATCACTTTTAACCGTGGACCAATTTTTGTAAGATAATCTAGGACCTCACTCTTACTGGTAGTTGAGTTATGTTACATGGAATGCTCATCTAGAGAATTTTTATGGAACATTATCATATGTGCGGGTTTTTCACTGGAGGGTGTATCTTGTGGATCCCAGCAACAGCTGATGTATCTGAAGTTTGGTGTTAATGCTAGAGTATAGAATACTGAAACTATTTGGTTTCTTTTGATACTTCCAGCTTCAGATTCACTCCGTCTCCTGCCCTAACCCCCACACCCTACACCTCATACCCTCTTCCCCTCTCTCTCTCTCTCTAATTTCATGATGGGCAATGTATCTGAATTTTAAAGTATGTATGATTCCCGTGTTAACCTTGCGGCTGGTGCTAATGTTATCAGTGAGAAAATTCAGGCCATTAGGTATTAATGTGTTTAGCTTCCTCATTTTCTGTTGTTTACGTACAGTTCTTCATGATGATTTGAAAATGTTTGTGAAATAAGATTCACCCACCAAGAAAGAAGGTAGAAACGTGAGGTATCAAATGCTAGATTTATTACACGCCTTTCCTAGTCCTGTTGTGGATGGGATCATTTACTATGTACAGCAAATCTTTGCTAAACGAAAAGGCACTCAATTCTTCAAAAGTTAGTGGTTGAGGTCTGATTTGAGTATTAAGAGCAGTTACCAAACCATCAAACTTAGGTGGACAGATTCGGAGACAACACTGAGCTTGCTCCTTGTTTGACTTGTGTACATCTGCTCCCGCCATTTGAATGTGAGTGATAAAAACCTCTGTAGTCTCCCCATTCAACAAAGCTTTCTGCTACTAGGTGATTCTCCAAGTTCTGAATCTGTGTTTGATTATGAGTTTCATATTGATTTCTCAATATGTTCCATGCTTCACATGCCTTGGTAGTATGTTGAATGAGAGTCAGAACACTATCAGAACTACCTATAACTAGAGCAGAGGGTGCATCTGCTTCTATGTTTCCAAGCATGTAGAAGATCAACATTAGGAGGAATCATTCGACCAAGATTATTTGGATCAAGTGTTTCTTGAGGTTCATGATCAGTCCCACAGTCTCTAGAAGCTCATATGAATCAAGGATAGAAGTAATTTTAAACTTCAATAGGGTGTAATTTGTACCATCAAGTTTACCTTTTGTGAAGGCTGGTGGTCATATCCACAACGTTGGGATGGCCGGCATCATTGCTTCTATTGCTTGTGTGTCACCTACTCATGTTGATGAACCACCTTGATTCCTAGTCGTAGATGATGACTCACTGCTTGACATCTTCTCTCTGTTGTCATTCAGACCTCTGCAACCTCTCCGTTTCTGCTTCTGCACCACTCAGAGCCTCCTAAGCTCTGATACCATGTAAGAAAATAATAGCATAGTGGAATAGACTAGTAGACAGAGTTGAGAGAAAAACGCAGACTAAGATAGATGCAGACTGAGAGATAGAGAACTCAAATTCTTAGATTGGCGAGTGTAATCCAGTTACAATGATGGTGTTGTCCACGCACACACTCCGAATGTGGAGCTTAGATGACCATCTAGACAGACTCTAGATGAAGGGCTTACTAGTGCGCAATGCTATGTAAAGCTCAATTTGGGTTGTGCTTATATAGCTTTTACAAGGCGGTTCGGTATAGATAAATGTAGTCAAGAGATACAAAATAGTCAGTAAAATATACAATCCGACAATACCTCCATGACCAAAAGCCCTTTCGTCTTGGCCCTACAGGCCAGGGGATAGGCCCCTAGGACCTTGTAGAAGGGGGCAAGCCCCCCTCTGCACTCCTCCCATTAAGGTTCTATGGGGAAACCGTGCGACACCACAGGGACTTTATTTTCACCTTGAATGGCATCCCAATGGCCCAAAAGTTCATGCCCTACCTAACTTAATGGATAGGCTCACATAGATCATCTATAACCATCAATGATCACACATAGACCTCATCTAACTAAGAAGTTAGGGTTCCAAAAATGTCTGGGCTCTCACAATGGCTTCTCCTCATAATGGGAGCCTTACAACTTAGAGCACCATGGATCATTTGCGGTCACTTGAGGGTGGAGTATTGAGCATTTCTAACATGTAGCACCTCTATACTTAGCCTCTGTACTCGACAAAACAATGGTGGGTTGCTTCTTACTGCTCCATGTAATAGTTGCATTCCCAAGTGAGAATAAAAAGCCACTAGTAGATCTTCTATCTGGAATACCATCAACCCAATTTGCATCAATGTATCCATGAACCTACAATTCTCCACGAGCTTCATAAAACAATGCATAATCCAAAGTAGCACTCACATACTATAGAGCTTGTCTCAAAGCATCAAAATGTGGATTCTTGGGAGCCTGCATAAATTGACTTTGAAGTCCTACCGTGTAGCTTAGATCAGGTCTTGTAATTGTGAGATATATCAAATTACTTCCTATAATTTTCCTTTACATAGTAGCATTTTCCAATTCTTCACATGATGTAGTACCAACTTCAAATTATAATCTAATGGCATAGAAAATAACTTATAATAAACCATACCATACTCTTACAACATACTCAAGGCATATTGCCTATGCGACATCCATATACCTATTTCTATATGTATAAACTCAATGCCCAAAAAATAGCATAGCACACCAAGATCTTTCATGTCAAAATCATGCATAAGGAGTTGCTCTACCTCTTTAATGCTTTCTTCATTATCACCACCTATAATCAAGTCAACAACATAAATAGCCACAATCGTGATGCCATCATCACCCTTCCTTACCTACAATCAAGTCAACAACATAAATAGCCACAATCGTGATGCCACCATTGGATTTTCTATGTGTGATCTACATCACACATAGAAAATCCAATGGTGGTTAAATAATCTACAATCCTTGCATGCCAGGAAATAGGGGCTTCTGTAAGCCCATATAAAGCCTTTTGTAACCTGCAAACATATTCTGGGTGCTTTGAATCTCATATCCTTGTGGTTGGTCCATGTATATATCTTCCTGCAACTCACCATGTAAGAAAGCATTCTTCACATCCATTTGATGCAAAATCCATCCTTGTGTTGTAGCTAATCCAACAAGTGCTCTAAGAGTATAGATTTTTGCTACAGGAGTGAAAGTTTCCTCATAATCAATGCCATATGTCTATGCATATCCTTTTGCTACCAATTGAGCTTTATATTTATTTATGCTACCATCAGCATTGTGCTTTACCTTGTAAACCCACTTGCAACCTATGGGTTTCTTTCCTCATGGAAGTGGAACTGGCTTCCATGTTTCATTTCCATAAAGTGCATCCATTTCCTCATCCATTTTAGCTTTCTCCCAATTTGCATTTCCAATTGCATCTCCAAACAAGAAGGTTCAACATCTTGTATTACCTTGGTCATGTAGGCACAATAACAAGCCATGCAACTATCATACATAAATCATTGCACTAAATTTTGCATTCTCCCATATCGTCTTGGTCCGGGATCACTTCTTCTTGTTGTGTCATCTGCATATGCCTTACTCCTGGAGCCTTCACAGAGGGAAATCCAAGTTCCTCATCAAGGCTCTTTTCTGAACTACTTGAATCTCCATCAATATCTTCAAAATCTCTAGATGTTTTACTACCAACAAAAACCTTTTCTTTACCTTTCTTGGATGTAGCTAATAAATGTGTTGGACTGAAGTTTCCACACAATCTTCCACTCCATGGATTTGAGTTGGAACTATTGCTTGGTGACACATCAAGTCCACACAAAACCTAAGTTTCTTCACTTGAGTTTTTAGGATTTCCTTTTCATTTGAGTCAACATTAAGTCTTTCTTTGGCATCTAAATAGAAGCTTGACATTTCTTCAAATATCACATCTCTATTTACATTCACCTCTCGTGTGAGTGGGTTGTAACATTTATATCCCTTTTGCTCAAGGGAATATCAAATCAAAATACATTTTTCTAATTTGGGATCAAGTTTTTTCCTCAACTCATTTGGAACATGCACATATGCAAAATAGCAAAATACTTTCATTTGTGATAAGTTTGGCTTTTTACCTGTAAACTTCTCTTTAGGTGTAGCTTGATGTACAATAGAAGTCGGAGTTCCATTCCTGATGTATACAACAATATGCAGAGCTTCACCCTAATAGGCATATTTTTCTCAACCATCAAGGCTTGTGCAATTTTTGCAATATGTGTATTCTTGCACTCATCAACCTCATTCCGCAGGTGTGATGTGTACCTGCATGAAAACTACCTTCAAATTCCATGACTTTTTAGAAAGCTACTAAAATCATTTGACATGTATTCACCTCCTCCAACTTAGGTGTAATAAAGCCTATATTCTAGGAAAAGAGATTCCTATCATTTATGGAATCTTTTCAAAGTTATATGAACACATTTTGTACTTCGGGTTGATGTGATTCTCTGTGCATTATCTCTCTTAGATTTGGATTAATCTAGTAGATAATGCCTTGCTATGCAAGCCCGCTGCTTGCTTGAGGGTTTTCTTCACACTTTGAGTAGCCATAGCTCACACTTTGATTTGTCTGTATAGGAGCTAGTTAGCTTGAGTGTTGATCAAAGTCCCTTATTCATATTAAATCCATTTGCTTGTAATTTTTATCTTGTTTGAAAGATAATAGAGTCTTCTAAAGTTGGCTCAAACTCAAGTTTGGTCTCTACATATTGTGAGAGAAATCAAGTATTGAGTGAATAGTGGTCTTTGTGTGCATGTTTGTGTGCATGTCTAGTGAAGGCAGTAAGTAGCCTATCTTGAAGGCATTGGTTCTCAAAGTAGAAGCAAGTATTTGGAGTGCACTAACTTCATTAGGAAGGTTTTATTTTTTAGGTTGAGGAATTAGAAGTTCTTGGGACCATTCCATCATAATTCAAAGAACCATAAGTTTGAGTGAATAGAGGTATCTTTAAACATACCTTTGAAGCCATTCGTGCTTCGAGCTGCATAGAGGTATTGCACATTCTCCCATTAGAGTAGTGGTCCGATTTCAATTGCATCCCAAACATCGATAATATACCAATAGAATAATTGGAAAAATATATTTTCATGTTTATAGAAGGGTCAATCATATTAGACAAGAATGCACACGTAATAAAAAAATGTTCCTCTCAAGGTTGACACTAGAAATAAGACGCTTTTGTAAGGAACTAAGACTGTATTTATGAGAATAAAATAATTTCATGTCTTCAACGGGAATTTCCACTAGTGAACAATAGAAACAACATTAAAGTCATAAATCGTTTAATACGCAACTATATTGGGATCCGCTACCTGAGTTCAAGAGATACGGAAAATAATGTACAAGAATACTTTATAATTTCTATAACTTATCTAGATAAGAAAGACCTGAGTACGTGTATCTCCTTAAACATTGACAAAATAAGAACTTATCAATACTCATCTTTTGGCGTGTGGTAAATTTTCGATCTACCTACACAATTTAAAAGAACTCTAATGAAGCTACAATGGTTAGCGTATGGTTAAAATCTAAAATAATGGAAGAGATATTTTAGCTTTTTTGAAGGCAAATAAAGGAATTGGTACCCTCACATTTACGAATATGGTAAGAAAAATATTGGGCAAAAGGAAATGAGTTACTCCAACATTAGTTTCTAGGTCGTGAGTACCCTCGGGTTGACATTAGGGCGAAAAACGGCCCAAAAAGGGCCGTGTAAGGATTTCAATTAGTTGTGCTTAATCGGGATTAAAGTTGTCAAATCCTTTAAGAAATTCCGTGTAAGTTCATTTAAAACGTATCTTATGCAAATTTTGAAGAGAGAGAAACTCGTATCATATAATCATGAAAAGTTTGTGTGATATCTTACGCCTCGAAGTTTGTGTGATATCTTACGCCTCAAAAGTTGAATTTTCCTCTTGTTCACGGACCTATATAATGTGTGCTGATCACGTTTTGCGCTCTTTTTCTCTACTTTTCATAGCAAGCCTGTTTCTCCCTTTCACGTCATTTTAGACACTTGCTGGTCATTTTTCATAGCAGACCATGGAGAACGTTAACCCAAATACTCTCCCTGAGCTTTCAAACATTCGAAATCATTGTAAAAAGTTCCATATCAACATTGCAGTTAGTCAGGAGTATGCGACGACAAGAAACGTATTTCGAAGGGCTCTTCATCCTCTTGAAGTAGATGGATTGCGAAAGGAAGGCAAGAAACATATCGACATATGGACAGATGGATCTGTTTATCCAATTGATCCACAAACTGGAAGGTACCCCCCTTTTCATAATCTTCATGATCTGATTAGATTTGTGGGAGATGGTGAGGATGGTTTACGAGGCTATTGTTCAAGGCTCTGGGATATTTCAAGGAATTATGTACAATACATAAACTATTTACAAAACACACTACACCAGAAGAATTTACATATTAGGGAGCTAGAAAACAAATTATCCACTTTATCTTCTCAGTTAGAGTCTTTTAAAAAATTGAAAGAAACTCCTATAGGTTTGAGAATGCGGTCAAAACGAGTAAAACCTTTTTTAGATTTGACTGAAAAATCTGGCCAGAAAAAGAAAAGAATGAAAATTGTTAGATATCATGTGACAAATGTGCTAGGTTTCAATATGTCGAGCAGTTTTGAGCGCATACATTTCTGTAATGAAATTTTGAGTCAAAATGATGTTTTAAAACTATTGAAACTAAATGAAAATACATGCTTGAAACGCTTTGTTTTTCAAAAACTCATGACAGAAATGAATCTTTTACTAGAACCATCTCAAATTCAAAATATTTGTGATAGTGTCGGAGTGAGTAGGAAAGGTTATAGAGCAATTTCAAAAGTTTGGTGTGAATTTTTAAAATTTAACAAAGTTAGAAGTTTTGGATTGCCTAGACCCCATCATGTAGGAAAGTTTCGGCTCTGCTTGAATAAGAAGATCACATCAGTATTTGGTGAATATAAACATATTCACGGTAACATGCCTTACGAAGTAGGAAAACAAAAGTTACATTTCACTTACAATGCATTTAACAACATATGGATAGATGTTATAAAACTTCAAACATACATGGTTCAGTTCTATAATATAAAAGAGCATGAATGTTCTGGTCTATTGAAATTTGTAATCAAACTTGATGAAGCTGAGCTTAAAAAACATCAAAAGATGGAGAGAATAAGCATTGCACTGATGAACAAAGCTTTGGACTATAGCCTTGGGAAATTGGATACTCCATCTCTCAAAGTACAATCAGAAATGGAGTTATGGTGGGTTGGCTGTGCTCAAGTTCCATCTGAGAGCCATAAAACACTTAAATGGTTATTCTCACAGACAAACATTCCAAATGTTATCCAAGGGCATCATGCAGGAGAATTGTTGAATGTCAAAGACTACGGAAACTTTCAAGTTGAGTGGCATTTGAGTGGAGACCTAAAGACACTCAAATGCATGTTTGGTATAAGTGGGGGAGCAAATTCTAAATACCCTTGCTTGTACTGCATGCAAAGCCCAGGCACAAATGGATGGATTACTAGAGCTGAGGGTGAAGAGGCTCCTTCTAGACAAAATGTTATTCTTCGTAACTACTCATCTTCTTCAATGATTTGGGATCCCATACTTCCAATAGCATTGACAAATGTACACATATGTACACTACATGCAGAGTTAAGAATCATTGACAAGTTGGTCCGTCTTCACTTGGATTATGCATATTCTATCAAGCCTACAACTCTTGCAGATGAATGCATAAAAAAATGTGAATGTCTTCTTTCAGAAATGGGGTTTCATGGTGGTGATGTTCATCTAAGAAAAGATCCAAAGCTTTCACAAAATACAGGTGATGTTTTACAGGATGTCTCAATGGGAGGTGCAAAAGCAAGGAGATTCTTCAGCAACCATGATGGCAAACAACTTAATGCCATGTGGAATTCATGGAAAACATTTTGTGAGGTCACGACTAATGTAAAAAGCAAACCAGAAATAGCAAAAAAGAGAATGGAGGTGTGGGTCAAACTAGATAATCTTTTAAAGATCATGAGGCAGCACGTAACATCAAAAAGTTATGTGACAGATTTCAGAAAGGCGACCACAGAGCTTATAGAAACCATCATAGAGGCATGGGGTGCCAAAGACATAACATACTACTTGGTGAGCTCCAAAGATATTTTATTCAATTTATTTATTTTTAATTGAAATAAAGATCTAATGAAATTCTTCTGCTTTCCAGCATATTCTTCTTGTGCATGGTGCATTCTTTGCAGAAAAAGAACCACTTGCCATGTGGAACACCCAAGGCATGGAAAAATCTCATTATCAAGCAAGGACAAGCTTCTTTAGGTGTACAAGGAAAGGAGGAGGAGTAACAAAGAGCAATGCCTTCAGAGAGCTTTTTGATTGGTTCTTTAGAAGACAATTACAAAGGACCTCTCCTCTTTTCAAAGCAACATTTGTCACTAACAATGTGCATTTTTGAGCTTGGGCTCATGCACGTGCACTTCCCTATATTGACACTCAGAGGAATATTGGACACGTGCCGGTTCCTAAGAGATTACCATGCTGATTGACATAGACCATTCACCAGTGCTACTGTTCCATTAAGGAAATACTGAGAATTGAATTGCTTTATATTCCTTGGCAAGCAACATCGTGTAACTTCACCAATCTGAGTTTCACATATTCTCTTTAGCTCACCATATGCAGGAGTCTTCTCCTCCAGAACTACCTTGTGCAGATATCTCCTTGGATGCTCTGGTACATGAAGTAGTTAAGCATCACTCAAGTTGCAGACCTTCAAGCTCTTTAGAAGACAATTACAAAGGACCTCATGCCAAATATAATCAGAAGGATATGGCTATCTCCAGACAAATCATGTATCAATATCACAAACTGCATCAAATCATGTATCAATTTGCAATGTCTTATATCACATTGGGCAATTTCTGTATATGTACATTTGTTGAGTATAGAATTTGAAAAAATCAAGTCATTCCTTGAGCCTTTTGAAAGAGCTTGGCTTTGGCAAATCACCTCTATATCTCAGGAACTCTTTTCTCCTGTATCCAGCAATGCTTCCAAAAATTCTGAATGCAGTTGCTCTTTCAAGCAGTAAAACTCTGAAAGCATTAAAGGGTATTGGACTAAAACCCATGTATTTTGATAGAGTCCTCAAGCAGAATAATCCAAAGTCTGGCTCCTCACTATAGTGCTTGTGAATTACACAAAAAGTGGCTGGGTCCAACTTTGGAAGGTAGTGGATAATAGAATGAATATCCACCTTTGCTTTTCCTTTCTCTTCTAAGGCTTTTCTTGTTCCCTTGCCCCTGCCAAGGTAATTGTCTTCATCCAATAAAGTTAACTGTGATAAAAATGAAAAACATGGTTAGATGAAGTGCAAGCACACTTAAGAAAACATGTGAAGTAACTTGAAACTATTAGAAAGAAAAGCAAGAGACACGACTGATGCAAGCGATAAGGCCCAGCGGAAAATATCCGATGGGCCTAATCGCTTGCATCGGTCGTGATCCATTTCTGACACTTGGAATGGAGAACTTGGACAAATCTGATACAAGAAAGAGATTTTGCATTGGTCCCATCTCATATCCTTAACCTAAAGATCTTGAGAACATAGTTAACTGTATACCTTGATGTCATCTTCCTAAAGTCCAAACACGACCGATGCAAGCGATGAGGCCCAACGGAAAATATCCGATGGGCCTAATCGCTTGCATCGGTCGTGATCCATTTCTGACACTTCGAATGGAGAACTTGGACAAATCTGATACAAGAAAGAGATTTTGCATTGGTCCCATCGCATATCCTTAACCTAAAGTTCTTGAGAACATAGTTAACTGTATACCCTGACGTCATCTTCCTAAAGTCCAAACACGACCGATGCAAGCGATGAGGCCCAACGGAAAATATCCGATGGGCCTAATCGCTTGCATCGGTCGTGATCCATTTCTGACACTTCGAATGGAGAACTTGGACAAATCTGATACAAGAAAGAGATTTTGCATTGGTCCCATCGCATATCCTTAACCTAAAGTTCTTGAGAACATAGTTAACTGTATACCCTGACGTCATCTTCCTAAAGTCCAAACACGACCGATGCAAGCGATGAGGCCCAGCGGAAAATATCCGATGGGCATAATCGCTTGCATCGGTCGTGATCCATTTCTGACACTTCGAATGGAGAACTTTGACAAATCTGATACAAGAAAGAGATTTTGCATTGTTCCCATCTCAAATCCTTAACCTAAAGTTCTTGAGAATATAGTTAACTGCATACCTTGAAGTCATCTTCCTAAAGTCCAAACACGACCGATGCAAGCGATGAGGACCGACGGAAAATATCTGATGGGCCTTGTCGCTTGCATCGGTCGTGATCGACTTCTGACACTTCTAATGGAGAACTTGGACAAACTGACACAAGATAGAGATTTTGCATCAAGCCCATCTCATCTCCTTTTCCTTTAAATCATGAGAATATATTTTACTACATACTTGACCTCATCTTCCTCTTCAAGTCCGAACACGACCGATGCAAGCGATAAGGCCCAACGGAGATTATCCGTTAGGCTGTATCGCTTGCATCGGTCGTGGTCATTTTCTCACTTAAAAAAATAGAGATCTCGGACAAAACTTTAATTGATAGAATATATCAAACAACATACCTTGACCTCATCTTCCTCCTCAATGAGCTCTTTTGAGTCAATACAAATTGTTCCTTTGTCCTCAGCGACATCCAAGAATGAATAGCCACGTCCAAACGAGTATATTCCAAGTTGCTTCTGATGCTCATCAAACTCTTCATCAGCAAGTTTTGGCTTCTCTGAGATAGCTTTCTCAAAGCATTTTGAAAGAGCTTGTGATGAATCTTTGAATTCTTCATTAGACAAATCCAAATCAAGACGCAAAAATTCCTCTCTTCTTTCTCCTTTCTTATTGATGAATCTCCTTGCAACTTCTTCTGCCTCAGCTATAGCTGCAAGACAGTAGTCCTCCCTTAGATTGAAAAGTTCCTGAATGTAAAATAGAGGTATGAACTCTTTCCCAGAGATAAAGTAAAAAGGTAGATTTGGGAGAAGTAGGGACTTCTCAGACACTTGAACTTCTTCACTTGGCTCCCTTATTGCAGTCTCTGCTTTAAAAGTGGCCACATCAAAATCTTTGACCTGCTCTTCTTCTGCTTGCAGATTGATCTCCTCAACAATCTCCATGACACCTTTCATAGTTTTTGAGCTAGCCTCAAGTGCCAGCTCTAAGCAAGGCTCGTCTTCATCATGAACATTTTCCTCCCTTTCAACTAAGATATGATCAAGCCATATCAAGAAAGCAATGTTTAAAGGGAGCAAGCAGCAGTCCTTTTCATGCTCTGGGCAAAAATCAACCTTCCCTGGCAAAGGGGATATCCTTCTGCATTTTCTTGTGATTTTAGCCCTATCTGTTGGATCCTTCCCAAAGATGTGAGGATGGACATAGGTTTTCTGAGAAATAGAAAGGATCCTCCCATCGACCAACCCCAAGAAAATCTCCCACTCATCCTTAAGAAAACTTTTCGAGTTCTCTAAGAGTTTTTCAAAATCAATTTCGGGGTTGAATATGGTCATTGCATCAGGAAAATAATCTACACTTAAACCCTCTTGAACCATGAAATCAAGAAGTTTCTCTGATGGAGAGACACTAAGGATCTCATTCATTACCTCCATCTAAGCTGCAGCTTCTCTTGTATGTCTATAAGGAGAACACAACCGATGCAAGCGACTAGAGCGAATCAACGTAGGTCAAATGGCGAAAATCGCTTGTATCGGTCGTGTCGGCGACGAAAGGAAAATACACATGTAGGTGAGAAATTCTCTGAAGGTTGAAAATTTGAGTTTGTGAAGAAATAGGTATTTATAGGCGAGGAGGGAACAAACGGTCGAATGAGGTGGACCAATCACAGAGTGCCACGTGGCAACGTGTACGTTGCCCGATGCAACGGATAGATGACGTGGATCAATCAAATCATGCCACGTGGCAAAAGACGTTGGAATTCGCAACGGCTATCTGACGTGGACCAATCGGGGCATGCCACGTGGCACAACGGTCAACTCAGTTTTGGGACCTATTTAAGCTTCCCTATTCATTTGCTTTTTTTTTTTTTGTCAACACTTGCCAAGCGTGGAGGTTCCATTGCCACCAAGTTTTTTGGCTACTTCACAATTTCTATAGAGAGCGCTCTCTCCATAAGGTAATGTGGACACGACCGATGCAAGCGATTAGGGACATCCGAGATTTTTGGATAACCCGAATCGCTTGGATCGGTCATGTTTTTTAAATAGCATCGTCCTTGATCATACCTTGCAAATTTTGGTTTCTTTTGTGTTGCTTGAGTATAACGCATTGTTACCTTTATTTTAACTTCTATTTATTGAAATATGATGATGAATTCAGGGACGACCGATGCAAGCGATGAGTGACATCCGGGCATTTACGGATGACTCTTATCGCTTGGATCGGTCATGTCTCTAGTGAGGAGGGAAGAAACGGTCGAATGAGGTGGAGCAATCATAGAGTGCCACGTGGTAAAGTGTACGTTCCCCGATGCAACGGATTGATGACGTGGATCAATCAGATCATGCCACGTGGCAAAAGACGTTGGAATTCGCAACCGGTATCTGACGTGGACCAATCGGAGCATGCCACGTGGCACAATGATCAACTCAGTTTTGGGACCTATTTAAGCTTCCTCCTATTCATTTCCTTCATTTTTTTCTGTCAACACTTGCCAAGCGTCGAGGTTCCATTGCCACCACGTTTTTAGCCTACTTCACAATTTCTATAGAGAGCGCTCTCTACGTAAGGTAATGTGGACACGACCGATGCAAGCGATTAGGGACATCCGAGATTTTTGGAAAACCCTAATCGCTTGGATCGGTCATGTTTTTTAATATCATCGAGTCCTTGATCATAGCTTGCAAATTTTGGTTTCCTTTGCTATGATGAAAAGGAACGTCCGAGATATGGAAACCAAGACATTAAAGATGCTGCCTTGCTTAATTTGAACAGCCAGACAGAAGAGTCAGCTTCTCAAATCCTTGACATGCATGTGGGGATCTTTTTCGAGGAGCAGGACACTAGTGGGGGGTTTCGTGAGATATAGGTGTGGGAGGTCTCCATCAAAAAGGAGGAAGCAGGTTCTGCTAGTAGAGGATTTGAGAAGCTGACTCTTCTGTCTGGCTGTTCAAATTTTTCTTTATAGTAAGCAAGGTAGCATCTTTAATGTCTTGGTTTCCATATCTCGGACGTTCCTTTTCATCTCGTGCCTCTGATAGTGGAAAGAGTCATTGATTATAGTTTTCCAATTATCTTTATCTTAGTGATAATTGAGTGTTTTGCATTGTCAGATATTATTTATTGATATTTGATGATTAATTTAAAGACGACCGATGCAAGCGATCAGGGACATCCGGGCATTTCCGGATGACTGTTATCGCTTGCATCGGTCGTGCCTCTCATAGTGGAAAGAGTCATTGATCATAGCTTTTAGAGAGTAAGTTTTGACAGTGGAATATTCCACTTTTCCTAATTCCTTGCCTAAAGATTGATTTTTTGCAGAGTATGGCTAGAACCAAAAAGACAGCAAGGAAGTTGTACCCTGAGGGTCAGGACAAGAATGCCCAAGGGGAAAATGTCCAGGAGCAAAATTCCCAGAAGGTTCAAGCCAAAGTGCCAGAGCAGCCTTCAAAAAAAAGGGTCAACTACCATGTTAAGTCTTTGAGGGAAATAAGAAGAGCCCAAAAGTCTGTGGGATTGTTGATCCCAAGACTTCCATTTATGAGAGTTGTCAAGCAGATCTCATCCAACCTCTGTTCTTTGATGAAGACCTCATCCTTTGTCAATGTGAGGTGGCAAACTCAAGCACTGCTATGCCTGCAAGAAGCTGCAGAGGACTTTGCTATTGATTTCATGAATGATGCCTACTTATGTGCTGCTCATTCTCATAGGGTAACTTTAATGGCGAAGGATTATGTTATTGTTTCAAGAATAAGATATAAGTTTGATAAAGCTCTGGTTCCTATTGATCACCACGACAAAAAATTCTTCGATATTTTAAATATACCTCCAGCTCGAGCACCTAAAACAACAGTTGTCATTGAAGAGATCAACGCTCAAGTCACTCATGATCATGAGACTAGAGCTGCAGCAAATAGTGAGGAGGAGAGGAAAAAGCACGGATTATTTACAGAGGAAAGTGCCATCTTAACCCAGATTCAAAAGTTACAGAAAGCAAATAAAGAGCTCCTCAAGAAAGGAGATGGGCAGGTTATAGTTAATGTTGCAATGCCATGGCAAAGTGAATTGTTTCTTGACATTAGACCTGAAGATAACAAAATGTTGAGGGAGCTTCATCTTGAAATATCAGATAGTGTGGTCAACATTTCACTCAGGTATATCTAGAGGCCTTAAAATGCTTTTGTTTTGCATAATTTTCTAGTTCCTTAACTGCATTTTTATTTCTTGATTTGTAGGGTTCTTCTTCAACAATGTGAGGAAAAGGTTCAAAGAAAAGTATTTATTTTAGATCCTCTGGTGACACAATGTTTTTTACATAAACATGGAGATGCCAAGTCCTTTCTACGGGGTTTTACAGAAGAAGTAGAATGTGTAATTTACCCATACATTGAAAAGTAAGTATTCATCTTCATTTTGGAAACATATTTGTTTCATTTAAGAAAGTATATTTACATGCAACTCATTGACAGGGGCCATTGGAGTTTGATTATTGTGGACTTCAATGCATATCAAGCTCTTTTCCTAAATTCTCTTCCATCACAGCATGGGAATTGCAAAGTGTAAGTTACTATACATTTTGTTCTCTATTTTAAAGCCATGCCCCGTTTTGATTTTCACTTTACAATGCAGTGCTGCAAAGCTTCTCAAGATGCATATTGATCAGAATTTTCCAGGAATAGCTAAAATGAATGAACAAAAGCAATTTGGATACAGCCAAATTCATGTGCCATTGCAGAGAGACTCAACATCATGTGGCTGGAGAGTGATTGCAAATGCTGTAAGATTCTTGGAAAGAAGGTTCTACAGTCCTGGATTGAATTTATCAGACTACCCAGATGCATGGATCATCTTGATCAGAGAGAGAGCAATAAATAGTATCATGAAACATGCAATCTGCCCACATGATCCAGACTCACCTCCACCCCCTCCACCTGATAGAAAACAGTCTGAAGATAAAAAGAAAGGGCTTCCTCTTCACTCACCACTAAAGCATATGAACAACATAAAGAGTCAAGCTGAAACCTCCAAAAAGGGACAGAAGCAACAGAGAAAGCAAGGCTCTAAAAAGGATAGAAAGGGTTAAATCAATTTTTGAGTCGTAGATTGAAATCAATTGTAAAGCCAACCGAGGTTGGAATATTTATTTTTTAACAAATTGTATGTAGTTATGCCAATCTTCATCTGGAAGATGGTCACAGTTGTATTGAACCTCTTGAGAGTTTGACAAAAGTTCACTGGATGGTCCAATTAAATTTATTTATGTCACAATTATGAATGCATTGTGGGTTTTTTACTTCATTCTTGTTGGAAAGTGTTTAAATTCGAGAAGTTACAGAAGGACATAAAGAATTAAGAGGACACGACCGATACAAGCGATACGGGGAATCGGAGAATCTTGGATTGCCCCTATCGCTTGCATCGGTCGTATTATCCATTTCATCGCTGCTGCTAGTTTTTATACTCGTGAGTCAAATCTTTACGCAAGGTCACTTCTTGAAGTCTACCGCGGTAGTTTGCTAACACGACCGATGTAAGCGAAAAGGGCCATCCGACAATTTCAGATTGCACTAGTCGCTTGCATCGGTCGTCTTCACTTATCTCGTCTTCTCTGCTTTATGCCTTGAGACATGCTCTTCTAATATTGAAATACCAAACCTTGGATTGGAATTTGCACCAAGTTCTCCACTCTCTCTTATATTACTTGGTAGTTTGCATTTGTACCATGATAATTTCTCTCGCGGTAGTTTGCTAACACGACCGATGTAAGCGATAAGGGCCATCCGAAAATTTCAGATTGCCCTAGTCGCTTGCATCGGTCGTCTTCACTTATCTCGCCTCCTCTGCTTTATGCCTTAAGACATGCTCTTCTAATATTGAAATACCAAACCTTGGATTGGAATTTGCACCAAGTTCTCCACACTCTCTTATATTACTTGGTAGTTTGCGTTTGTACCATGATAATTTCTCTCGCGGTAGTTTGCTAACACGACCGATGTAAGCGATAAGGGCCATCCGACAAATTCAGATTGCACTAGTCGCTTGCATCGGTCGTCTTCACTTATCTCGTCTCCTCTGCTTTATGCCTTAAGACATGCTCTTCTAATATTGAAATACCAAACCTTGGATTGGAATTTGCACCAAGTTCTCCACACTCTCTTATATTACTTGTTATGTGTACCATGATAATTTCTCTTGCATTACTTGAGGACAAAAAAAGTTGCATAGAATCAAATTATTTAGCTGAGCCTAGTGTGCACCTTTGATAGACTATAATTATTAAATTGAAATTAGATATTCAATTCTAGATCTCTTCTTCATCTAGAATTAACTTATGCAAGTTCCTGTATAATTATTTCTTAGTCATCAATTCACTCCTGCAAAAAAAAATCAATGGAAATATGAAATTAAGGACCTAGAAAATATCTAAGACATTTAAAATTAATAATTTTACACACATTGTTTGTAACCATCCTGCCAAGAAAATTCAATGGAAGTATCAATAGAAGCTTCTATTAGATGAAGATACATTATGTAAGAATGTCAGGGTTAACTTGTTACAATCTTAAAGGTTGGAACTTAATCACCCTTGGTGGCAGGCAGCTTATGCAAGATAATGATTTCTCTGATCTAATGTTAACTATTGCATCATCAATTGAGAATCTACACTGAGATGATACCTCATCAAGGTATTCTAGAAGCTCCCTTACATTTCTGAGATTCCAATTTGCAGTGACAATTATTTTCCTTGATTGAAAATCTGGATGAATCAATACTTCTAACTCAAATTCTGGATAGCTCTCCTCTGAGTCCAAGGCTATCCAAAGTCCAAGCTTTTTTTTCCACCTTCTATAGTCATATCCTAGAACCAGAGATTGTCGACAAATCTGATATGAGATTGAAAGAGAATTGGGACTAACTTTGCATAAAATAATGTCACCTAGCTTTTGAACTTCTTTGCTATCCCATTCCCTACCTAAAACATCATCAATCTCTGAAATAGGGACTCTCCTATTCAACCACATTGTTTTTGTTTTCTGTAATAACATGTTTTTAAAGCATGCTACAAAGACATGAATAGGCAAAAACCATTGAATCTTTATCCTTCTCGAAATTCGGCCTGCTGACATTGCCTTCTGGATGTCAAATTTAATTTTGCAGAGAAAACTTGAAACTGTTGAATGATCAGGAGCATCCCAATCTAATGAAGAGATGCAAGGACTAGGTACGTGTACAAGAATTCCATAAGAACTCCTCCCTGACGGCACTTGATAATCTGCATAATGGACAAATAACTCTATGCTATTGAAGAATTGAACAGATTTCTCTGCATACATGAGTTCTGCATATTCCTTATGAAGAACTCTGAATGTTCCTGTTAAACATTCAACAGGTTGCCATTCCACAATATTGGAAGGAAAGATATCTGCAGTACAAAAACATATGTTTCATTATACAAAATCAACTGGAATGATAGAAGAGCATTGTCAAACTTCACTTACAGTACGAAGGGAATTGAAGATGATTTTCTAGAACAAGATCCTTAGCGGTGTACACATGCTGTACTCGTGCAAACCAACCGCATCTCTTCAATTTGAAACTGAGAATACGTCCCTTCCAATGGTTTCTTGTGTTGTCTCTTTTGGCACGCTTGACTTTATGGACACCTCTACAGCTAGGAAGCATAGTAACCCAGTCATTTACTTTCACAGAAAGAGGTTTCCACAAAGAATCCTCTCTTCTGTTGTAAACCTCACATGAAGTTACGCGATTGGAAGGACGACGAGAAGAAGAAGCCATTTGAACTTAGGAGAAGAAGAATGTTCAAAGCGAGAAACCGACGTTCACAAATTTTGACAGTATTTATAGAAAAAAATGCTTTGTACACGTGGAAACTTTTGATTTGATGTTAACCCTGTCGTTGAATGATCATGACATTTTGTGAACCCAAAAATATTTCGTATCTTCAAAAATCAATTCCTTCTTGGAAATTCGAGAATATGCTTTGTGTAGTGTGCAAAAGTATCTTTTTTTGCATCAAACCAAAAAATTGTACACTGAATACGAGACTCTTCATCACTTTAGCGGCGCTTTGAAAGAAAATTGTATTAAAAAAAGAAATTCTCCATACGGTTAAAAGAGACAACAATGTTATATTCTTGTACACGTGGAAAGACGCTATTTGTCAATTTCCTTAATCTCTCATTAGCAAACAGCCCCTTTTCGGCCGTTTTTCGCCCTAATGAGAATAAAGATGTGATCGTAGTGTTAAAAATATTATACAATGTGATTTGGAGGAACTCCAAATTATAATCTAATTAATTTTTACCATATAATATGCAGGATGTTAAAGAAAAATCATTGTGTCCCTCAAAAAGGAAAAATGTAGAAAGGTTTGGGGAGGATCGTACGATAAAATCTGATGTGACTTCAGAACATTTCTAGCTCAAAGAAGTGATGCCTGATCACGTATCATTGTGGCGAAGGGAAAATACCTCCAGAAGATGTAAAATATTTATTAAAAAACCATAAAAAAATCCCACAAAAACTATCTAAGTTCCTCCTTTGATATAATTCATTTAGCATATCTGGATGAAAGTATCATTGAATCATCAAGACCATGATATATTTTGAGTTCTTTGGATCTCCATCCCTTCCTCATAAATATCTCTCCTTCATAGAATTTGAATATTTTTTAGTTCTTGAACAAAAATGAATCCCTATCCTTTCGCAGTTATGGATATAATGAAGTTTCTTATATATAAAGAGATACTCGGAGGCAGGTTTGTATGTGGGATCTTGAATGTGAAAGTATATCCCTATGTGTATAAAGACATCACAATGAAGATGAACATTTTTATGTAGGACAGAAATATGTGCGAAGGAAGTGAGAATAATCTACAATGATACATGCATCCATTCATCATGGAATTCTTATACACAAGTTTCTGATCCATTGTAAGCTTCATCGAAAATTATCGCAACTTTTTAGCGGGATTCTTGAAATGCTGAGTGAGTTGTATCGAAGAACATTTTTTGTGAGTAATCTTTCAACCGAAATCTTATAAGTCATTTTGTCAAGTACATATTCTGAAATATCTTCTGTTGATTTATATGATCTTGTAGGCCATGGCTCACCAAACTTGCTGAGGAAGTTCGATTTCTACAACGGACACTTCTTCCTTATATTCCTTTTGAATCAAGGAAAGAAATAGAAAGCACGATTGCAACGTTAACTAGGATCTTAACATTGTTTTAGGCATACGATTATTTTTATCATTGCACAAAACTTTGAGAAGAAATTTGTTTCTTCATTCTTTTTCCGCCTGCTCGAGCTCCGATTACTCAGGTCAGCCATTTTACGTACGCAGTTCGATATTCTGTCATTGTATGGTTGATGAGTCAGCGAACAGCTTTATATTCGCTTCTAGCACTTTTGATCGATTCTTTTCCTGTGTTATTATTTTGTGTTGTTTGTACTTCAAACTCTGTCTACATTTCAGTCAAGAACCGTGTAACTTCTTTGATCTATGTTCTGAAGAAGGATTCTCACAGCCTTCATTCATTCGAGATATCTCCTTTCCCATCCTTCTTATAACGTGATTAATATACTATCAGAATATTGCTCTTGGGCCGGAGACCAAAAAAAAACGCTTATCGGAATTTCGTTAGAACAAGTTTTTTATTCGATGCTGCCGTGAGTTATATATGACATTAATTGAACAAGTTAATCGAGTTCTGATGTTCTTATTTTCGCATACGAGTTTAAAAATTTTCAGAAGTTTTAACCCTGTCGAGTTTCTGAAGCTGAATGTAAAGACAGAAAAGTTAGACATCTCATTTCCGTATCTCCAACTCTGGAATTTGTTCACAATATGGAGCTTACGGCCAAGTAATTTGATTTTACAGGGATAAGCTGAAGACAAATTTATACACCTTTATCATCACTATTCTCTGTGTGAAACATCCTGGCATGATTAGTTTATTGCAGAAAATGGATTTGTTGGTCTTCTGTTGCGCCTTCTGTTTGTTTGTGATTTGGGAGCGACTTCAATGAAAAAGTTCGGCAATGAAACTTTGTAGAAACATGTATTAAGTTTCTCTCATAACCCGACCACTTTTTTATGCTTTTAAATACTATATTTCTGTCGTTAGTAGGTCAGAAATGAATTCTGCCAAGTTTAGTTCTG